>CM062297.1:295890166-296373267 GCA_031216915.1 Pictodentalium vernedei | reverse complement strand
ACTTGAATCTGCCCCCCCCCCCCCCCCCCCCCCCCCCCCCCTACAGATGTTGTATACCAAACATGAAAGGATTCTGAGTGTTCAATCTGAAGAAGATTTTTAAAGAAATTTTCTCATATTGCACTAAGTTAAAATTCAGGCTCCCACCTGAATCTGACCCCCCTAGAGATGTTGTATACCAAATATGAAGGCATTCTGATTGGTGGATCTGAAGAAGAAGATTTTTAAAGAAATTTTCTCATATTGCACTAAGTTAAAATTCAGGCTCCCATAGGGAACCCAAATATTAACTGAGAAACTCGATTTGAACAGACTTGAATCTGGCTTCCCCTAGAAATGATATATACCAAATATGTGAGGATTCTGACTGGTGAATCTGAAGAAGATTTTTGAAGAATATTCCACGCATTGCACAAAGTGAATAGGGAGCCAAAATATTAACACAGCGACTCAATTTGAACAAATTTGAATCTGACAACACAACCCCCCCCCCCCCCCCCCCCCCCCGCATGCCATCCCCTCCCCCCCTCTACAGATGTTGTATACCAAACATAAAAAGAGAGATGTTGTATAACAAATATGAAAAGATTCTGACTGGTGGATCTGAAGAAGAAGATTTTTTTGAATTTTTGAAAACATTTATGGGTGCTATCAGAGTTATGCCCCTTCTGGTGCCCCCTGTGGGCACAGCAAGTCTATTTGTACAAACATGAATTGACATATAAGGAACATGAACACAAAATTTAGTTCAATTTCGTCCAGTAGTTTGTCCTTTGTCCGGATATAGTCAGCATCTAACAACGCTAGCAGCTTCTTATCAGCGGTCACAGCATTCTGATTCTCAGGAACGAACTCAGGGAAGTATTGATGAATTAGATCCATCGCCACCATGTGTTGTTCCAAAAAGGAAGGGTCATTCTCCTTCAAATCCCTTTCACCATCCGACGGAATCAGATAAGACTCACGGTCATCGGCATCTGAACGCGCAGATGACTGGACCGACCCAGTGTCATCCGAGAGCTCGGGTTCCGAGACTGCCGTAGGTTGCTCCTGCACCTGCTGGGATGCTGTGATAAGCTGCGTGATGTGCGACAGCAAGTCCTTTACGGAGACCTGAGGAGCAGCGGCCTTCTGTTGATTGGCCGCCGGCTGCTCCTGGGACAGTGTGTCCGAGATGGCTCTTTTCTGCGGATGTCCCGATGAATGAGGCCTCCTCTCCTTCACTACTGGATGGTGTGACTTCTTTGACGAAGAGTGGTCCTTTCTTGGCGATGCAGGCTGGATATCAGAAGTCGTGTAGCCAAGATGCGATCGCGTGTGCTTGCTAGAGGCTGAAGAAGAAGCTGTAACAGTAGCCGACCCCGGCTGTGAACTGAACAGGGTGTCCCGGGTGGGAGGCATGGACATAAGCTCCGACTGACATAAGTTCTGAACCACAACATCTGGCCCCAGATGTTGTGAAAGAGAGGGGTCTCTCACGCTAGCAGTCCTATCAGACCTCTCCAAGCTTACCGCTGAACTTGCCGGCTTCTTCCTCTCTGTCATAGCAGGGTGAACCATTTGTATTTTATAGTGCTTGCTCTACCCTTTTTACTCTCCTTGATCGCAACGGACACACCCAGCGTCACTGTATCCATGGACGGAGTAACTGCTTCACCGGTCGAGCTAGCTGGTAACAGGGATCTGAAACCACGGGTGTGTGGTTTATTGCTGTCAAATATTTAAGAGCATTTTAGCCGCTAGCTCTGATTGACAATCTAATTGCGACGACAGACGCACACTTTCTGATGACATCACAGTAAACATCACCATGTTCTTGTTCCTCTGAAATAGAAACTGAAAAACTAGAGTGACTCTGTGGCGAGAGGACTGGCATTGGTCTCTCGCCGCTAACAACATAACGTGAAACCCGTCTCCAACATTTGTCATCCCAATCGACACATGTTGAACAGGAATTAGTGCGAGTACACTGACTACAGGTGATACAATTATCATGTGAATCAGAGGAAGACCTCCGCGAGTTGTAATTTGAGCAATAAGCTTTCATTTTGAATAAAATTACAGTCAACAATACTCGCACCAACTCCCAATAAATATCTGAAAAAGATACATAATAATATTATTCAAAACAATAATTCGAAAAATAATTCACAATAAAAACAATTTTCGAAAAAATTTTGACATGAGCCCAAGTCCCCAAAGGGAATGATGAGCCCAAATGGATCCTGATAGAGCCCAGGTGTGGACAAAATTATTTTTTATTATCCAAAAATTAATGCTACACTACACTATCTTACAATAGTCCTACCCTGATTAACTTAGATGTGAGTCTTCCATGGAAGACGTGTGTCGCCTGGCGTTTCAGACAGAATTCTAAGTGGAAAAGGGGCATAACTGTGGAAAAAATACAGCGGATCAAAAAATAAAATAGGAGGTGCACAATACCATGATGAGATAAAGAATCACTGAAAGTTTCATCAAAATCCATTCATAGGTTAAAGAGGAGTCGCGGATAAGAGAAGCCTGGCATTTCAGACAGAATTCTAAGTGGAAAAGGGGCATAACTCTGGAAAAAATACAGCGGATCAAAAAATAAAATAGGAGGTGCACAATGCCATGATTTGATAAAGAATCACTGAAAGTTTCATCAAAATCCATTCATAGATTAAAGAGAAGTGGCGGATAAGAGAAGCCTGGCATTTCAGACAGAATTCTAAGTGGAATAGGGGCACAACTCTGGAAAAAATACAGCGGATCAAAAAATAAAATAGGAGGTGCACAATGCCATGATGTGATAAAGAACCACTGAAAGTTTCATCAAAATCCATTCATAGGTTAAAGAGGAGTGGCGGATAAGAGAAAGTGTGACGCGGACGACGCAGACGACGCAAGACGACAAAAGTAATCCCTATATGTCGCTCCCCACTTCATGGGGCGGCGACACAATAAATAGGAAACTACATATATACGCAGAGCGTTGTCAATGTAAATAACGTCAACTGAAAACTGGAAACACGACTCCAGGCACTGAATAACACGGCCCGAAGTCAGTAACAGATTTTGAACTATCCGATGTAAAGCAAGATCTTCATCAGAAGAAAATACGATACATCGGATGTATGATGCATGAAAATGCCTAAACACCCCTAGGGTGAGGACGTAACCATGGGGATACACAGAAAAAACATTCTGTGAAACACGTTAAACTCCCATGAAATTTATAAAAAAATTCCCAATGAAAGTGTCAATGACACTGTAGCTCAACTTGTCAAGACATGTGCATGTATAGTATGTGACACAGCAATGACAAACATCTAGGTAATGACCTGATAACAAAGGTACATGTAAAGTATTGTAACGGTCTGTATATAAATACTGACCGTAGCCTGTAACAAATGTATAGGTAAAGTATTGTAAAGGTGGGTGACAGTCAGATGTTAAACTTGAAAAAAATCTTTTGAGTCCCAGAATGGGACTGCACCACAAAATATTTATTCTCATAGCACAGTGATAACAAAGGCACCCCAAAACATACTCGTTCCTGTCCCAAGGTGAAAACAAAGGTATCCAAGAAGTTTCGTGAAGATCAGTTCATAAATACGAGCTGTATAGAAGTTGTGACAAAAAACTGACTGGACCTAATTTCGGTACAAAATGGCCACTGGCAGCCATCTTGAATTTTGGACTGCACCCAGAAACAATCATTCTCGTCCCAAGGTGATAACAAAGGCACCTAAGCAGTTTTGTGAAGATTGGTTCATAAATACAGCCTCTAGCCTGAGCCGTATTGACATGTGCACTTACATTGTATAAGTAGCACTGAATAAATCAAAGTTCATCTAATTTGCATAATTTTTGAAAGAGAAAAAAACCTGTACAATATGTGATGTATTCCATGTTACTAAACATTCATACAAAAATTTATTCAAATCAGAACTTTCATACAAAAGTTCTGTACAAAAGACTGATTGCACTAATTTTGGTACAAAATGGCTGCCGGTGGCCATCTTGAATTTCGGACCACACCCAAAAACACTCGTTCTCATCCCACGGTGATAACAAAGGTACCCAAGAAGTTTCGTAAAGATCAGTTCATAAATCTGGCCTCTAGCCTGAGCCGTATAGAAGTTGTGTACAAAAAACTGATTAGACCTAATTTCAGTACAAAATGGCCACTGGCAGCCATCTTCTATTTTAGACCGCACCCAGAAACACTCGTTCTCGACCCAAGGTGATAACAAAGGTACCCAAGATGTTTCGTGAATTTGCATAATTTCTGCACGAGAAAAAAACCCGTATTATATGTGATGTATCCCATGGTACTAAACATTCACACAAAAAATTATTCAAATCAGCGCTTTCAAATGGAAGTTCTGTGCAAAAATCTGATTGCACCTAATTTTGCACAAAATGGCTGCCATTGGCCATCTTGAATTTCGGACCAGACCTAAAAACACTCGTTCTCATCCCATGGTGATACCAAAGGTACCCAAGAAGTTTTGTAAAGATCGGTTCATAAATACGGCCTCTAGCCCGAGCCGTGTTGACGGACAGACGGATGACGGACAACTTGCCATGTCATAAGCTCAAATTTGGCTTCACCAAAGTTGAGCTAATAAAAAAAGTCAAAAAGCATGGGAGTTTAACTGGGGGGCTTCAAGGAAGGAGAGGGATGGAACACATAACAAACCATGGCAAAATCATTAGCAAGAATGATGACGTCAGGCCCATTCCCAAAATTGGGAGACATGAAATAATTTTGTCAAAAATTACAAAGTTACAGCCCTGAACACTCAAAACCACCATTTCTTCCTTCCATCATCCTATTGTGTCCTTGGATCCACCAAATTCACCATTGATTTGTGTCTGGCATCACTAAAACTGAGATTTAAAAGCCCAGAAGTCAGTTTGTTGTTATCTGACAGAGGGCCAAACAAGGAAATGATGCTTGGCGCCAATTTTGGTGCTTCCTGGATACTGCACATGTGCAGATCACAAAAGTTTGGAGGACCATATAGGACATAATTTTTTCGGTTTTACATGCAAATTTAGGGGATGGGAGGGGGGCAAAATTTGTGTTTGGCCCTGGATATTTTTGAGTTACCACCAGCTAAGTCGGGGGACATTGGTTGTTGAATAAAAATATATTCAGTTGTTAAGAAATTTTGGCCCGCACACACAAATGTCAAAGTGTCATCTTATCATATGGCCTGTGACCTTGAGGGTCACTTACCATATTATAATTCACTTAACACTTTCTTTTGATATTTCATATTGTTATAAAGTTTCATTAAAAAATATTGAGCAGTTAAGAAATTATGGCCCGAACAAACAAAATGTTGATGATAGACGGACGGAAAACTTAGCATCAGAAAATATATTTATTGGAGTTTAATGACACTTTTGACAGCCAGGGTCACTTCGTGTCAGACAATTTTACAGGTGGAGGAAGCCAGAGTAACTGGGAGAGAACCACCAAGCAATGGCGAGAAACTGTCATACTACCCAACGTTCTAGCAGGGTTAGCATTGGCTGAAGACAGATGCACCATCGACATGCAGTACACATTAGTACACAGTGCCACTGTGCCTCCATGTAGACATTCAGGTTAAGTGCCTTGCCCAAGGACACAGCACAGAAACCCTGCGGTCCTCTCAGTTTGAAGTTCAATGCCACAACCACTGAGCCATCAGACTTCCCCAAGGGTCCTTAATCGCTCACCTGACAAAGTTATTAATAGAAGGATTTTAGGTCACATTCAGTGTCGATGGTTAGTTAACACTACAGAGCCCAAATGTGAACCCAGGCACTTGATTTAAACAAACTTGAATCTGCCCCTCCCCCTAAGGAGGCTATATATACCAAATACCAAAAAATTCTGACACGTAAGTAGATCTGAAGAAGATTTTTAAAGAATTTTTCTCATATTGCACAAAGTTAAAATTCAGGCTCCCATAGAGCCCAAACATGAACCCAGACACTTGGATTAAACAAACTTGAATCTGCTCCCTCCCCCAAGGAGGCTATATATACCAAATACCAAAAGATTCTGACACGTAAGTAGATCTGAAGAAGATTTTTAAGGAATTTTTCTCATATTGCACCAAGCTGAAATTCAGACTCCCATAGGGAGCCCAAATATGAATCCAGGGTCTTGATTTGAACAAATTTGAATCTGATGCCAATAAGGATATCGTGTACCAAATATAACAGCATTCTGACTGTTCGCTCAAGAAAAATAGATTTTAAAGTATTGTTTCTCATACTGCATTAAGTGAAACTTTGGGTTCCTGTAGAATGATAAATATATGGTCTTGATTTGGATAAACTGGAATCTGACCCTCCTTAGGATGCTGTATACCAAATATCAAAAGAGTCGGACTGGTGGATCTTGAGAAGATTTTAAGGGATATTCTTCATATTACATTATGTAAAAATTTGGGCTTCCAAGATGAACCCACAGACTTCATTTAAACAAAATTGAATCTGACCCCCCTCCCCACCCCCCCCCCCCCTTCCTTCCTACATACTAAATATGCTGTGTATCAAATATCAAACTATTCTGACTGGTGGAGCTGAAGATTTTTTAAGAATATCCTCATATTTCACTAAGTTAAAATTAGGGCTCTTGTAGGGAGCCCAAATATCTACCCTGGTACTTGATTTGAAAAAACTTGAATCTGATCCTCCTAAGGATACTGAACATCAAATATCAAAAGACTGACTGGTGATCAAAAGAATAAGAGTTTTAAAGATTATTCCTCATATTGCACTAAGTTAAAATTTGGGCTTTGGGAACACAAATTTTAATCCAGGGACACGATTTGAACAAGCATCAATCTGACCACCCTAAGGATGTTGCATACCAAGTATCAAAAGATTCTGATTGGAAGTTCTGGAGAAGGTGACTGTTTAATTTTTTTAAAACCATTTTGTGGGTGCTAATTTATGCCCCTGCATGAGTGGTAACTTTAGTTGAACAAACTTGAACTGATAAATGATGAGGAACATGCATATCAAATTTAGTTCAATTCAGTCAAGCAGTTTATGAGAAGTCAATGCTATAAGGTTCATGCAAGCCAGAAAATAACCAGACTGTCATCTGCAAAATGAGGTCGCCAGAGGGTGAATTTGGTGATGTTACACTGCACAGCAGAGTAGCATCACTAAATTTACCCTCTGTGAACCTCAATCTGAATCACCGTTTCAAACCTAAACATCAAGAGGAACCCAGAGGATAAATTGGTCCCCTGTATGGGATAGCATCAGCAAATTCACCCTCTGGGGACTGATTCTGCAAATGACAGATTGCTTATTTTCAGGCTTGAGTTCACGGTAGAAAAAAGACAAACGAAGTATGGAAAGTGATCACTAAAGCCCCTCTTGAACACTTCACTCAGGTGAGCTAAAAAACTTTTTGCTTCCAAAACATAGGAGATGACACCTCATTGAAAAGCATTCAGGAAACAAAATACTTCACCATATATTTTTAAATATCTCCAGGGCATGAAGCTTGGAATGTTTGAAATTTCTGTTTGCCTACATTCACCCAAATTAAAATCAAGGTGAATGGATCGTTCATCCTACTGGCACCCGTTTCTGCTCAAAAACAGAAAAGGGTGCCAGTAGGATGAACAAACCATGATGAATAAATGTTCAGAGGAACTGCAATGTATGATGCCGACATACCATTCCGAATTCTCTCACTTCGCTGTAACATTAGTATTTTAAATAAAGTATCTAGATATGACCTTTCTCGGCAGTGGTGTTAATAAAATATGCGGACATAACTACAGTCCCAGGTAGAAACTTGATTTTGATGGTCTAAGGGTTTGGCATGTTTATACTAATTGAATGAACTGATGCTAAACGACCGTTATTTAGTTATATTTGTTAATTTGCTGATGCAGCAAATTTGGAATGCAAGAATTTAAAGAGAGCATTGAGCATTCCAAGTCTAGGTTCTTGACCAATAGAACTGCTGCCAAACTGTGTCAAGTGATATAAATTTTGGGGCCAAGATTATTTCCTATCATTTGATGAAATTTTAATCAAAGTCAAGAAATATTTTCCCAAACAAATTGAATTTCAAACTACCGGGTAATGTTAGGTAAGGCCTAAAAATAATTAAAAATTTGTTTCTCAGTCCTTCCTGCATGGTCCTTTTGGCTGCCGCATGCTCCCTTTTTATAAGCAATGCAAACTTAAAAAAAGAAAAACTGAAGGGCTTATGTCTGAAATTTTACCCAACTTAATAAAATTGATAAATTTGTCCCCTGAGTACAACAAGGCTTTCCAATGCTTTAGCATTTCAAAGACTTCTTGCACTCAAGGGATGAAATATATCACCACCCATGCTATTCTGTAGATTATGAGGCTTTAGCTAAAACATAAAACAAAACAAGAACCTGAACTTTTGATGGCAAAGAAATAATTATAAAAAAAAAAAATATAAAAAACCACCTGCCCAAATGTAATTTTACAAAAAAATGGCCGGAGAAACAGAAACAGATCTACTTTGGGGGGCCTAACCCTGCACAATGTTGATTTCATACATCATCTACAACTTTAAAATATTTATACATCAATATTTTCCTTGTTATGCCTCCCACGGTCCCACCCGGGCACCTCCCCCCCCCCCCCCCACAACCCAAATGCATTATATTTCATTTTAATAATTTATTTTAGCACTTTAAATGGTATTTGTCAGTAAGCGCATATAAATATGGATATCACTGGTCCACACACCCCCCCCCCCCAGGGACAATTACCCCCCCCCCCCCCAACACACACACAAATGTGAGTAACAAAACAAAAACTTTACCTGTACCACCCCCCTCCCCCTCCCCACAGTGCAGCCATTTTTCCTTGTTCATGCAAGCCCATCCAGGTGCTTCAATACATGGAGGCTGAAACATCTTGGGCCGAAACGTCCCAGGACCAAAACGTTCAAGAACCAACACAAGCATTCCTTCTTCGTTCATGCCATTTATTCATGTAAATTACAACTTCAGTGATTTATTTCACAAAGAATACGATTCCAAACTCAACTTACCTTATAAAATAGTAAATCTATATTTTTTTCCAATTTATTCACAATTACCACGATACATTTCAGTCAATATTTCATCGGCAAATGATATTTAAATTTTTTTAAAACCGACTGAAAATCAAATGTTTGCGGTATTTACTTCACACTTCAATCGCGCATAACTGGCATTCTGTTTTACCATCAAACACAATTTATTTATATTGTGTCAAGTAAATGTGTATCTTTGATAAATTATCGTTTCCAACATGTATTCTGCGTCATAAATTTATATATCGTGACCAACTTGACAACTTGTTTGATTTTCAAAATAGAACACAAGACTCGCCATTGAAAGATGCAGAATTTTGGGGTCCTCCTAAACACCGGAATTACTCCAAATAAGGCCATCTTGATTATGAAACTGGCATGATGGGCCTAATTATGAGTACACTAAAGCCTCAATAAAGAGTTTTCAAGGTACAGGGCATGGAAATGGAACGATTGCCCATTCGTAGGAATGACGGCACACAAAACGGAATAGAGTGTTGTACATACCTAATGCAACGCAAGTGGTATGTGCAAGCCGATAAATAATGACCAAATATACAGAAATAAATCGATGAGAACAGTTTTCACACCTCTTTGATTAAATATTTAAAATAATAAGCAAAGAGTAAAAAATACGACATAAAACAGGTAATTCCAAGTAATTCTGGTGTTTAGGACTGGAATTTTGCAGAAACCAAGTTGATCACAGATGAATATGACAGCATTGAACACATTCACACAAATGTTTGTAATCTCACGTGTCTGAGATTTCAGAAATTTGTAAACAGTAAAATGTGATAGATTTCAGGACAACTATTTTGAAAAGTGTCAAATCGTGAGAAAATAGGATGTGACCGTGAGAGCGTGAGTTGGTACCTCAAACCGGGCGACTCACGGTGAAACCGGCAGATTTAACAGGTCTGATGCCTATCTGTGATTCCAAGCTTGGAGATATAACTTTGGGTCATAGGCATGATACACATTTTGGGCATGGATAACAACTGGGTGAAATATGAAGATCTTCCACTTGAATCAACTATATGCACTGCACAATTACAGAATGAAGTCCGTTTTTTGAAAGAGCACAAGTATACTTCCTGACAAAACCCCCAAAAAAAGGAAAACTCACATCCCTGTACCTGTCAGATAGAGATGGGCAGTATTCCATAAAGACTGTTTGGTAATGGTATTGAGTCAATACCAATTTACCATACCAAGGGATTATGAAAAAATTTAAAGTAATTTATATATTTTTTATACTTACCAATGGCCCAGACTTAGCTGGCGCTAACTCAAAAATATCTAGGGCCAAACACAAATTTTTCCCCCCAATCCCCAAAATTTGCATGCAAAACCGAAAATTATAAGTCCTATCTGGCCCTCCATACATTTACTCTCCGCGCATGCAGACGTCAGGAAGTCACTGAAACTGGCGCCAACATCATTCTTTGTAAAAAGATTATAATATAATAATTCAGCAGGGATGTATGAGTGCCCAGTGCTGCCCACTCATGGGAGGGCCATTCCCGTCTGGGCCATTGGTGTAAGTATAAAAAATATATAAATTACTTTAAATTTTTTCATATTTTTATACTGTATACCAATGGCCCAAACATAGCTGAATCGTAAAAAGGTGGAGGGCCTAGAACTTCTGAAATAGTAGATCAACATAGATCAAATCCTTCAATCCATGATGAAGAAAATTAGAATAATTAGAATTTACATGTATGTCTCTTTATACCATAATATAGGAGACATATCCTAATATGGATCCCAATTATGTATATCCTAAATCTGAGCATGAAATCATGCTAATTAGGATGTAACAAGTTCACAAGTTGTTAAGGCCAGTCTGGACTAAGCCCTAAAAATTAGGATGGCATGTTTGAGAATGAGAGAAAATTGCCCATAAACCTACGCCATACAATAATACTACAGCTGAACGCTGAATATAGTACAGAAAAAACAGCTTCCTTCATAGTTACATACCCAATAAGCCAGAGAAGTGGAGAAAATGACCCCCTGCCACTTTTCTGAACATATCTTTAAAAGAAAGAGGGTAGAGCTCTGGAATCAATAAGTGGTACCACAAAACAATATAAATAAATATCGATCAGGCACTCAGGAATTAATTCATGAATAATAAATGGTGCTTAATGCCACTTCACAAGCCAAGGTAAATAACATTATCCACTACAAAATATGTACTGCAGACGGCGTATACAGGTACGACAAAATCAGTGAAATAATAATATAACATACACATATTAAAACGAGATACGATGAACAATCTCTGCAAAGAAAACACGCTTCAAAGATCATTCACAGGTGGCCTCTGTACAAGTAAATCCGGTAAGAACACCCTCCAACGTGTACTATTTGGTATCTACAAATATAAACACATGAGAATATGCGATTTGAGAACCGACAAAACAGAGACCAGGATCTAGAAATGGAAGTTGGTACGATTAATCGGCTCCAACACAGACTGCCCCCGAAATATATAATAATTTCATGGTCCACCAAAGTGATAGCATAATAAATGAAAGTGTCAATGACACTGTAGCTCAACTTGACAAACTTGAACTTGGCAAGTTATAAATGAAATGGCAAAATTGAAGATCATTGGGACCAATGTCAGTTTTTTTGCCTGTGGCAACATTTTTGGACAGAAACCGGAGAAAATCAATAGCTCCCATCTAGAGGCCTCCCCAAACAAGCATGCCAGGTTTCAAAGCAATCCGATCATAAATGTGCACTGTAGGGTGTACAAAAGGGAAATATTGTGGTCTGACTAGACTAAATTCTAAGAACGTTGGCCGTGGCAACATTTTTTGACGGAAATGGAAGAAAATCGATAGCTCCCATCTAGAGGTCACCGTAAATAAGCAAGCATACCAGGTTTCAAAGCAATCTAATCATAAATGAGCCCTGTAGGGTGAGCCAAAGGGAAATATTGTGGTCTGACTAAACTAAGTTCTAAGAATGTTGGCTGCGGCAACATTTTTTGATGGAAATTGAAGAAAATCGATAGCTCCCATCTAGAGGTCACCCCAAACAAGCATGAAAGGTTTCAAAGCAATCCGATCATAAATGTGCCCTGTAGGGTGTGCCAAAGGGAAATATCGAGTTTTCTGACTAAACTAAGTTCTAAGAACGTTGGCCGCGGCAACATTTTTTGCCGGAAATTGAAGAAAATCGATAGCTCCCATCTAGAGGTCACCCCAAACAAGCATGCCAGGTTTCAAAGCAATCCGATAATAAATGTACCCTGTAGGGTGTGCCAAAGGGAAATATTGTGGTTTGACTAAACTAAGTTCTAAGAACGTTGACCGCGGCAACATTTTTTGACAGAAATTGAAGAAAATCGATAGCTCCCATCTAGAGGTCACCCCAAACAAGCATGCCAGGTTTCAAAGCAATCCGATCCTAAATGTACCCTGTAGGGTGTGCCAAAGGGAAATATTGAGTCTTCTGACTAAACTAAGTTCTAAGAACGTTGGCCGCGGCAACATTTTTTGACAGAAATTGAAGAAATTCGATAGCTCCCATCTAAAGGTCTCTCCAAACAAGCATACCAGGTTTCAAAGCAATCTGATTGTAAATGTACCCTGTAGGGTGTGCCAAAGAGAAATATTGAGGTCTGACTAAACTAAGTTCTACGAACGTTGGCCGTGGCAACATTTTTTGCCAGAAATTGAAGAAAATCGATAGCTCCCATCTAGAGGTCACCCTAAATAAGCATATCAGGTTTCAAAGCAATCAAATCATAAATGTGCCCTGTAGGGTGTGCCAAAGGGAAATATTGTGGTTTGACTAAACTAAGTTCTAAGAACGTTGGCCGCGGCAACATTTTTTAACGGAAATTGAAGAAAATCGATAGCTCCCATCTAGAGGTCACCCCAAACAAGCATAAGAAGTTTCAAAGTAATCTGATCATAAATGCGACCTGTGAGGTGTGCCAAAGGAAATTGTGGACGTACGTACTAACGTACTAACGTACGTACGTACGCCAACGGACGAGAAGTGATGGCAATAGCTCAGCTTGACATTGTCAAGTTGAGCTAAATATTGCGCGAGTGCATTAAAATCCAGCCTGTAATCATCTAAAAAACCACTAAGTGGTTATGCAGTCATCTATGAACTCAAATAGCAGCATTTATGATGATTTAGTAGGCACTTGTATATTAGAAATCAGAAAAAAACACCGGAAACTAATGCAACAAAATTGCGTGAGGGTGCCATCCAACATGACCCAAACCTCAATGTAATCAATAGAAACTAGAGTGATGTCACGCATGCAGCCCGACTGTCCCAGGAATGGCAATGCTTAGTCGCAAAATAGTCGGAGCCATTTTTTGTTAACAGTTTACCTAACGAATCTGCCATATCTGCACTCGTGATATACAAAATTTGCTATTCAAATTTTATTTTTTCATTTCTCTTACTTCAAAACATACATCATGACCTATTAATGATATATCCGATAAGGAGTAATAAGCCATGGTTAGAAATAAATAAATAAAAGTTGCAATGACACTGTAGCTCAACTTGTTAAGATGTACATTTATAGTATGTGACACAGCAATGACAAACATCTAGGTAATGACCTGATAACAAAGGTACATATAAAGTATTGTAACGGTGTGTTATTTATTTATTGGTGTTTAAGGTCATATATTTCTGCACAATGGCTAACCATGACCGTGACAGTTTTACGGGTGGAGGAAGCCAGAGTACCCAGAGAGAACCACTGAGCAACGGCGAGCAACTGTCAGCTCCCCAACATACCAACTCCACACAAGCAGGGTTAGCACTGGTTGAAGACAGGTGCACCATTGATGTGCAGTATGTCTTAGTACACAGCGTCACTGTGCCCCCACGTGGGCAATGGGGGTGAAGTGTCTTGCCCGAGGATACAACGCGGTTGCCACAGGTGGGATTTGAGGCATAAGGATCTGTACATAAATACTGACCGTAGCCTGTAACAAATGTATAGGTAACGTATTGTAATGGTGGGTGACAGTCTGATGCTAAACTAGAAAAGAAATCTTTGAGTCCCAGAGTGGGTTTGACTGGACCTCAAAATGTTTGTTCTCATAGCACAGTGATAACAAAGGCACCCCAAAACACACTCGTTCCTGTCCCAAGGTGAAAACAAAGGTACCAAGAAGTTTCGTGAAGATCAGTTCATAAATACGAGCTGTATAGAAGTTGTGACAAAAAACTGATTGGACCTAATTTCAGTACAAAATGGCCACTTGCAGCCATCTTGAATTTTGGACCGCACCCAGTAACACTCGTTCTTGTCCCAAGGTGATAACAAAGGTACCCAAGAAGTTCTGTGAAGATCGGTTTATAAATACAGCCTCTAGCCAGAGCTGTATTGACATGTGCACTTACAGTGTATAAGTAGCACTAAATAAATCAAATCTCATCTAATTTGCATAATTTCTGCACGAAAAAAACCCCGTACTATATGTGATGTATTCCATGTTACTAAACATTCATACAAAAATTTATTCAAATCAGAACTTTCATACAGAAGTTCTGTACAAAAGACTGATTGCACTAATTTTGGTACAAAATGGCTGCTGGTGGCCATCTTGAATTTTGGACCACACCCCAAAACACTCGTTCTCATCCCATGGCGATAACAAAGGTACCCAAGAAGTTTCGTAAAGAACGGTCCATAAATACGGCCTCTAGCCTGAGCCGTATAGAAGTTGTGTACAAATGAAAGTGTCATTGACACTGTAGCTCAACTTGACAAACTTTAACTTGTTAAGTTATAAACGAAATGGTGAAATTGAAGATCATTGGTACATTGTGTGTGCACAACGTCAGAGTAATCCATGCATTTTTAAATGTAAACTGTAAGATTGGCTAAAGGAAGAATGTTGATACACAAATGTAGTATGTTCAGAGGTTATTGTAAATGGCAACTTTTTTTCACAGAAATGATAATCAATAGCTCTTATCTAAAGGTCTTGCCTAATGAGCACAACAAGTTCAAAAACAATCCTACAAGTTCAAAAACAATCCTATGATAAATGTGGCCTGTAGGCCATGTCAAAGAATGTTGATGCACAAATGCAATAAATTCAAAGATTGTTGTTTACAGCAACAGTTTTTGGTGGAAAAGAAAAGAAAAGCAATAGCACCTATCTTTGTCACCCTGCATAAGCTTACAAAGTTTCAAAACAACCTGATAATGAATGCGCCCTCAGAGGAATGCCAAAGGAAGATGTTTATGCACAAATGCACTAAGTAGAAGGTCATTGCTTGTGGCAATGTTTTTTTATGGAAATTCATAAATATACCCTGCAGAGAGTGCAAAAGGGATAAGTTGATGCACAAATGCAGTAAATTCAAAGGCTGGTGATAACGACAATAATTTTTTATGGAAATAAAAAAAGAGCAATAGCTCACATATAGAGGTCACCCCGAACACACATATCAAGTTTCAAAGTGATCCAATCATAAATGTGCCCTAAAGGGTGTGTTAAAGGGAAATATTGAGGTTTGACTAAACTAAGTTCAATGGTCAGCGGCAACATTTTTTGACAGAAATGGAAGAAAATCGACAGCTCCCATATAGATGTCACCCCACACAAGCACACTGAGTTTGCAAGCGATCCAATCATAAATGTGCCCTGCAGGTTGTGTCAAAGGGAAATATTGATGCTTAACTGCACTAAGTTTTTACCAAGTTCATTGAAGGTCATTGCCAGTGGCAACATTTTTTGATGAAAATAGATATCTCCCATCTAGAGGTAACCCCAAACAAGCATACAAAGTTTCAAACCGATCTGATCATAAATGTGCCCTTTACGGCATGCCAAAGGAATGTATTGATGCCTGACTAAACTAAGTTCAAAGATCGTTGCCAGCGGCAACATATTTTGACGGACGGAAATCGAAGAAATTTGATAGCTCCCTTCTAGAGGTCACCTCGAACAAGCATGTCAGGTTTCAAAGCAATCTGATCATAAATGTGCCCTGTAGGGTGTGCCAAAGGAAAATATTGAGGTCTGACTAAACTAAGTTCTAAGAACGTTGGCCGCGGCAACATTTTTTGACGGAAATGGAAGAAAATCGATAGCTCCCATCTAGAGGTCACCCAAAACAAGCATGTCAGGTTTCAAAGCAATCCAATCATACAAGTGCCCTGTAGGGTGTGCCAAAGGGAAATATTGAGGTCTGACTAAACTAAGTTCTAAGAACATTGGCCGTGGCAACATTTTTTGACGGAAATGAAAGAAAATCAATAGCTCCCATCTAGAGGTCACCCCAAACAAGCATACCAGGTTTCAAAGCAGTCCAATCATAAATGTGCCCTGTAGGGTGTGCCAAAGGGAAATATTGTGGTCAGACTAAACTAAGTTCTAAGAACGTTGGCCGCGGCAACATCTTTTGAAGGAAATTGCCAGTGGCAACATTTTTTGATGAAAATCGATAGCTTCCATCTAGAGGTAACCCCAAACAAGCATAGAAAGTTTCAAACCAATCTGATCATAAATGTGCCCTTTATGGCATGCCAAAGGAATGTATTGATGCCTGACTAAACTAAGTTCAAAGATCGTTGCCAGCGGCAACATATTTTGACGGACGGAAATGGAAGAAATTTGATAGCTCCCTTCTAGAGGTCACCCCAAACAAGCACATCAGGTTTCAAAGCAATCCGATCATAAATGTGCCCTGTAGGGTGTGCCAAAAAGAAATATTGTGGTCTGTCTAAACTAAGTTCTAAGAACGTTGGCCGCGGCAACATTTATTGACGGAAATTGCCAGTGGCAACATTTTTTGATGAAAATCGATAGCTACCGTCTAGAGGTAACCCCAAACAAGCATACAAAGTTTCAAACCGATCTGATCATAAATGTGCCCTTTATGGCATGCCAAAGGAATGTATTGATTGATGCCTGACTAAATTGAGTTCAAAGATCGTTGCCAGCGGCAACATATTTTGACGGACGGAAATCGAAGAAATTTGATAGCCACCTTCTAGAGGTCACTCCAAACAAGCATGTCAGGTTTCAAAGCAATCCGATCATAAATGTCATAGGGTCATAGATCATAGGGTGTGCCAAAGGGAAATATTGTGGTCTGACTAAACTAAGTTCTAAGAACGTTGGCCGCGGCAACATTTTTTGACAGAAATTGAAGAAAATTGATAGTTCCCATCTAGAGGTCACCCTAAACAAGCATCCAGATTTCAAAGCAATCCGATCATAAATGTGTCCTATAGGGTGTGCCAAAGGGAAATATTGAGGTCTTCTGACTAAACTTAAATTCTAAGAACGTTGGCCGTGACAAACTTTTTTTGATGGAAATTGAAGAAAATCGACAGCTCCCATCTAGAGGTCACCCCAAACAAGCATACCAAGTTTCAAAGCGATCCAATCATAAATGTGCCCTGTAGGGTATGCCAGAGGGAAATATTGAGGTTTGACTAAACTAAGTTCTAAGAACGTTGGCCGCGGCAACTTTTTTGGACAGATATTGAAGGAAATCGATAGCTCCCATCTAGAGGTCACCCGAAACAAGCATACGAAGTTTCAAAGCAAACTGATCATAGCTGCGACCTGTTAGGTGTGCCAAAAGAAATTGAGGACATACATAAGATACGTACCTACGGCGACAGTGAAGTGATGGCAATAGCTCAGCTTGACTTTGTCAAGTTGAGCTAAAAACTGATTAGATCTAATTTCGGTACAAAATGGCCACTGGCAGCCATCTTGAATTTTAGACCGCATCCAGAAACACTCGTTCTCATCCCAAGGTGATAACAAAGGTACCCAAGACATTTCGTGAAGATCGGTTTATAAATACAGACTCTAGCCTGAGCCATATTGACATGTGTACTTACTGAGTGTAACTTCCACTGAAAAAATCAAAAGTTTATCTAATTTGCATAATATCTGCACGAGTTGATGGTTGATAGATCATGCCCAAATGGGGAAATTCTCATGTAGACATCATACGGAGTCATGGTATCAAGTTACAATGAAATCCGTCCATATTAAACATGACCTGCAGACTGTGCTAAAAGTTTTTGGGTTTCAGGCTTGGGCAGCCATCACGGTTGACAGATCATGCCCAAACGAGGACGTTCTCCTCCAGGCATTATACATTCTATGAAGTTGCAATAAAATCCCTTCATAAAGAGACCTGTATACTGTGCTAATGGTTTTCAGGTTTTGGGCTCGGGCAGCCATACCGGTTGACCGATCACGACCAAAAGAGGACGTTCTCATGTAGACATGACCTAAAACCTGCATATGAAATTTCGTGACGATCAGACAAGAACTACCAGGTATAGCCTGTACTTGAAGGTTGAAAAACTAGAACTATCACTGAAGGTGATTAATACCCCCGCTTTGGGTTTTTAGAGGAATGCACTTCTGATCATGTAGGCAAAGGCCATAAGGAAATGTATACATAAAGATCATTTTTTGTTGTTGAAATTTGTATTTGCATGTGGCCTTCCACAGAACAGCACTGAATACTTAAAGAGCCCACACATATATGGTTTACATTTGGAAAAACACATTTACAATGTGCAACATGTATTCAAAATCGGTTCATTAATGTAGGAGGAGTTGCACACACAAGAATCCCATTTGAAAACCCATAATAAATCCAAGTTAAAGGGAGATAACCTGGTTAAAATTGTCGCAGATCAAAAATTTGGGAATAAGCGTATGTTCACTTAGTTGTGATAATGTTTGAAAGGTTTCGTCAAAATTGATTGATAAATGTAGGAGGAGTTGCATGCACAAGAATTTCATGTAGAAACCCATAATAAATCTAAGTTAAAGGGAGATAACCTAGTTAAAATTGCCACAGCTCAAAAATTTTGGAATATGCGCATGTTTACTTAGTAGTGATGATGTCTGTAAATATTCGTCCAAATTGATTGATAAATGTAGGAGGAGTTGCGCACACAAGAATTTCATGCCGAAATCCATAGTAAATCAAAGTTCAAGAGAGATAACCTGGTTAAAATTGTCGCAGATCAAAAAGTTTGGAATATGCACATGTTCACTTAGTAGAGATGATGTTTGAAAGGTTTCATCAAAATCGGTTCATTAATGTAGGAGGAGTTGCGCACACAAGAATTTGTTCAGACGGAAAGACATAATAAATCTAAGTCAAAGGGAGATAACCTGGTTAAAATTGTCGCAGATCAAAAATCTTGGAATATGCGCATGTTCACTTAGTAGTGATGATGTCTGAAAAGTTTTGTCCAAATTGATTGATAAATGTAGGAGGAGTTGCACGCACAAGAATTTCATGTAGAAACCCATAATAAATCTAAGTTAAAGGGAGATAACCTAGTTAAAATTGCCACAGCTCAAAAATTTTGGAATATGCGCATGTTCACTTAGTAGTGATAATGTCTGTAAACTTTCGTCCAAATTGATTGATAAATGTAGGAGGAGTTGCGCACACAAGAATTTCATGCAGAAACCCATATTAAATCAAAGTTCAAGAGAGATAACCTAGTTAAAATTGTCGCAGATCAAAAAGTTTGGAATATGCACATGTTCACTTAGTAGAGATGATGTTTGAAAGGTTTCATCAAAATCGGTTCATTAATGTAGGAGGAGTTGCGCACACAAGAATTTGTTCGAACAGAAAGACATAATAAATCTAAGTCAAAGGGAGATAACCTGGTTAAAATTGTCGCAGATCAAAAATCTTGGAATATGCGCATGTTCACTTAGTAGTGATGATGTCTGAAAAGTTTTGTCCAAATTGATTGATAAATGTAGGAGGAGTTGCGCACACAAGAATTTCATGTAGAAACCCATATTAAATCAAAGTTCAAGAGAGATAACCTGGTTAAAATTGTCGCAGATTAAAAAGTTTGGAATATGCACATGTTCACTTAGTAGAGATGATGTTTGAAAGGTTTTATCAAAATCGGTTCATTAATGTAGGAGGAGTTGCGCACACAAGAATTTGTTCGGATGGAAAGACACAATAAATCTAAGTCAAAGGGAGAAAACCTGGTTAAAATTGCCGCAGATCAAAAATCTTGGAATATGCGCATGTTCACTTAGTAGTGATGATGTCTGAAAAGTTTTGTCCAAATTGATTGATAAATGTAGGAGGAGTTGCGCACACAAGAATTTCACGTCCGGAAAGACGTACGGACGGACGTACGGACGGACGTACGGACGTACAGGGCGATTCCTATATAGCCCCCACTTCTTCGAAGCGGGGGTATAAAAACTTTAACCACAAACTTTAACCCAAACTCCAAATGTCGACTAAACAAGGAAAAAAAAAAAACACTTGAACCTTCAGTAAAAAACTTTAACCACAAACTTTAACCAAAACTCTAAATGTTAACAGACGGACAGACGGATGGATGGACAAAAGTCATTACTATAGCCCTCACTGTAAACACTCAGGCTAACAAACGAATTGAAAGATACACGTATCCTATCATTCATTCCCATGAATATGACTGAGCGTCAATTGTATGCGCTCAAATGCCTAATACTGGCGACACAAATGATGGAAACTATTATTCCTGTGAGCCGCAAACTTAACTATCCTGAAGCGATCCTACATAAGATCATGTAATAGCCATACAGTTAGAATAAGCCCAAGATGCTGCCAGCACTTTTACTTCATGCGCTGAAATCTTAAGCACTAACTGCTGATTGGAAGATAAAGTTTTCTAAGCAGTACGAATAGCTAACTGAATCCATCTAGCAATAGAATGAACTGAAATGTCCCTTCTATTGGAAATTAATGACAAAAAGAAGCGTTCTTCTCTTCTGATAAACTCTGATCTTCGTCTATAAATATATGATCGCTAATGATATAAATTCAATGATGTAGCGTAAACAATAAGACATCATTTCTGAATATGTGGTCTCGAAGAACTGAGGGTCCCAAGAACCCTGTATAGAGAGACCATTGGACTCAGGATTGTAACCCAATATATGAACTCACACCCATCATAATTGAGAAAACCGTCAAATGTTAAAAAATTTATAGTAATTTATATATTTTTTATACTTACCAATGACCCAGACTTAGCTGGTGCTAACTCTAACAAAACCAGGGCCAAACACAAATTTTGCCCCCCAATCCCCAAAATTTGCATCCAAAACAAAAAAAAATCATGTCCTAAAGGACCTCCATACTACGCCTCTACTGCGCATGCGCAGTGACGCAGACGTCCCGAAATTGGCGCCAATTATCATTCTTACTGGCAGTGCCTGGTCAGCGCTATGTACTCAGCGGGGAGGCAAGAGTTCCCAACTCCAGGGAGGGCCATCCCCGTCTGGGTCATTGGTAAGTATAAAAAATATATAAATTACTATAAATTTTTTAACATTTTTATACTGTACCAATGACCCAGACTTAGCTGAATAGTAAACAGGCTGGAGGGCCTAGGACATAGAGGAAAATCCAATAAGCTCAACTATATAGTAAAGAGGTAACCCCTTAAGGAGAAAAGGAGTATTAGGCTTTACATGTATCTTTCTTATTTAATATTAAATTAGAAAGATACACTACCCTTAATAATTGAGCACAATAACATTCATGTTCTCTATTAACATCCAGTATAACCCTTATACTAATTATTTTTAAAGCAAGCCAATAAATAAAGTAGTCCAGAGAATTGAGACTCTTTAGAGTCATTTAAAAGTGTCCGAGTATTGTATATTAAAGCCCGTTTGACACTTGACATATACAAATGTTTCACACCGAGCTACACTTTAAAAATAAGACATGAATGAATTTAACATTAATATTACACTTTAAAACCATCCCGGAAGCGACTCAGAAATACTGACTTGGAGGAGGCATTCCCTTGCTTTTCACTATAAAGCAGGTGACCTAAGGGAACACCCCCCCCCCCCCCCCCTTCCCCTGGGTCAAATAGCCCAGAGCGAAGAGGGCAGCCGGACGGAGTCACTGCCGGAACAGAAAGCCTGCATAACTATAGTTGCAACTGTTTAGTGGACGACATTCTGAGCAACAGATAACGGACCTAAACAATGCAGGTCTCCAGAAATGGACTCAATATTTCTGAGATAAAAATTCGTAAATGTGGATGGCTGAGACCAATAAGCAGCCTTCATTAAATCTGTAATAGCAACACTATTAGCACAAGCCCAGGAAGTAGAAAGAGCTCTTACTTCATGAGCAGAAATCTTAAGCACAGACTGCTGAGAAGAAGATAAATCTTCATAAGCAGTACGGATAGTTAACTGAATCCATCTAGCAATAGAATGGACTGAAATGTCCTTTCTATTAGGCATCAAAGACAGAAAGAAATGTTTCCGTCCCTTTCTGATAAACTGAGATCTCTGTTTATAGATACATAATGCTCTAACAGGACAGAGTAAAGGCCTACGCCCGTCTGAAGATGGAAGAGCCTTAATAACAATAGGTTCCGGATATTTATTAGGAACCTGATTCTTAGCTAAAAAACCCACATTAGTAGTGAAGGTGATAGTGTTCCCAACACTACGATAATGAGAATCATCCACCGATAGTGCATGAAGCTCACTGACTCCTCTAGCAGAAGAGAAAGCTAAGAGAAAAGCTGTCTTATAAGATAAGAATTTGAAATCTACTGTCCCAAGAGGTTCAAATGGCTTTTCCTTCAATTTAAGAAGAACCCAAGCTAAATTCCACTTAGGAATTAATCTAAGAGTTCTGGGTCTATTTATCGAAAAGTTTCTAACCAACTTCGATAAAGAGACATTAGATCCAATTTGTAAACTATCATGATGTGCATAGGTATCAGATAACATAGATCTATAACCCTTTATAGTAACAGGCTGCAGTTTGATTTCGTCAAACAAGTATACTAGAAAGTTTGCAATGTCTGGTATAGAGGGATCGAATATATCTACAGAATGATCCCTACACCAACAACGAAAAACCTTCCACTTAGCCGCATAGTTTAGCGAAGAGGAGGTCCTCCTACAGTTAGAAATCGCGTCCACTACTCGTCCTGTAAAGTGCTTGCCATGCAAGAAGGACCGCACAACGGAAAAACGTGAAGGTTGAGACCTTGCGGGTTGTGATGGAGTTGGCGCGATTTCCCCTGCGAAAGAAGATCCTCCCGTGGAGGAAGCTTCCGCGGTAGGTCCCACAACAGACACCTGAGTAGATTTATCCACGGTCTCTGTGGCGACAGAGATGCTACCAACAGAATCTTGCATTGAGATTGTTTTATCTTTAGCAATACTTGTTGAATTACTGCAAATGCTCTTGGATCCGGACACGGAGACACATACGTCTGCAACTGATTGTTGAGATGTGTCGCAAATAAGTCTATCATTGGCCGTTCCCATTGGTAGCAAATCTGATTGAATACTTGTTTGTTGAGAGTCCACTCCGACGGCAACAAGCGACCCTTTCGTGAAAGGGAGTCTGCTAGCACATTCAGACGACCCGGTATGTGACGGACCGAAAGAAGAACGTGATGTTCTAGCGCAAACAGAAGGATTCTTTCCGTTAGATTGAACAACGGAACTGAATGAGTGCCTCCCTGATTCCGTATATACGCCACTACTGTCGTATTGTCGGATAGGATTTGGACATGAGCATCGTGAATAATGTCCATCCAGTGACGTAACGCAAGCCAAATTGACATCATTTCCTTGATGTTTATGTGCTTGCACAGAAATTGCGGATCCCAAAGACCCTGGCATCTCAAATCCGTTGGGATTAATGATGCACCCCAACCTGTTTGACTGGCATCCGTCATAACGGTAAAACTCAGATCCGGCAACTGCAGCAGAACTCCTTGAGTTAACCACTGAATGTTTGCCCAAGTCTGAATCTCTTGTTTCACTTGATCTGACAAGAGAACGTCTACATCGAGCGAATGAATTTTCACACTCCAATTCTGAGTCAAGAAAATTTGAAGAGGACGTGTGCGTAACCGCCCCATCGGAATGAGATCCGCGGCGGCTCCGCACAGACCTATCAGTCTCATAAATTCTCTCGCCGTGACTTTGTCTGCGTGCAGACAATAGCGAGCGTAACAACTGACTAATTTCGCTCTGGTTAACGGCAGACGAACGAGATTGTTGTGCGTCTCGAAGCTCATTCCCAGATGAGTGAATGACTTGGACGGCACCAGATCCGACTTCTCCTCGTTTACTATAAAACCGAGACGTTGGAGCAATAGAAGAAGATTCTGAACATCGTTCTGAAGCGTTAACTCGTTGCCGTACCTCTGAAGAATGTCATCCAGGTAGGCCGACGTTACCGCAGACGAATGAGCTCGGAAGTAGATCATTACCGAGTTCATTACCCGAGTGAAAGCCCAGGGTGCTAGATTCAATCCGAAGCACATCACCCGGAATTGATACACCACTCCTAGGACTGCGAAGCGTAGATACTTTCGGAATGTCGGATGTACCATGACGTGAAAGTACGCATCTTTGAGATCTATGCTCGTTGCATAATCGTTCACCCGAATACTCGCTCTGACCGATCGAATCGTCTCCATATAAAACTTCGGAGCGACGATCAGCTTGTTTATCCAGCTCAAATCTATGACTGGACGGAACGAGCCGTCTGGTTTCGGAACCAGAAACAGATGGCTGTAGAATCCCGGAGATTCCTGGTTTTCTACGACCTCTACCGCGTTCTTCATAAAAAGAGACTGCACCTCTGATAACAGAGCGTCTCTTTTCTGCGGATTTGACGGAAGATGAGTCCACTTTGGACTTCGAGTTAATGGAGGCTTTCGTTTGAAGGATATCTTTAGACCTTCCGAATTCACTCCTCTCACCCAAGGGTCGTCCGTAATCGACGCCCATTCTTGTGAAAAGCTTGACAACCTTCCGCCAACCGGAACGCGATAGAGGTTTAAGCCATCACCTCCTGGACCTGCGAGTCCTGCGGTAGGAGAAACCACGTCTTCCACGACCCGCACCTCGCCCCGTCGACCTCGGGGCGTCCGACCGATTGTCCCGGCCTGAAGGACGTCCCGAACGAGAGTCGCTATCCTGACGGTCTCTCGAATAAGACCAAGAGGACGCACCGGAACCTCTATAGGAACCTCTCTTGGGCGCATTAGACCCAGAAGTGCCTGTCTTACTCGTGTCTGCTGTATCTGACTTCTTAGGAGCAGATTTGAACAACAGAGAATCCTTAGCTTTCTTTGTAATTTTATCATAAATAGCGGAAAGCTTGCCGTCAAAGAGAAGTTCTCCTGAGACCGAAGCGACTCTAAGAGAGTTCTTCACCTTAGAATCCACTAGTGTGGATGTAGCTAGGGCTGCGTCACAACTAACCAACTCCAGATTTGCCACTGAAAGGACGGAGTTACACGTGGAATAAGCTACTGCCCTTGAAAGAAGTCTTAAAGAGGATTGTATATCCTGAAACTCTTTCCCCTGAAGGCGCAGTGATAACGCCTTAGTAAGGTGATCTGCGTAAGATAAGGCATCTAAATTGGCTCTGTTAGAAGCAATAGCTGTTTCCAACACCGCGGTTGGAATAGAAGCTGACGAAGGTAATGATAGCTCTAAGTCTTCCGTCTCGTCGTCCATACGCAGAGGAACTCTCGGTATACCCTGTCCTGCCGTATCGAATTTATTCCTTGCATTAATGAAAGGCAGGTTGAGAGTATTAGCGGACAAGAAACCTGCTTTCCCCGTCCTGGAAGCAAGTTTAAATATAGCGTCGTTCAATAATTCAAATGTTCTTGCAACATTATTGGACTGCGACGGAAACTCGGGAGCGATGTCCCTGAACCGCTCAAAAAATTCAGAGTCCAATGACGCTATAATTCTCTTGTCCGGAAGCGCAGCAGTCTGGCCCGACGGAACAACTTGAGGGAGAAAGTGCCGGATGAAGTCCACGGCAGCTTTATGTTGTTCCGAAAGGGATAGCTCCAAGTCATCCGTATCCCTTTCACCATCCGGTCGGACCTCATGATGTTCCCGGTCGTCTGCCCCCGATGCTTCGGCGGAGCGTACCGACCCAGCGCCGTCGGATAATTCTCGATCCGACACCGTTTCTGTCGGCTGCTGGGATGCTGCGATAAGCTGTGCTATCTGCACAAGAATGTCCGGCGTCGAGACCTGCGGAGGCGCAGTCTTTCGCTGCTTCGCCGAGGGCAGCTCCGCATCAGATGGCTCCCGCATACTTTTCCTATGCGAAAGTCCGGAGTCCATCGGTCTCGAATCCCTGGCTGCCGGATGGTGTGACCTGGTCGCCGAAGAATCCTTGATCGGCGAAGCTGGTAATATATCGGCGGTTACGCAGCCAAGGTGCGGTCGTGTGCGCTGACGAGAAGAGGAAGCCTTAACAGTCTCTGCGGACTGCTTATACAACGGAGCGTCCCGAGCGACGGACGCATGCTCCGCTAAAGACACATTTTGTACAACAACATCTGGTCCCAGATGTTGTTGTACGAGAGAGGGGCCTCTCTCGCTCGCGGCCCGGCTGGACCTGGACGAGCTAGGAACCGGACTCAAAGGCTTCCTCCGTTCTCGCTTACTATCCGCCGTCACTGGGTGTGCATCTATTATGTTTATAGTGCTCGCATCACCCAAAATTTCCTCTTGGACCGCATCGGACGAACCCGGCTGCCGAACCATTCGGTGAATGGACGCTACACCGGGCGAGCTAGCGGACGACATTTGTCTAATCTCCATGAGCACTTTTGCCGCTAGCTCTGAATTCATTTGTGACGAGGGACGCACACTTGAAGAAGATAACATGGAAACATCACCCTGTTCTGGTTCCTCTGAAATAGAAACTGAGAGAGTAGAGTGACCTTGCGGAGAAAGAGCCGGCATCGCTCTTTCTCCAGAAACAAAATATCGTGACACACGTTTCCAATGTTTCTCATCCCAATGTTCACATATAGGACAGGGATTAATGCGAGAACACTGACTACAATTAATACAATGATCATGAAAGTCAGAGGAAGATTTCTTCCTATTACAATTTGAACAACGTCCTTTCATTGTGAAAGAACAACAATAAGTCCTAGTTACTCGCAAAAACCCCTGACACAAAGATACATAATAACATGATCCATTAATAAATGAAAAAACAATTGCAAAACAAAATAATTTTGAAAAAATATTTTTTCAGCGAAGCCCAAGTTGCTGAAAAGTAACGTTGAGCCCCAATGGATCCGATGGCAAAGTGTGGTCAAAAATTTTAAATTTATATTAAATAATTAATGAGACACTTACGGATAATATAAATGTATCTTATAGTGAGATAAACTACAGCAAAGGCAAACAGCCCCCCTCAAAAAAGGCTGTTGCCAATGAAAACAAACAGTGTAAAAACACCAGAAAACATGACTCCAGGCACTGAAAAAACTGGCCCGGAATCAGTCATCAATTACACTCTATCTGATGCAAAACAGAGACTCCCAGGGGAGAATCTGGAGAACATCAGATGGAAGATGCAGAACACAAACGTTATACACCCATGGGTGAAAACGTAACTATGGGGAAAATAACAGAAAACATTCTGTAACCAAGCAACTCTCCCAGGAAATTTTAGAAATGAAATTTCTCAAAAATATGCCAAAAGCATGGGAGAATTGCAAGGGGGGACTTTAGAAGGCTAGGGGAGAGGAAACACTGAATAAGCAGTGTAACAATTAGCAAGAATGACAACAAGAGGCCCATGCCTCGAAAATAGGCAACTTAACATAATTTCATCAAAAAATTTTAAGTACAGCCCTGATTATTTTTTGTCACTTCTTTTTCCTCTCCTCCTTCTATCCTCCTTAGAATCACATTTTCTCAAATTATGTGTCTGGCATCCTTTAAACTGAGATTTACAAGCACAAAGATCAGTGAGATGTTGACTGATGAAGGGCCAAACAGAGAATGATAATTGGCGCCAATTTCGGGACGTCTGCGTCACTGCGCATGCGCAGTAGAGGCGTAGTATGGAGGTCCTTTAGGACATGATTTCTTTTTGTTTTGGATTCAAATTTTGGGGATTGGGGATTGGGGGGCAAAATTTGTGTTTGGCCCTGGTTTTGTTAGAGTTAGCACCAGCTAAGTCTGGGTCATTGGTACAGTATAAAAATATATGCTGAAACTTGACCTTATGTTAAAAGATTTGCTAAAACAAAACAGGTCTAGAGCAAAAAATGTCTACCACTCCTGTTAAGAATAACTGGAGGGGACGTGTGCGTAAGTGACCCATCAAAATAACATTCATAGCCGCTCCACACAGCTCCATCCGATCCATAAAATCTTCTGCTGTTAATGCATCTGATAAAAGATAAAAGTGAGCCAAACAACTGGCTAATTCGCTCTGTGAAACAACAGACGAACCAGCTTGTTGAAAATGAATTGTAGGATACGTGTATCCTATCATTCACCCCATGAGATATTATCTAGTTCAATATTCAAGTGATCTCGCTGCATCGCTGATCATACGAATGCTCGCTTTTCGACTGAAAGATTATCATAAATAACTTAATTATCCAGTTCCAGTCACCAGCTCAGGGGTGTCTGATCAGTAAACTCAAACAGACCTAAACCCCCTATCCAAGTGACTGTATAGTAAATCCCATAAGTAATATATAGGAGGGATGCTAAAGCGACCTGTAGCAAGTTCTCCACCTAGTCAAATGTTAAAGATGACAATGCAAGGCTTCGTCACATCAGAATAGCTCCCACTCAACATATGTTAAGACAGAGGTATATATGATAAATAGGCCTGAAAAGAATTTTTTTAAAAGTTACAAAAGTCCACAAAATCCCTTTCCATATAGACGTTGCACAACAGTACTTAAAATTGAAGTACATAAGACCATGAGTCTAAATTCGCTCTGAATAAGAAATTATCTTCTCAACTGTGTCAGAGCGAACAGTGAAATGATGACGGTAAGGCTACAACTAAGATCTTAGCCTGCTCATTCAACGCAGAGAAACTCTCAATACATCTTCCCTGGTCATTTTTTAAATGTATGTGATAAAAAAACGGTTAAAAATACAGAAGATGATGATAAGAAACCATATTGCTTCTTCCCACAGGAATTTAAATATGGAGTCGTCTAACAACATTAGCAGTTTCTCACAATTACTCACAGCATTGTGATTCACTGGAACAAGTTCAAGGAAACGCTAATGGATAGTATCCATACCATCCATGAGTTGTTCCGAAAGGGAAGATATCCTCATCCGTATCCCTTTCATCATTCGTCTAAATCAGTTTAGAATCACGGTCACCGGCATCTGAACAGGCAGATGACTGGATCGATCAAGCACCATTCAACAGCTCAAGTTTTGAGACTGACGTTGAGTGCTTCTGCCTTAGCAGGAATACTGCGATGAGTTGTGCAATTTGCGACAGCAAGTCTGTTACGGAGGCCTGAGGAGCAGCGGTCATGTATTGCATGTCCACCAGTTGCTCCTGGGACAGTGTGTCCGAGATGGCTCTTTACTGTGGACGTCCCGATGAATGAAGCCTCATCTCTTTGGCTACTAGATGGTGCGACTTTCTTCACAAAAAGTGGACCTCTTGATGATGCAGACTAGATATCCTAAGTCACTTAGCCAAGGTGCGGTCGGGAGTGCATGGTAGCGAGGCTAAGAATTGAACTGAGCGTACTGGACAATAGGTATGTACGTAAGCTCCGACTGACGCAAGTTCCTACCAACAACACCCGGCCCCAGATGTTGTTAAAAGAGAGAGAGGGGTCTCCCTCTTGCTTGCGGTCCTGGGAGACCTAGCTGAGCGAACCTCAGAACTTGCCGTCTTCTTCCTTCCATTGATGCAGGGTGCGCATGATTGGATTTTATAGTGCTCGCTACTCCCTTGTTTCTCTCTCGACCACTACGGACATACCCGGCATTACACAACCTATATTCTGAGTAACGATCCGCCGGTTGAGCTAGCTGGAGACAAGGTCGTAAACCCTATATTCTAAGGTATATATATCATTGAGCACTTATGCCGCTATCGCTGAATACAATGCACATGCGACACATCCGGTGTCACGGTCCTCATATTTAATATTAACTGCTACACCGGCGACAGGGAACTGAAACCACTCGTCGCGGTTTAAAGCCGTGTGCAATATTAAGAGCACTTTAGCCGTTATGCTTGCTCCACCCTACATCATCTCCTAGCCCGTAGCGGACACAGCTCTCAGAGGCTTGAGTAACCGCTTCTTCGAGCTAGCTGGCGACAACAGATTTTTGTGCGGTTGTGTGTGCTTTTCGAATGCAGAGGAAGCTATAACACTAGCTGACCCCGGCAGCCTATTAGAAGGAGCATCCCAGACAGGAAGGCATGGACGTAAGCTCCAACTGAAGCAAGTTCCTACCTACAACCTCTGACCCCAGATATTGTTATAAGAGAGAGGGCCCTCTCTCTTGCTCGCGATCAAGTAGTGTCCACTCGCCTAACAACAAACCATGACACCAGTCATCAACATTGCCAAAATCTGACACATGGTGCAAGAATTAGTGGTAGTACATCGACTAAAGCATGACACGACCATGTAAATAGCGGAAAGGCTTCCTCTTATTTGCCCTGCTATTAGAGAAATATTACCTAAAATCTAACATAGGTTAATTGTACTACCACCAAATCCACATAAATATAAGATAACATTAAAATATGATCGATGAAATAAATACATACAAAAGAAAAATTCCTTCAAAAAATAAAAAAAAATTTTGAAAAAAATTTTCTTTTATAAGAGCCCAAGTTCCCAAAGGGAATGCTGAGCCCAAAAGAGCCTAAGTGTGGACAAAATTATAATAATATGCCATAAAATTAACTACCACACTATCAGAATAATTAATGTAACTTACAACCGGCGTTCCTTAAATAATAGGAAACTACCTAGCATTGTCAATGTAAACAACTCCAAACCGAAAACAAGACCTCAGGCAACATAGCCCAAAGTCAGTAACAGAAACAAGACTATCCGATGTAAAGCAAGATCTTCATCAGAAGAAAAAATGATACATCGGATATATGATGCATGACCAAAATGCCTCAATACCCCAAGGGTGAAGACGTAACCATGGAGATGTACAGAATAATCTTCTGTATAATACGTTAAACTCCCAAGAAATTTTACCAAATATTTCAAAAGAACAAGCCAAAAAGCTAGGGAGCTTAACTGGGGGGATCAAGGGAAGGTAGGGAAGGAACACTAAACAAACAGTGGACAGATCATTATCAATCAATGATGACATCAGGCCCATGTCCCGAAATTGGGGAACATGAACTAATTTGTATCATTATTATAAAATTACAGCCCTGAACGTTTCAAAGCACCGTTTCTTCCATCCTTCATCCAGTTGTGTCCTTGGATCCACCAAAAGAACCATTGATTTGTGTCTGGCATCATTAAAACTGAGATTTAAAAGCACAGAAGTCAGTTTGTTGTTATCTGACTAAAGGGCCAAACAAAGAATGATGTTGGTGCCAGTTTCAGTGACTTCCTGGCATCTGTGCATACGCGGAGAGTAAATGTATGGAGGGCCAGATAGGACTTCTAATTTTCGGTTTTGTAAGCAAATTTGGGGGGTTGGGGGGGGGGGGGGAATTTGTGTTTGGCCCTAGATATTTTTGAGTTAGCACCAGCTTAGTCTGGGCCATTGGTATACAGTATTAATATATCAAACAACCAAAATTTCGGTGTTGAAAAATATTCCCGACATTTGTTAAAAAATAAAAGGGCAAACTACAGAACTTTACACAAAATTCATGACAAGAAGAGCCAATGGGCTGTGTATGTCTAATGGCAGTCACCACCAGCCATTTGATGTAACAAAAAAGCTGAGAGAAAATACCCAGGGGTATCTTTTCTCAGCTTTTTTGGTTACCTCAAATGATCAGTGGTGATTGCCATTAGACACACACAGCCCATTGTCTATTTTCTCTCAGCTTTTTTGGTGACATCAAATGACTAATGGCGATTTATTACATCGAATAGTTGGACAATTCGGCAGATTTGTCTGCTGCAAAATGAAGATCTGCAGCTTGGCAGTACATCAAAATTACAGGTCGATGTTGGCCTTGGTAATAATGAATACCATACCGATATAGAAGTAAATCATTCTAAAAATTCCAATATCGAAACTCAACTTGAAATTTCAATACAGCTCAGCTGTACTGTCAGACAATATCACACATTTCCAGCCAACAACAGGACATTCATAGAAAGCAGGCACATAATAAATTTCTTGGTAAGGCCTAAAAAAATAAAAAATCTGTTTCTCAGGCCCACCCGCATGGTCTTTTTTGCTGCCGCATGCTCTCTTTTTATAACCAATTTAAACTTAAAAAAAATAAAAATTAAATGGTTTATGTCTGATATTTTACCCAAGTTGAAAAAATTTATGAATTTGTCCCTTGAGTGCAAGAAGGCTTTGCAATGCTACAGCACTGCAAAGCCTTCTTGCACTCAAGGGGTGAAATACACCACCACCCATGCTATTCTGTAGATTAGGCCTAAAACTTGAACCAAGAACATGAACTTTTGATGGCAAAGAAGAAATTACTAAAATAAAAAATAAAATAAAAAACCGCTTGCCCACGTGCAATTTCACAAATAATGGCCTGAGAAACAGAAGATCTACTTTGTGTGGCCTAAGAGAATACCTTTGTTATTTGAATACTTTTGTGGTCAATTTGATTAATTTATTAACAGGATTCTACAAATTTGTGATCTTTTCAATTCATGCTGGATGATCCTTGCATAATTTTAATGACAATCTTACCTGTTGGTGAAAAGCGAACTGTTGCCACTCTAACTTCAGGTTTAAAATGTCTGGAACTGAGATCTCCCTTTTTCACTCCTGGTAGACTAAGATCTTTGCCATTTTCATCACCAGCACCTTCATCAACCAAAGAAAGACTTCCCCATTCTGTCATTTTTCTTTTATCAAGAAATTCCTTAATTAATAAAAAATGAAAATGAATGAAAGTGTCAATGATACTGTAGCTCTACTTGTGTAAGACATGTACATGTATAGTATGTGACACAGCAATGACACACATCTAAGTAATGTCTTAAGTAGCACTGAATTAACCTAATTTCGGTATAAAATGGCCGCCGGCAGCCATCTTGAATTTCGGATGGCACCCAAAAACTCTCATTCTCGTTCCAAGGTGACAACAGAGGTACCCAAGAATTTTCGAGAAGATCGGTTCATAAATACAGCCTCTAGCCCGAGTTGTATTGACATGTGCACTTACTGTGTATAAGTAGCACAGAATAAATCAAAGTTCATCTACTTTGCATAAATTTATGCATGAGAAAAAAACATGCATTATATGTGATGTGTTCCATGTTACTAAACATTCATATAAAAATTTATTCAAATCAGAACCTTCATAAAGAAGTTCTGTACAAAAAACTGATTGCACCTAATTTCGGTATAAAATGGCTGCTGGCAGCCATCTTGAATTTCAGACTGCACCCAAAAGCACTCGTTCTCATCCCAAGGTGATAACAAAGGTACCCAAGAAGTTTCGTGGAGATTGGCTCATAAGTACAGCCCCTAGCCCGAGCCGTATTTACATGTGTACTCACTGTGTATAAGTAGCACTGAATAAATCCAAGATCATCTAATTTGAATAATTTCTGCACGAGAAAAAACCCCGTATTATATGTGATGTATTCCATGTTACTAAACATTCTTACAAAAATTTATTCAAATCAGAACTTTCATACAGAAGTTCTGTACAAAAAACTGATTGCACTAATTTTGGTACAAAATGGCTGCTGGCCGCAACCTTCAATTTTGGACCGCACCAAAAACACTAGTTCTCGGCCCACGGTGACAACAAAAGTACCCAAGAAGTTTCATAAAGATTGGTTCATGAATACGGCCTCGAGCCCGAACATTATTGAATTGTTGATGGACGGACAGACGTCCAGACGGATGACTGGCCATGACAAAACCTCAAATTTGAGTATGTAAAAGATGAGCTAAAAATGGATTGTAATCAGGAGGTATGAATGGATCTCAGTTACAAAAGTGTTTTTTGTGTGTATTTTCTAGGTATTCTAGGGCCTAAAACATAAAACAAACCAAGAACCTGAACTTTTGATGGCAAAGAAATAATTATAAAAATAAAAAAAAAATATAAAAAAAACACCTGTGAATCATATTTTTTATTCGAATCAAATCTGGAATGGAATTGAGTCTGAAGTCCTGATTGATAAAATATTCCAACTACACCATCAAGACATGCCTTCGTTGAAAGCATGCCTTGATTATGTACTTGGAATATTCCCCAGTTAGGATTTTTGTTCAAAAAAAGAAACAGGTGAGAGAATTCTGCACTGGGCACTGCACGTGGCAAGCCACTAGCAACCGTGACCTCATCATCAATATTGCTTGGGAACTTTAAAATTGCTTTCAACAGTGGTAGTGACTAGTGAAACTAGAATTAGCACGCTTGGTGGCATGGGTACAGATGCTTTTATGTTAATATAGCAGAAATTACACTTAGTCTTTATTATCAACATTATTTATGCACAATTTCTATCTCAGCTATACATTTTGTGAGACGACTAAGATGACTGATACTAGGCGAAAATTCCAGAGAAAAGATTCGAAGGAAAATGGATCGGGCAGCCAAATTCAAATCGAACCGAATACCAACTTAAGATTCAAAATCAAACTGAGAAGCTTTGCAGGCACCTATTAAAACCTAATAACCCAAAATGAGACAGTGAGACACTGAATGAGCTAAATTTTTCAGAAAACCTTATCTGGATCCCCACAACATGTTTTGAGATGAAATTTACAGAATTTGGGAGGAGTACTTAGGCAAGTCTCTTATGATACAGAACCACAAAATTCTCAGGTTTTCAAAGAGTCACAGCGACCCTACAAGTGTGAGGATGGCATAGTTATTTGGGAATTATTGTTTCTGATAGGCACAGGAATTAAATTTAACAACAACAATAGTATACAGTTTTTCAGTAAGGAACTGTCTTTTTGTGTATCTCGGATTTTGTGTGAGAAACTGAGTGCTGGAGATGTCAATATGTCCATTATTTTCAAGCAAGGATAACAGTGGGTCATGTACATGTGTTGATTCAATGCATTAAGCCACTCTTTAACCCCTGACATAATGTACACATTATCCAAATTTGTTATTGTAATTTTTTTTCAAAATTTTTCAACAAAACCATTTCATCTGCCCCCTACTTTGAATGACCTTGAGGCCTTGCCATATAAGAGGTCACATGATATTGTTTTGTAGAAATTTATTGAAATAAAGTTTTTTTTCAACTGCTCATTTTTGTAAATTACATGGGTGAATTCATTAGGTAAAGGATTATATATCCAGTTGTTTTGAAATTTGCACTTTCCACTCAGCATGTTTGAGACCTTCTTACAGAACTCTCTACATTTTTGACGCACATTTTTTACCAAGTGCCAATTCTTATACGATAGGATTGGTTAAAACAAAAAAGTCACAGTAACAAACTATCACAGAGTGTCATGCCGATTTCTTTGGCATCATTTTTTGTTACCAATGAAGATGACCGTAAATTGACAACAGCAATAGACATTAAGGACTGTAAATTACCAAAAGTATAAATACAACTCAAACGTAAAACAGATGTAATATTCTCCAAAAGTTTTTTTCTAGGGTTTTGAAGAAGGAATGGTATTCAAGGGTTTTCCAAGTACTGGAAAAGCCAGATTACTCTACAGAAGGTCCCCTCAGATGGGTTTTCTACTTACTGCCTAGGGTCAAGTTGTCTACCAAAACTGAAAGACATTCTTAGCAACTATCTATTTTAATTAGAGCAACTTCAATATTGGAACTCTCATAAGTCAGTCAAAAGAACTCAAGTTCTCATCTGGAAGCAAAAATGTATTTTTAATTACAGTAACCAATACCTCTGACCTGAAAAAGCATATCTAACTGTGCAGGTAACATATTTCTAAAGTTGGCCTAAGCGAAATTTGACCTTATGACAGCACAAGGAACACCAATAGCTAATGTGTAAGAAGTTTCATAACAATCAGCGCAGAAAAACTCAAGTTTTCATCCTGAAATAAATTTATGCACAAAAATCTATTTTTAATAACAACCTGAATATTTGACCTTCTGACCTAAAATGGTATACAGCACATCAAACACCTATAGCCAACAAGAATGTGGAGTTTAAAAACAATTGGCCCAGTGAAACTCAAGTTCTCACCAGGATATGAACATGGATGGATGGACAGACAGATGGACAGACATACTAACCAGGGTTCCTTCACCAAATTGAGAAGTGAGTTCCAGGAGTTTCCAGGAGGTTTAGATCAATTTTTCAAGGAGTTTCCAGGAATCAGCTGGGTAAAATTCAAGGGTTTTCAAGGAGTATAAAGAGACCATGTGTTGGGAAGAAGGAAAAATGTTAGGAGTTGAATTAATCCAGTGAGCAACCGACTCGATTTTTCCAAAATTCCAGGAGTTTCCAGGAGGTGCTTCAAAATTCAAGGAGTTTCCAGGTCCTTGGGAGGGGGTTTTGAAATTCAAGGACTTTCAAGGAATTCAAGGAGGCACAAGAACCCTGCTAACACAGTAATTACTACAGGGCTTTCTTCAGGAGCCCTAATTATTTCCAAATTCCAGGAAATGAAAGAGTTTTCAAGGTGCTGCTAGAACCCTGCTTATATGTGATTGAAATTCTGACATGAGGTGATCCTGGTTGTCGAAAGTGTCATTAAACCCCAATACATAAATAAATGTGATTCAAATACTTATTTTTAGGATCTAATCTAAAATAACAGGTTTAAAGAAATTTTGTTTTCAATGAAATGACATTTCAACAGTCTAAACAACTACTCTCAAATGAAAACAAAATCTTGGCATTCTTGAAATGAATCACTGAAAAAAGCCACCTAAATATCTTACCCCAAATCAACTGAAAACAGTATTCCATATGTACATAATAGGAAAATAAATACATAGAACGTCACAATGTATGAATGTATTCATCAAAACGGCACAAGTGCCATACTGATGAACACATTCACACATCATGGCATCCTGCCTTTATTACATGCCTCTATGACTTCCGTTAATTTAAAAATTCAGACATCACAGTTCTGATGTCAGCTTTAAATAAAAACAAAACTCAGGTGTGATTGGTAAACATGTATGACAGATCGACATGTAAAAAGAAAAATATAAATGAAAATTGTGTCCAAATAGGTACTTGTTCGTATTTTCAAGAAATTAGCTGTCATTATCTGAGAGATATCCCCTTCAAAGTCAAAACTTGAGGGTTATAAAATCACTCCCCATTTATAGAAAAAGTTTAGTTTTGTTAATGTTGGTGGATTTGAACAAAAAAATTTTCCAATTGACATTTGTTTTATCGGCTCTCACTACAGTTTACAAATTGATCTGGGTCAGAATGGAACATTTTGATTGTCCAGTTGCAAAAATGGGTGGAGTTTCTTTTTGATGGATCCATGATGTCAGGTGGAAAAATAGTCTGTCAGGGAAAATCTGTATGCAACATGTGTTCCATGTGGATTTGAAAATATGGAACTGGAGGAAAAGCAATGGGCATGTAATTAATGGACAACCAAGACTTCACAAGAAATCTCAGCAAAGGTGTTCTTACTGTTCTACAGAAACTACCTATAAAAGAGCATGTAGGGGCAGCTGTCTCAAGTAAGGTACTTAAACAGGGTTTGTACAAGATTTTCTCTGATAATCTTTGAAAATTTCCATGATGTTCAATGATGGCATCATACTGGCATGTCAGTTGGTAAGAACTAAACATCCATGGGCCATTGATGAGCGTTTAGTAAGATGAGGTAGAGAGTAGCAAAACAACCATATAGGAAGGGGTCAGCCGGGTGGGGAACTTGGGCGAAGAAGTTTCCTTGTCATTCCTCAAGTCACCTTGGCTTACATTGGGGGCGAAATTCAAATCGCCCTCCCAAAATTCCTCGAAGACATGGCAGTTTTTATGCATTTTCTTATGTTTTATTTAAAACAAGAGGCCCCAGGGGGCCTGAGAGAGCTCACCTGACATGGTAGTCTAAATATCAACCCAGAGAATTGATTTCAACAAGTTGCATTTGCTCCTCCCAAGAAAAGCTTATACCAAATATTCAAAGATTCTGACACGTGGATCTAAAAAAAAAAAGAAGATTTTTAAAGAATATTCCTCATACTGAACTAAGTTACAATTCAAGCTCCCACAGTGAGCTCATATATGAACCCAGGGACTTGGCTTTAACAAATTGGAATCTCACCCCCCTAAGGATGCTGCACACCAAATATCAAAACATTCCGACTGCTGGATCTGAAGAAGATTTTTAAAGAAAATTCCTCATTTTGAACTTAGTTATCATTCAGGCTACCACAGTGAGCCCAAATATGAACCCAGGGACTTGGCTTGAACAACTTGTTGCATACCCAATATCAAAAGATTCTGCCTGCTGGATCTTGAGAAGAAGATTTTCAAAGAAATTTGCCTGAAATGCACTAAGTTCAAATTTCGAGCTTCTATACTGAGCCCAAATATAAACCCAGGCGGCCAATTTGAACAAACTTGAATCAGATCCACCCCACAATGTTGCATACCAAATATCAAAAGATTCTGCCTGCTGGATCTGGAGAAGATTTTTTAAGAAATTTGCCTGAAATGCACTAAGTTCGAATTCGGGTTTCTATAATGAGCCCAAATATGAATTCAGGGGGCCGATTTGAACAAACTTGAATCAGATCTACCCCACAATGTTGCATACCAAATATCAAAAGATTCTGCCTGCTGGATCTGGAGAAGAAGATTTTTTAAGAAATTTGCCCGAAATGCACTAAGTTCGAATTCGGGTTTCTATAATGAGCCCAAATATGAATTCAGGTGGCCGATTTGAACAAACTTGAATCAGATCTACCCCACAATGTTGCATACCAAATATCAAAAGATTCTGCCTGCTGGATCTGGAGAAGAAGATTTTTTAAGAAATTTGCCTGAAATGCACCAAGTTCTAATTCGAGCTTCTATAGTGAACCTAAATATGAATCTAGGGAGCCAATTTGAACAAACTTGAATCAGATCCACCCCACAATGTTGCATACCAAATATCAAAAGAATCTGTCTGCTGGATCTGGAGAAGAAGATTTTTTAAGAAATTTGCCTGAAATGCACTAAGTTCGAAATCGGCCTCCTATACTGAGCCCAAATATGAACCCAGGGGGCCGATTTGAACAAACTTGAATCAGATCCACCCTACAATGTTGCATACCAAATATCAAAAGATTCTGCCTGCTGGATCTGGAGAAGAAGACTTTTTAATCTTTTGTCATTGCCAACAGTGTTAAAAAGTGCTGACTCAGCACTTTTTCAAAGTCCTGAAAAATGTACCTTGTGATCAAACCGATAGGGATTTTTTTATCCATTCTATTCTACTGGATAAAAGTAAGCTTTATACAAAATAAGAATTCTCTGTGCCGTGTAGTTTTGGAGATATGGCAGTTTTAAGGTTTTTCCTATTTTTAGCTCCAGAGGTTCCCATGGGGCAATGAGAAATTATCTTTTTGCATCAATCAACTACTTATGACCCATTATCATCTCATATCAAATTTGGTTCAAATCGATCTCACGGTTCTGAAAATAGAAATTTTAGGCGTGGCCTAAATTTTTGCCCCTCCCATAACGAAGGCAAATAATGCCAGACAAACTTCTCTTGAACAAACTTGATTCTAAACCTCAAAAGAACTCTGTATACCACATATCAAGTCTCTGCTACTGGTGGTTCATTAGAAGAAGATTTTCAAGAAATTTGGCCATTTTTTCCCCACAGCTCTGCTCAATATGAGCCGAAACCTAATTTTGATAAAAATCAAAATGCCCCTATATAACCACTATTTACATGGAATTTAATTAAAATGTGGCTAGTGGTTTAGGAGAAAGAGGCTCAAACACCACCTTCATGCAGGACGACGGATGACGAATGATGAAAAGCTCACCCTGACTTTCAGTCAGGTGAGCTAAAAAAAACCCCAATGCTTCTGCATTCATAAAAAGTAAACACGACTGCTGTGAAACAGCCTAAACTAGCCCAATTTTATATTTATCAAAAAAGTTGTAATGGCCTAGTCGTTCAAACAATCCACACTAACTGGTTTCAACCAGCCCAAAATGACTATTTAAAAACAAAGGGCCAGCAAAAACAATGAATTACACAAGACACACATCATGTAAACTAGAATTTATTAAAATAAACTACAGTTTCAAAAAAAAACTAGAGTGATGTCATGCATACAGTCCGACTGTCCCAGCAATGGCAATGCTTAGACACAAAATAGTCTGAGCAGGGCAATAACTTCAACAATTTTCATTGGATAATGTGGACGGACAGACGGATGGACGCACCAACATTTCGGGTTTATGGGCTACCAAAAAAACATTTTGTATGTCCAAAACCTTATTTTACCCAGATCCCCACCCCCTCCACCCTAGAACTTATATTTAACCCTAACCCCACCCCTCCACCCAAAAAACACACCCTAACCCTAACCCTACCCCACCCTGACCCTAAACCCTAAAAGCCCACCCCAGACCCTAACCCCCACCCACCCCCTGGACCTAACCCCCCAACCTTAAGCCCTACTCTGGGGCTACCCTAACCCCCACCCCAACCTAGCCAAACCAACAGGATTAGGAGCTATTTTTCGGTTTAGGGGCTACTAAAACTAAAACCCCACCCCTGACCCCAACCCTAATCCTCCCCAACCTTAAGCCCTACTCTGGGGCTACCCCTAACCCCACCCCACTCCTAACCCTAACACTACCTTAATTTGGAGGTAGCCCCTAATAATAATATCTCCTAAACCCCCAATGTTGGCCCGGACAAACGGACGGATGGATGGACGGACAGACAGAGAGATGGGGGGACGGAGTTCTATCCCTCCCTTGGGGGAGGGGGGGGGATAAAAAGTAACAAAGTATGTGGGAGAAGCGTAATTTGAAATTAGAGAAACAAAGTTCGAAAAACGTTTTTGAAAAGTGTCAATTTAATGCCAATATCATTTGAAAATAGACTTTGCCCCAAATGAAAAAAAAAAAAAGAATGAAATGTACAATCTTGAAAAGCAAAACTTCAATCCGAAACTTTAAGCTGGAAATACTAAGTAAAACTGACTGCCAAAAAAGAGTTAAATATTTCCTAAAACTGATAAAAGAAATCATTGATGTAAATGCAATCATTAAGTTGTATTGACCATGCAAGAATTAAAGTAAGAAAGTGTGTGGCAAAGCCTAATTTCAAATACAAAGAAACTAAGTCTGAAAACATGTTTAAAAGGGGTTAAAATCATGCCAATATTAATGAAAATCACTGTAGAAAGGTTCAGTAGACAGTAGACATTGTCCCAAATAAGAAACAGTGACACTGCCCTAAACTGTTTGAAGAATTAATGGTGTAACTTTGTAAACCAAAAAAACTTTAACCTGGAAGTTGTAAGTTAAATTGCCATACAAAAAAGGGTTAAATATTTCCCCAAATAACATGAAACATAATGAGAATGATACAATCAATAGTAATTAATATTAAATTAAAAGAAACAAGTGCACCGCCAGACGGTGGATCAATATACGGCCGCCTATGAAGAAATTGCGCTTGTGAAGAAATTTTTAGTTGAACAGAAGGTCAATAATTCCTTCAAAAATAATTTTACATTCCTGGCTTACGACCCATTAAAGCTGAATATATTGTTTTCTAGTTATTGCGTGGAGAATCAAAAGTCACCAAAACTCCCAGATGGTTGCCATGGTGGCATATTGGACATGCCAGAATGCTGGTTATTGAAAGGAACCACCCTCTAGTCATGACTAATCAACCATAAAAAACAGAATCTGTTGGATGTTTTGTTTTCAAGTTATAGCATGGACAAAAGTTAACGGACGAATGGATGGACAGATGGATGGACGGACGAACAGATGGACATTGATGCTAATTATTGAAAGGAACCATCCTTTAGTCATGACTAATCAACCATAAAAAACAGTATCTGTTGGATTATCAAATGGAAAATCAAAAGTCCCTAAAAATCCAAGATGGGTGCCATGGTGGCCATCTTGGATATGCCAGAATGCTGGTTATCGAAAGGAACCATACTCTCGTCATGACTAATCAACCTTAAAAAATAGTATCTGTTCGATGTATTGTTTTCAAGTTATCGCGTGGACAAACAAAAGCTAACGGATGGACGGACAGACGGACAATGCCATACCATAATACGGCCCGCTCATATGAGCAGCCATATAAAAAAACTTCAACCTTGACTAAAAAACTTTAACCAGAAACTTTAACCAAAACTCTAAATGTTAACAGATGGACCTGACTTCTCCCTCATATCCACTGACTTCTCCCTCATGGCCCCTGACTTCTCCCTAAAGTCTTTGGAGGGAGAAGTCACTTCTCCTTAAAATCAGCTGCCAGGCTGACCCCTGCATATAGGTAACTTAATTCATTGCATGCTGCTGGCGGATATTCCTGCCCAGAACAGGATTTCACTTGCCTCTAAAATAAATAGAATTTGTGCAAAATTAATCAAATTTCTTTGTGTAAATTGAGTGGACTTTTTAACTAACGATTTCCAAAGTCAAATATGGACAAATTTTTCATCAAATCTTTGTGTAAATTGAGTGGACTTTTTAACTAACGATTTCTAAAGTCAAATATGGACAAATTTTTCATCAAATCTAGTCATGGCTGCTTCACAGCAGCCATGACTAGATTTGATGAAAAGAGTTAAATCCTTTACCCAACACGAAAATTAGCCACACTTACAAAAAAAATTCTAACAAAACATTTTCATTTTTTTGCCTCAAAAACATAGCTTATAATCCTTCACAGGAAAGAGAATTGGGCCATTACATTAGGTAAAGGGTTAAAGTAAAATGCACAAAGATGTTCGTTTTTCTTGTTCTTATAACTTCAGCCTCTGGCATTGTTTTGTGAAAAGTTCTCTCAGCCACCTTTTCCAAGAATTCATGTCAAACTAAGGGCTAAAACAGTTAAAAATCTGTTTTTCAAGCCCTTTCGATTGGTCCTTATGGCTACTGCATACTCTCTTTTTATAACAAATGCAAACAACAAATAAAAACAAGAGGCTCCAGGGGGCCTTAGGGCACTCACCTGACATGGAAGTCTAAATATCAAACCAGGGACTTGACTTGAATAAGCTGCATATGCCCCTCCTAAGAAAAGCATATACCAACTAGATAAAGTGATTGTGCCCACACAATACACAGGATTTTCCTTCTATTTTCAGTTCCTGCACTTTTATGTCCCAAAATTGAGATAAACACATAAAAACAGTTTTTTTTTTTATTTTTGTTTGGAAAAGTCCCAAGCAAAATATTTTCAGACTAAAATTTTTTTTTCTTCTTCTTAAAATTGACCAAAACACATAAAAAACCAAAAAACTAATTTCCTGATTTTGGTCCAAAATTTCTAAGTCCGGACCGGGGCCACAAATTTTCAGCCTAAATATGAACCCAAGGATTTGGCTTGAACAAACTTGAATCTCACCTCCCTAAGCATGATGCATACCAAATATCAAACGATTCCTATCGGTAGATCTGAAGAAGAAGATTTTTAAAGAATGTTCCTCATACTGCACTAATTTAAACATTTGGGCGCCCATAGAGAGCCCAAATATGGATCCAGGCGACTGATTTCAATAAACGTGTGAAACAATCTTCCAAAGATGTTTTATGTGAAATTTGAAAGCTTTTGGAGCAGTGGTTTGGGATAAAAGTAGTATTAAATGTTTTTCCCATTACCCACAGTGTTAAAAAATGCTGACTCAGCATTTTTTCAAAGTCCCCAAAAAGTACCCCATGATAAAACCGATAGCCATTTTTTTTACCTTTCCATTCTGTTGGTCCTAAGGAAGCTTCACACCAAATAAGAATTCTCAGTGCCGTGAAGTTTTGGAGGTGAGGGCATTTTAATTTTTTTCTATTGTTAGCTCCTGCAGTTCCCATGGGCGTCGGGAAAAAAAATTTGGGCATAAATTAAGTACATATGACCCAATAAGCTCTCATATCAAATTTGGTTCAAATCTGCCTCTCGGTTTGGAAAATAGAAATTTTGGGCTTGGCAAAAATTCTTGCCCTTCCCAGAACAAAGGCAAATATTGCCCGACAAACTTCTCTTGAACAAACTTGAGTCCACATCTTAAATGGAAGCTGCATACCAAATATCAAGTCTCTGCTACGGATGGTTCATGAGAAGATTTTTAAAAATCTTGTGCATTTTGGCCCCACTCCCCTCCTCAATATGAGCAGAAACCCAATTTGAAGAAAAACAAAATGCCCCTATATAACCGCTACTCATGTGGATTTTCTTTGAACTGCAGTCAGTAGCTTGGGAGAAAATGACCCAAACACCACCTTCACGACGTACGACAGACAAAAAATGATCAGAAAAGCTCACCCTGACTTTCAGTCAGGTGAGGTAATTAAATGGTTTATGTCTGCTATTTCACCCAAGTTAATAAAATTGATAAATTTGTCCCTTCAGTGCAAAAAGCCTTCTTGCACTCAAGGGACAAAATACACCACCATCCCTGCTATTCTATAGATTATGAAGCCTAAAAACATAAAACTAACCAAGAACATGAACTTTTTGCTAGCAAAGAAATAATTACAAAAATAAAATATAAAACTAGAATTACTGTGAGCACTGCTCACTAAAGATACCACCCACTCCAACCAAGAAACATTTCACAACAGTAAAAAAGTATTTAATATACACAGCACATCTGTATGTTCTCCGAAAACATGAGAGCAATTTTCAATATGAGAAAGGGTAAATATTACAAAGAGCATGCAAGATGAAAATATCTGAAAAGAAACATGTTAGCCTACAGCATGGGCGCACATCTCTCCCAAAGAGTATGGGGGGGGGGGGAGGGAGTTCAAGCAGACGCAACAGGCATCTGCCACCAGTGTAGTGGGCATGAGCGGGTTTAAGGGGATTGGAAGGGCATCTCATTCAAGGAAATTTTGGATTTTAGCAATAAAATGGTGTATTTTGGTCACCTTTGGGAATATCATATGTAGTCTCCCAAAGAGTGGGGGGGGGGGGGGGGGGGGGGGGGGGGGAGATGGTCAAGCAGGTTCAACAGGCATCTGCCACCCATGCTGCGGGCATGAGTCGGTTTAAGGGGGTTGGAAGGGCATCTCAATCAAGAAAATTTTTGAATTTAGTAATAAAGTGGTGTATATTTTGTAACCTCTGGGAACACCATATGTGATTGACTATATATTCCTTTCAGATTTTTAAGGATAGGGTGGGGTAAAGGGTTTTTTGGTGGGAGGGGGTATAACACACTGTGTCCCACATGATCTGCACCCATGACCTAGAGAGCTCCACTGAGGGCCACTAATCGCCCTTTGGGAAGTAAAAAATAAAAATACCTGAAAGCAAAATAGGAGGTGCACATCTATAATGTATAGAAAAGAATGCCTGTAAGTTTCAATGAAATCCACCCACTGGTTTAAGAGGAGTAGCGGATAGCAGATAGCAGATGTGTACCCCCAAAGCGTCACAGACGTACGGACGGAGTAGCAGATAGCAGGTGTGTACCCCCCACAAAGCATCACAACAATTTGGCTAAGTTCATTAAGACCTTTGGGACATAGTAAAAAAAAAAATACCTGAAAGTAAAATAGGAGGTGCACATCTAGAACGTATATAAAAGAATGCCTGAAAGTTTCAATGAAATCTGCCCACTGGTTTAAGAGGAGTAGCGGATAGCAGATGTGTACCCCTCAAAGCATAATGGATGTATGAAGTTCATTTTGCCACATGGGATAGAAAAAATAAAAATACCTGAAAGCAGAATAGAAGGTGCACATCTATAATGTATATAAAAGAATGTCTGAGAGTTTCAATGAAATTCGCCCACTGGTATAAGAGGAGTAGCGGATAGCAGGAGTGTACCCCCCTAAAGCATCACAACAATTTGGCTAAGTTCATTTCGCCCTTTGGGAAAGAGTAAAAAATAAAAATACCTGAAAGCAAAATAGGAGGTGCACATCTATAATGTATAGAAAAGAATGCCTGTAAGTTTCAATAAAATCCACCCACTGGTTTAAGAGGAGTAGCAGATAGCAGATGTGTACCCCCAAAGCATCACGGACGTACGGACGGAAGTACGGAAGTATGGACACCATGAATGCTATATACCGCCCACTTTTCAAGTGGGTGGTATAATAAAAACCTGCCACAGACGTGCAATTTTACAAATGAAAGTGTCAATGACACTGTAGCTTAACTTGTGTGTTAAGTAAAAAGGATAATGTTCAATGTTTATGAAAGGATTATGAAATAAGACAAGAATTGTGATAATTGGGAATATGTTCATTTCTGTTCCCTGTATGCTATGTTTTTGATAAAAATAATATGAGGTGTACACTGTACTAAAGAGCTGAGGGGTGGGTGAATATGACCTCACAGTTAATGTATGTGGCCCTCACGGTTAACGTATGTCAACGAAAGTTACCAAGTTACAGTGAAATTATTCCAAAACGAGTCATCCTATCAAGTTACATTGAAATCCCTTCATAAATATGGCCTTCAGACTGTGCTAAAGGTTTTCGGGCTTCCGCCCATCAGTTTCCCAATTGTGTCCAAAGGGGACGTTCTCATCTAGACATTATATGAAGTCAACCTATGAAGTTACAATGAAATCCCTTCATAAATATGACCTGTAGACTGTGCTCAAGGTTTCTGGGCTTCGGGCCCCTGAAGCCATCACAGTTGACCAATCACAACCAAAAGGGGAAGTCATCATCTAGGCATTATATGGAGTCAAACTTGCAGGTTACAATGAAATCCTTCCATAAATATAACCTATAGACTATGCTAAAGGTTTTGGGCTCAGGCAGCCATCAAGGCTGAATGATTGCGACCAAAAGGGCACGTTCTCATCTAGACATTATTTGGAGTTATCCTACCAATGTACAATGAAATCCCTTCATAAATATCACCTGTAAGCTGTGCTCAAGGTTTTCAGGCTTCGGGCACCTGTAGCCATCACAGTTGACCAAGCATGACCAAAAGGGGATGTCATCATCTAGACATTATATGAAGTCAACCTACCATAATCTTTGGAAGATTGTTTCACACGTTTATTGAAATCAGTTGCCTGGGTCCATATTTGGGCTCTCTATGGGAGCCCAAATGTTTAAATTAGTGCAGTATGAGGAATATTCTTTAAAAATCTTCTTCTTCAGATCTACCGATAGGAATCGTTTGATATTTGGTATGCATCATGCTTAGGGAGGTGAGATTCAAGTTTGTTCAAGCCAAATCCTTGGGTTCATATTTAGGCTGAAAATTTGTGGCCCCGGTCCGGACTTAGAAATTTTGGACCAAAATCAGGAAATTAGTTTTTTGGTTTTTTATGTGTTTTGGTCAATTTTAAGAAGAAGAAAAAAAAATTTTAGTCTGAAAATATTTTGCTTGGGATGGTGGTGTATACAACCTATAAACTAAGCTAAAGGTCTTTGGGCTCGGGTAGCCATAAAGGCTGAATGATCGCAACCAAAAGGGAATGTTCTCATCTAGACATTATTTGGAGTCATCCTACGAAGTTACAATGAAATCCCTTCATAAATATGACCTGTAGACTGTACTCAAGGTTTTCAGGTTTCGGCACCTGTAGCCATCACAGTTGACCAATCACGACCAAAAGAGGATGTCATCATCTAGGCATTATATGGAGTCAACCTAACAGGCTACAATGAAATCCTTCCATAAATATGACCTTTTGTCTATGCTAAAGGTTTTGGAGCTCGGGCAACCATAAAAGCTGAATGATCACGATCAAAATGGGACGCTCTCATCTAGACATTATGTGGAGTCATCCTGCCAAGTTAAAATGAAATCCCTTCATAAATATGACCTGTAGACTGTGCTAAATGTTTTTGGGCTTCAGGCCCCTGTAGCCGTCACAGTTGCCTAATGGTGTTCAAAAGGGGCTGTTGTCATCTAGACATTATATGAAGTCAACCTATCAAGTTACATTGAAATCCCTTCATAAATATGACCTGAAGACTGTGCTAAAAGTTTTTGGGCTTTGGGCTCGGGCAGCCATCATGGTTGAATGATCGCAACCAAAAGGGGACAATCTCATCTGGGCATCATCTGGAGTGATCCTACGAAAGTAAGAATGAAATCCTTTCATAAATATGACCTGTAGAATGTGCTCAAGGTTTTCGGGCTTCGGGCCCCTGAAGCCGTCACAGTTGACCAATCATGACCAAAAGGGGATGTCATCATCTAGGCATTATATGGAGTCAAACTAACAGGTTACAATGAAATCCATCCATAAATATGACCTATAGACTATGCTAAAGGTTTTGGGGTTTTGAGCTCGGGCAGCCATCAAGGGTGAATGATCGCGACCAAAAGGGGACGTTCTCATCTAGACATTATTTGGAGTCATCCTACCAAGCTACAATGAAATTCCTTCATAATTATGACCTGTAGACTGTTCCCAAGGTTTTTGGGCTTCGGGCCCCTGTAGCCGTCACAGTTGCCTAATGGTGTCCAAAAGGAGACTTTCTCATCTAGACATTATATGAAGTCAACCCACCAAGTTATAATGAAATTCCCCATTAAATATGACCTGTAGACTGCGCTAAAGGTTTTGGGGTTTTGGGCTTGGGAAGTCGTCACAGTTGGCAGATCGTGCCCAAATGGGGAAATTCTCATCTAGACATCATAAGGAGTCAACCTACCAAGTTACAATGAAATCCCTCCATATTAAACATGACCTGCAGACTGTGCTAAAAGTTTTTGGGTTTTGGGCTTGGGCAACCATCACAGTTGACTGATCATGCCCAAAAGGGGACGTTCTCATGTAGGCATTATACAGAGGCATCCTACCAAGTTACAATGAAATCCCTTTATAAATACAACCTGCAGACAGTGCTAATGGTTTTTGGGTTTTGGGCTCGGGCAGCCATACCGGTTGACTGATCGTGACCAAAACGGGACGTTCTCATCTAGACATGACCCCAAACCTGCATATGAAATTTCGTGACGATCAGACAAGAACTGCAGGGTGTAGCCCATGCTAAAGGAAAATGTGAACAGACTCACAGACTTCCGCACTCGTGATGGCAATAGCTTATCTTGACTTTGTCAAGTTAAGCTAAAAATGGCCTGAGAAACAGAAGATCTACTTTGTGGGGCCTAATATTTCCATACAAGTCTCTGAAAATGAATCTTGAAATCGTCTCTTTGGTGAGCTTCCCAGTTTTCAATGATTTTCAATGATCATTTTCAAAGTTTCCAGTTTCAAGGTCTTAAGTGAAAAACATTCAAATTTCCATGATATTCAAGGTTAGTAATGATTCGTACAATCCATTTTTAAATTGAAGTAAGTCAGACTTATACTCTCAAAGATAAAGTACATTTCATTAGTGCTCAGAAATTTTATGTCTCGATGAGAAGAATATGGTCTAGAGGGAGATGACTAGTTTTTCAAGGCAACAAACATAATTAGATATTTCTTAATTAAATAAACCTGTTCATTGCTTGTAACTTCCAAACACCAAGTCATTTAACATACTTTTTTAGGACAAATTTGACCTGTTAATTATATATAGGTCATAAAGTAAACTTGTGTTAATCCTTAAGGGCTTAATTCCAACTGTAATCACTATTTTCTATAACAAAACAGGTGCCCAACATGTAGTCTTTGGGTAAACTAGCAAGATACCTTCAAAGTGCCTCGGAATTTGCTTCTAGGCAAGTCTTGACTGCCTGTACAGGCAGACAAGACTTGTTTAGAAACAGCTGTAACATCACAGGATGTGGACTGTCAAAACTGACTGAGTCGCATAACTCTGTAAAGATAAATCAGGCCAGGCCAGATTTCGAACTCGCTTGAGATATTATTGCAAAAAACCTGTATGGCAAATATTAGTCAAATTGGAGAATGTTTGTTTAAGTTGGTGAGCTAACAGTGTGAGGACGCCCGGACACCCGCCCCGCTGTCCGCATGCACACTGACCATCGCCAAACAATAGGTCTCGATTGTTAACACAACTCGACCCAAAATCTCCAGGCCCTAAGGGTTAACTAAATGAAAGTGTCAATGACACTGTAGCTCAACTTGTTTAAGACATGTACATGTATAGTATGTGACACAGCAATGACAAACATCTAGGTAATGACCCGATAACAAAGGTATATGTAAAGTATTGGAATGGTCTGTACATAAATGCTGACCATAGCCTGTAATATATAGGTAAAGTATTGTAAAAGTGGGGTGACAGTTAGATGCTAAATTAGAAAAGAAATCTTTGAATCCCAGAGTGGGTCTGACTGAACCCAAAAATATTTGTTCTCATAGTACAGTGATAACAAAGGCACCCCAAAACACTCGTTCCTGTCACAAGGTGATAACAAAGGTACTCCAAGAAGTTTCGTGAAGATCAGTTCATAAATACAGACTCTAGCCTGAGCCGTATTGACATGTGCACTTACTGTGTATAAGTAGCACTGAACAAATCAAAGTTAATCTAATTTGCATAATTTCTGCACGAGAAAAAACCCCGTATTATACGTGATGTATTCCATGTTACTAAACATTCATACAAAAATTTATTCAAATCAGAACTTTCATACAGAAGTTCTGTACAAAAAACTGATTGCACTAATTTTGGTACAAAAAGGCTGCTGGCGGCCAGCTTGAATTTTGGCACGCACTCAAAAACACTCGTTCTAGTCCCACGGTGATAACAAAGGTACCCAAGAAGTTTCGTAAAGATCAGTTCATAAATATTGACATCTGCACTTACAGTGTATAACTAGTACTGAATAAAGAAGATAGAAGTTGTGTACAAAAAACTGATTGGACCTAATTTCGGTACAAAATGGCCACTGGCAGCCATCTTGAATTTTGGACCGCACCCAGAAACACTCGTTCTCATCCCAAGGTGATAACAAAGGTACCCAAGAAATTTTATGAAGATCAGTTCATAAATACAGCCTCTAGCCCGAGCCGTATTGACACATGCACTTACTGTGTATAAGTAGCACTGAATAAATCAAAGTTCATCTAATTTGTATAATTTCTGCTCGAGAAAAAAACCTGTATTATATGTGATGTATTCCATGTTACTAAACATTCATACAGAAATTTATTCAAATCAGAACTTTCATACAGAAGTTCTGTACAAAAAACTGATTGCACTAATTTTGGTACAAATTGGCCACTGGCAGCCATCTTGAATTTTGGACCGCACCCCAAACACTCATTCTCATCCCAAGGTGATAACAAAGGTACCCAAGAAGTTTCATGAAGATCGGTTCATAAATACAGCCTCCAGCCCTAGCCATATTGACATGTGCACTTACAGTGTCTAAGTAGTACTGAATAAATCAACGTTCATCTAATTTGCATAATTTCTGCACGAGAAAAAAACCCGTATTATATGTGATGTATTCCATGTTACTAAACATTCATACAAAAATTTATTCAAATCAGAGCTTTCATACAGAAGTTCTGTACAAAAATCTGATTGCAATAAACAAAATACAAAATGGGTGCCTGGAGGCCAGCTTGAATTTCGGACCGCACCCAAAACCACTCGTTCTCGTCCCACGGTGATAACAAAGGTACCCAAGAAGTTTTGTAAAGATCGGTTCATAAATACAGTCTCTAGCCTGAGCCGTATATAAGTTGTGTACAAAAAACTGATTGGACCTAATTTCGGTACAAAATGGCCACTGGCAGCCATGAAAAAAAAACCTGTATTATATGTGATGTATTCCATGTTACTAAACATTCATACAAAAATTTATTCAAATCAGAACTTTCATACAGAAGTTCTCTCCAAAAAACTGATTGCACTAAACAAAGTACAAAATGGCTGCTGGTGGCCATCTTGAATTTCGGACCGCACAAAAAACCACTCGTTCTGGTCCCACAGTGATAACAAAGGCACCCAAGAAGTTTCGTAAAGATCGATTCATAAATACGGCCTCTAGCCCGAGCCGTATTGGCATTTGCAGTTACAGTGCTGAAAGAAACATTAAACAGATCAAAGTTAGTCTAATTTGCATAATTTATGCACGAGAAAAATCCTGTATTATATGTGATGTATCCCATGGTACTAAACATTCACACAAAAATTTATTCAAATCAGCGCTTTCGTATGGAAGTTCTGCGCAAAAATCTGATTGCACCTAATTTTGTACAAAATGGCTACCAGCCGCCATCTTGAGTTTCAGACCAGACCCCAAAACACTTGTTCTCGTCCCACGGTGATAAATAGCCATATTGGCATTTGCACTTAAAGTGCTGAAAGTAACACTAAATAAATCAAAGTTAGTCTAATTTGCATAATTTACGCACGAGAAAAAAAACCTGTATTATATGTGATATATCCCATGGTACTAAACATTCATACAAAACATTATTCAAATCAGAGCTTTCATATGGAAGTTCTGCGTAAAAAATCTGATTGCACCTAATTTTGTACAAAATGGCTGCCAGCGGCCGTCTTGAATTTCGGACCAGACCCAAAAACACTTGTTCTCGTCTCACGATGATAACAAAGGTACCCAAGAAGTTTCGTAAAGATCGGTTCATAAATACGGCCTCTAGCCCGAGCCATGTGTACGGTACAACGGATGGAAGACGGGTGGCAGACCATGACAATACATCAAAGTTGGCTTTGCCAAAGTTGAGCTAAATAAAAAATGATATAATATATAGGATTAATCTAACAGCAACTTTTTGTTTATTTATTGGTGTTTAAAGTCACATATTTCTGCACAAAGGCTAATCGTGACTACAACATGGAGATAAAGTCAAGTTTAGGCAATCGTTTATACCCAAGTTGCCCATTTTAGAGACCTTCCACCCAAAGCATTGGTGATTTTACAGGTAAAACAGAGCTTGTTTACCATAGTAAACAAGCACTGCTTCACTTCCCAAGGTTCCCATGGAGACTAACGGTAACTGAATACACCACGTTTATACATCTATTCGACATTAGTACATCCAATTTTAGGATTTAGTCTGCTCCATAAGGTCTGTTGAACAAAATATAATAGGAAAAATGCTCGGTTTTATCAAAAGAACACAAAAAAAAATGGAGTCCTACAAATTGAACATTTCTATTAACCGAATATTTTCCACCAGCTATTCAATTAAGAGGGTTCCTCTGAAGTTAGTTAATGTCAAGGAACAGTATAAACATTTCAAAAATCGCAACATCGACGCCGTAGCTGCGACGAGAGGTGCTATCTCACAAAATTCTAAGTTCATCAAGGGCCATAACTCCAAGAAAAATATTTGGAATAACACATGCATTGAACAGTGGCTAGACATCAATAAGATACACTTACATGCCAAATATACAGTCATTCCATCATGTATTTCAAAAGTTATTGAGTTTTGAAACTCGTTGGTCACAGACAAACTCGTTGGTCACAGACAGACCGACAGACTGACATTGCCACTTATAGAGCTGCTAGTCACAGCTAAAAATGCTATTTGTGAGAAAAAAAACTTTTTCGCTAAACTAAATATATATATTTAGTACACTGTAACTCTGTTAAATGAATAGCCACTTTGCCAATGAAAATTATTTAGTTAACGGAAATATTCAATTAACAAGAATTTGGTACTTTCCTGTATTGTAGAGATAAACTGAATCTTTATTGTATTATATCTTGTTTGACAGAGCTCTGTCAAACAAAATATATTATATGCCAGTATTGGATGATATACTGAGGCCAAATAGGCTTATAAACAAATAGAATTTGGTGATCATCAGGGTAATTTCTTGTCATATTATAAGATTTTTGATTCAAATAACAGGAGTTTACTATATAACCTATATGCAATTGAAAGGTCCAATTTATATTGAAGATATGGTAAATGATTTTGTGTCTGGAAGTTAGATTCAGTTAACAAGGTTATTCAATTAAGATATATCCAACAAGAGCTATTGCTGAAGGCAATTCATAGGCCCACAGCAGTGCTGGACTGATGAAGCATAAATAAATTAAAAACAAATCACGGACCATAACTCTGTTGAAACAAGCAAAAAAGACAAAAATTGGATATTTTATATACTCTAAGGGTCATAACTCATGGAAAAAAAAATATGGACCGCAAAACGGCATATGTTTCTAAAAGAGCACATCATACTGAACACCTGTATGAAATTTCATCACTATCCAAGCACTAATGTTTAAGTTATGACCAGAACAGACATTGGATGGGCAAATTAAAAACAAATTTCTGAGTAAAAAGGGGAGATAACTCTAGAAAGTGAAGAAACATCATTATAGAGTTGTTTATAAAGTCTTTCCCATAAGCAATAACCATGCCAAATTTCATTGAGATCTGACAACCCAAACCTGAGATACAAGGTGGACAGACAAAAAAATTGGTTATTTCGTACATCTAAGGGCCATAACTCATGGAAAAAATAAGTGGACAGAAAAATGACTTATGCGTCTGAAAGAGCAGTTCATGATACTGAACACCTGCAGAAAATTTCATCTAGATCCAAGCACTAATCTTCAAGTTAAGACCTGAACAGACATCAGACACACAGATGGACAGTTAAAAACTGGGGGTATAATTAAGTGGGCTCAGTTGTGTTGGACGATAAAATAGTTTGCACATATAGATTTTCTTTCCATAAATGATAAACTCACTGTGTGTACAGTTCAGTCCTGGTAATTCACCTGAAAAAGATCTGATGATGGAAAAATTGATTGTGTTCAATATAATAGACAATACCTGCATTCCATCAAATGACATATTACAGGTTATTTCAAACTTTTTCAGCAACATTTGATCGGCAACAGAATAAATGCAAACATTCTTTGACTTTCCAGCAGCCAGTATACAACTTCCATCTGCAGTATAACATATCGTGTTAAAAGCCCTGAAAAGAAAGAAAATTTCAAACATTTTTCCAGTACATAAAAACAAATTTAAACTTTCACCATGAAGTTTTCTAAGAAGAAATCTATATCTAAAATTGTTAACAGATCATATCATGTCATCTGAAACGAGCCCCAATTAGATTTGAACAAACCCAAAATATATAGGCCAATGACACTGTAGCTCATCTTGGGTGTTTAATACAGAGGCCCCTCAGGTGCTCACCAGACCAAAGTTATTTAAAGGATTTAATTAGCATCTATGGCTAGTTAACACTACAGAGGAATGTAGTTATTTAATTATTTATAACTCTGTTGTCCATGCCAGATGATTTATCTCTAGTACTGGGACGCTACCAGAGAAATAATGCCCAGATTTACAGTAATGCATAAGTAGGGAGTCCAAATATCAACCTACACACTTAAATTGAACAAACTTGAATCTGACCCTTTGAATCTGATTAAAAAAAAATTGGAGCATATTCCCCCAACCTCTCCCTATGGGGCTGGGCAACTTGATTGAACAAAATCAAAATGCGATGTCAGAACAAGTAAGCACCTCAAATTTAACTAAAATCGGTTCTGTGGTTTTGGAGGAGAAGGTGCAAACACCACGTTCACAAATGACAGATGATGGGCAGTAAGTGATAACAATAGCTCAGTTAGATGAGCTAAAAAGCTGCGGAGAGACATATCACACTAAGATCAGATGTGAAATGTTGGAGAAGTTGCACACACAATCTCATTTGAAAATCCATAATAAATCTAAGTTCAGGAGATATAACCTGGTTAAAATTGTCACAGAGGAAAATATTTAGAATATGCGCATGTACGCTTGCTAGACATAATGTTTGAGAAGTTTTATCGACATCAGTTGAATAATGTAGGAGTAGTTGTGCACTCAAGAATCTCATTTGAAAATCCATAATAAATCTAAGTTCAGGTGAGATAACCTGGTTAAAATTGTTGCAGGTGAAAAATTTTAGAATATGCACATATTCACTTGCTAGTTATAATGTTTGAGAAGTTTCGTCGAAATTGGTTAATAAGGTAGGAGCAGTTGAACACACAAGTATCTCATTTGAAAATCTAAAATAAATCTAACTTCAGGGGAGATAACCTGGTTAAAATTGCTACAGATGAAAAATTTTACAATATGTGTATATTCACTTGCTAGTCATAATGTTTGAGCAGTTTCATCAAAATCGGTTCTACAGGGTAGAAAGAGCTGTGCACGCAAGAATCTCATTTGAAAATCCATAGTAAATCTAAGCTCAGGGGAGATAACCTGGTTAAAATTGTCACAGATGAACATTTTTAGAATATGCGTATGTTCAATTACTAGACATAACGTTTGAGTAGTTTCATCTACATCAGTTCAATAATGTAGGAGCAGTCGCAGACACAAGAATCTCATTTGAAAATCCCTAATAAATCTAAGCTCAGGAGAGATAACCTGGTTAAAATTGTTGCAGATGAAAAATTTTACAATATGTGCATGTTCACTTGTTGGTCATAATGTTTGAGAAGTTTCATCGAAATTGGTTCAATAATATAGGAGGAATTGCACACACAAGAATCTCATTTGAAAATCCATAATAAATCTAAGTTCAGGGAGATAACCTGGTTAAAATTGTCGGAGATGAAAATTAAAAAAAATATGCGCATGTTCACTTGCTAGACATAATGTTTGAGAAGTTTCATCGCAATCAGTTCAATAATGTAAGAGGAGTTGCACACACAAGAATCTCATTTGAACATCCATAATAAATCTAAGTTCAGGGGAGATAATCTGGTTAAAATTGTCGCATATGAAATTTTTTTTAGAATATGCGCATGTTCACTTCTTGGTCATAATGTTTGAAAAGTTTCATCAAAATTCAATAATGCAGGAGGTGTTGCGCACACATGTTGGGACAGACAGATGTATGGACAGACATCCACTCCTACAAATCAGGTTTATGTGGCCAAAATATTTGATGAATTTAAAATGAATGGACAACCACTAAAAACTGGTTTTTAAGTCTAATTTCTGAGTGGTAGCAAACCCTGATCCTTTCAGCTTATGGACCCTAACCCTAACCCTTACCTTAACATAAAATCCCTGAAAATACAATACCCACTTTTTGTCACATAAACCATTTTTGCCACATAAAAAACATTTTAGCAACAAACCCCACTTTTTTAGACACATAAACACCATTTGTTAGTACAACTTTATGTGGCTAGTCACATAACTCAGACTAGACACATGACAGTGTTGTGTACAACAACTTGGCACATAAACCTGATTTGTTTGGTCAGATGGATGGACGGACAGACAGACATACAGGTCATCAACAATATAGTCCCCCACTTCAGAGGTGGGGGTACAAATGTAGACTCCATAACAGTTGATGGCTCTGAATTGGTATGGAATATACCATCAGGGTCAAAAGACTTAATTAAGGGTTAAACAGAATCATACTTTCCAAATGAGGATTTCTTTGCTGTAATTCTGTCCAATTCTTTACGCGTGTATCCAATATCATGTCGACCTTCAATAGATCCAACTTGAGCGGCTGTATGTGGATTCCAAAAGGTAATTTGTGCATCCAGTGAAGCTATGGCAATCTCATTACCATCTGGTCGGAAAGATACATCTAAAACTGAACAAAAAAGGCATTTAAGACAAGATGCCCCAGGGGGGCCTGAGGGCGCTCACCTGACATGGTAGCCTAAATATCAACCCAGGGAATTGATTTCAACAAGTCGCATCTGCCCCTGCTAAGAAAAGCTTATACCAAATATCCAAAGATTCTGACAAGTGGATCTTAAAAAAAAAGATTTTTAAAGAATATCCCTCATATTGAATTAAGTAATAATTCGGGCTCCCACGGGGAGCCCAAATATGAACCCAGGGACTAGGCTTGAACAAACTTGAATCTCACCTCCAGTGGGATGTTGTATACCAAATATCAAAAGATTCTTACTGGTGGACGTGAAGAAGAAGATTTTTTAAGAATATTCCTCATATTGAACTAAGTAATAATTCGGGCTCCCACAGGGAGCCCAAATATGAACCCAGGGACTAGGCTTGAACAAACTTGAATCTCACCTCCAGTGGGATGTTGTATACCAAATATCAAAAGATTCTGACTGGTGGATGTGAAGAAGAAGATTTTTTAAGAATATTCCTCATACTGAACTAAGTTATAATTCAGGCTCCCACAGGGAGCCCAAATATCAACCCAGGGATTTGGCTTGAACAAACTTGAATCTTACCGCCCTAAGGATGCTGCATACCAAATATCAAAAGCATTCTTCCTGCTGGATCTGAAGAATAAGATTTTTAAAGAAAATTCCTCATTTTGAACTAAGTTATCATTCGGGCTCCCACAGTGCACCCAAATATGAACCCAGGGACTTGGCTTGAACAAACTTGAATCTCACCCTCCTAAGGATGCCGCATGCCAAATATCAAAACATTCTGACTGCTGAAGCTGAAGAAGAAGATTTTTAAAGAAAAATTCCTCATATTGAACTAAGTTATAATTTGGGCTCCCACAGGGAGCCCAAATATCAACCCAGGGTCATGGCTTTAACAAACTTTAATCCCACCCCCCTAAGGATGCTGCATACCAAATATCAAAACATTCCGACTGCTGGATCTGAAGAAGAAGATTTTTAAAGAAAATTCCTCATTTTGAACTAAGTTATAATTCAGGCTCCCACAGTGAGCCCAAATATGAACCCAGGGACTTGGCTTTAACAAACTTAAATCTTACCCCCCTAAGGATGCTGCATACCAAATATCAAAAGATTCTGATTGGCAGATCTGAAGAAGAAGATTTTTAAAGAATACTCCTCATACTGCACTAATTTAAACATTTGGGCTCCCATAGATAGCCTAAATATGGACCCAGGGATTTGATTTCAATAAACCTGTGAAACAATCTTCCAAAGATGTTATATGTGAAATTTGAAAGCTTTTGGAGCAGTGGTTTGAGAGAAAGTAGTGTTAAATGTTTTTCCCATTACCCACAGTGTTAAAAAAATGCTGACTCAGTACTTTTTCAAAGTCCCAAAAAAGTACCCCACGATAAAACCGATAGCATTTTTTTTTTTATCAATCCATTCTGTTGGTCCTAAGGAACCTTCGCACCAAATAAAAATTCTCAGTGTCATGTAGTTTTGGAGATATGGGCGTTTTTTTTTAGCTCCTGCAGTTCCCATGGGGTGAAATGAACATTTTTTTGGCATAAATTAAGTACTTATGACCCAATAAGACCTCATATCAAATTTGGTTCAAATCAGCCTCTCGGTTTGGAAAATAAAAATTTTGGGCAGGGCGAAAATTCTTGCCTCTCCCATAATGAAGGCAAATATAGCTCCTCGAACTTCTCTTGAACAAATCTGAGTTTACATCTCAAAAGGAAGCTGAACACCATATATCATGTCTCTGCTACTACTGGTTCATGAGATGAAGATTTTTTAAGATTTAAGCACACTTTTTGGGCGTGGCCTTACCAAGGGGTGAGGCAACTTGATTTGAACAAAATGCGATGTCATAACAAACTATTATCTCAAATTTCAATTAAATTGGTTCAGTGGTTTTGGAGGAGAAGACGCAAACACCAAGTTCATGGACGACATACGACGGATGCAGGACGCAGGACGACGGATGGTGAGTGATCACTATAGCTCCCCTGACTGAAAGTCAGGCGAGCTAACTAGAGGTGTGACTGTCCCAGATGGTCTTGTCTATACCCCCCTTGCCCCATCCCCACCAAGCCTACTAACATGATTATTCTAAGATGAACAGGGGCACAACTCTGGTAAAAAAATCCGATGGAAACTATCAGGTGCACAGGATCCCATGATAGTGAACATCCATACAAAGTTTCAAAGGAGTCGACTCATAAATATCAGAGAAAATCTCTGGACAAAATTCAGATATTCTAAGATGAAAAGGGGCATAACTCTGTGAAAAAAGATCAATCAAAACTATAACCGCAGATGCACAGGATCCAATGGTAGTGAACATCCATATCAAGTTTCAAAGGAATCGACCCATAAACATCTGAGAAAATCTCCGGACAAAATTCAAACATTCTAAGATGAAACGGGGCATAACTGTGGCAAAAAAAGTCTGATCAAAACTATAATCGCAGGTGCACAGGTTCCCATGGTAGTGAACATCCGTACCAATTTTCAAATGAATCCACCTACAAACATCTGACAAAATCTCCAGATAAAATTATAGGACTGCATTTTTTAAGTCGAAAAGGGGCATAATTCTGGGTATAATAATCTGACCGGAACTATAACCGCAGGTGACAGTTTCCCATGGTGGTGAACATTCAAACTAAGTTTTGAGAAGATTGGTCCATAAATGTCTTAGAAAATCTCTGGACCAAAGTATGTCTACAGATGGATGGATTGACAGATGGATGGACAGATGCCTAGACGGATGGATGGACAGACGGAGAACAAGGTGATTCCAGTATATCCCCCACAACTCGTTACATGGGGGGTATAATAAAAGTTATTTTGCTCACAACTTAATTTTTGACATTATCTATTCACATTAACAGTCATGTGACATTCGACTTGGCAGCTACTATCTTCAACATTTATAGGGTTCTTCTCTTCCCATATATGATTACATTCTGCAAGTTTGGTTGAGCTGTGATAAACAGAGCTAATATTTTCACCTAAAACACAAGGGCTATTTTTAGTCACAGTGATCTTGACCTTTCCACTGACAAATCTGACAAGAGGCCCCAAGGAACCTTAATCGCTCACTTGACAAAGTGGTTCATCAACACAACAAAGGAATTTGTTTTAATATGAGTCCCTGGCGTAATATTTGGGCTCTCTGGGGGGGGGGGGGGGGGGGGGGGGGGGGGGAGCAGGCTAGGTTCAAGTTGGTCAAATCCATCTCTTAGTGTTTTTCCAGAAAATTTTGCTCCCCCCGCCCCCAAATATTATGTCAGGGCCTCAAATTGAACAAACTTGAATCTGATCCTCCTTGAGATGTTATATATCAAATATGAAAGAACTCTGGCTCGTGGATCTGAAGAAGAAGATTTTTTAAAGAAAGGTCCTCACATTGCTCTAAGTTAAAATTTGGGCCCCCATAGAAACCTAAATGAAAGTATCAATGACACTGTGGATTAACTTGACTGTAGGTAGTGTTTGATGAAAAGGATAATGTTCAATGTTTATGAAAGGATCATGAAATAAGACAAGAATCGTGATAATTGAGTATAAGTTAATTTCTGTTCCATGACAAATTCCACACACACATATGGGACATGATAATTATCTATAATTAGCTAATCTAACACATGACTCCTTGATGGTGGGAAGAAATAACCTTTCATCTGACACTTGGCCACTTGATGCAGATCAGATGTGGAATGCAGAGTTGAGATTTAATGTTGATAGTAATATTGGTCCACCTGCATTAAATAAATTCAGTGATGTTTGTTTATTTTTTCTTGAAATAATAAAAGCAATGCTATCAACATCTAGTGAGTAGGACAATAATTTTTCAAACATAATCTGGTTTGAATTACCTCTGCTGGTGATGGCCAGTTGTTTTAATGAGTTTGATGGCATCAGTAGCAACTTGGTCAGAGCTGTGACAATGAGGTGTTGATGACCTGACATGACAAACCAAAGGTCTTACATAGAATTTAGATTCTGACTGGTGGATCTGAAGAAGATTTTTAATGAAATTTTCTCATATTGCATTAAGTTAAAATTTGGGCTCTCATAGAGAGCCCAAATATAAACCCAGGGCCTTGATTTGAGCAAACATGAATCTGACCCACCAGAGAAGTTGTAGACCAAATATGAAAGGATTTTGACTGGTGGATCTGAAGAAGATTTTTAAAAAAATTTCCTCATATTGCACTAATTTAATAGGGAGCCCAAATATAAACCCAAGGACTCGATTTGAACAAATATGAATCTGACCCACCTAGAGATGCTATATACCAAATATGAAAGGATTCTCACTGATGGATCTGAAGAAGATTTTTAAAGAAATTTCCTCATATTGCACTAAGTTAAAATTCTGGCTCCCATAGGGAGCCAAAATATAAACCCAGGGACTTGATTTGAACAAACGTGAATCTGACCCACCTAGAGATGTTGTATACCAAATATGAAAGGATTCTAAGGAAGAAGATTTTTAAAGAAATTTCCTCAAATTGCGCTAATTTCAATTTTGGGCTACCATAGGGAGCCCAAATATAAACCCAAGGACTCGATTTGAACAAATATGAATCTGACCCACCTAGAGATGCTATATACCAAATATGAAAGGATTCTCACTGATGGATCTGAAGAAGATTTTTAAAGAAATTTCCTCATATTGCACTAAGTTAAAATTCTGGCTCCCATAGGGAGCCCAAATATAAACTCAGGGACTCGATTTGAACAAACGTGAATCTGACCCACCTAGAGATGTTGTATACCAAAAATGAAAAGATTCTAAAGAAGAAGATTTTTAAAGAAATTTCTTCATATTGCATGAAGTTAAAATTCAAACCTACGGACTCGATTTGAACAAACATGAATCTGACCCACCTAGAAATGCTATGTACCAAATACAAACCCAGGGACTAGATTTGAACAAACATTAATCTGAGCCACCTAGAGATGCTATATACCAAATATGAAAGGATTCTGACTGGTGGATCTGAAGAAGATTTGTAAAGAAATTTTCTCATATTGCACTAAGTTAAAATTCAGGCTCCCCTAGGGAGCCCAAATATAAACCCAGACACTTGATTTGAACAAACATGAATCTGAGCCCCCTAGAGATGTTTATAACAAATATGAAAGGATTCTGACTGGTGGATCTGAAGAAGATTTTTAAAAGAAATTTCCTCATATTGCATGAAGTTAAAATTCAGGCTCCAATAGGGAGCCCCAATATTAACCCAGGGACCCAATTTGAACAAACTTGAACCTGATGCCCCCCCCCCCACTCCCAGAGATGTTGTATATCAAATACCAAAAGATTTCAAATGGTGGATCTGAAGAAGATTTTTAAGGAATATTCCACATATTGCACTAAGTTAAAATTCAGGCTCCAATAGAGAGCCCAAATATTAACCCAGGGACTCGATTTGAACAAACCTGAATCTGACCCCTCTAGAGATGTTGTATACCAAATATGAAAAGATTCTGACAGTTGGATCTGAAGAAGAGTTTTAAAGAAATTTCCTCATATTGCAATAAGTTACAAATATTAACTCAGGGACCCGATTTGAACAAACTTGAATCTGACCCCCCTAGAGATGTTGTATACCAAATATGAAAGGATTCCAACTGGTGGGTCTTAAGAAGATATTCAAATAAATTTCCTCATATTGCACTAAGTTAAAATTCGGGCTCCAAAAGAGAGCCCAAATATTAACTCAAGGACCCGGTTTGAACAAACTTGAATCTGACCCCCCTAGATATGTTGTATACAAAATATCAATAGATTTCAACTGGAGGATCTGAAGAAGATTTTTTAAGAATATTCCACATATTACACAAAGTTAAAATTCGGACTCCCACAGAAAGCCCAAATCTTAACCCAGGAACTCAATTTGAACAAATTGGAATGTGACCCTCCTAGAGAAGTTGTATACCAAATATGAAACAATTCTGACTAGTGGTTCTGAAGAAGAAATTTTTTTTGAATTTTGGAAACAAATTTATGGGTGCTATCAGATTAATGCCCCTTGTGATGACCCCCCATGGGCCAACTTTATTTGAATAAACTTGATTTGACATATGACAGGGAACAAGCACACCAGATTTTGTTCAATTTGGTCAGGGAGTTTGTGAGGAGAAGTCAATAATGTAAAGTTTAAGCCGGACGAACGACGACAGACAGAAAGTGATTAGTAAAGCTCCCCTTGAGCTTTGCTCAGGTCAGCTAAAAATGATAGGGGTTTTCTCCTTTGATGAGGATTACAAGCTTGTGTATCTGCAAAACTCCATACCCAAATCATTATTCCATTACTCTTTTGAACAGAATGTGCTGCCTTAAATGATTCAACGCACTCAAAAAACAGCAGAATGGAGTTCATGGCTTCCTCAAATGCAGCTGACTGAGACCATTTCAAGTTATACTGAATCCATCAAATATTGAAACTTACCATCAGACAAAAGTGTCATTGTCTCTTTTGAGCCTTTATTCTCAAACACATCCCATAATTTGACTGTTTTATCCCAGGAACCACTAGCTAATATTGACTGACCAGAACTGAAACTTAGAGAACTAACTGGCCCTTGATGACCTGCCAATACCTGAAAAAATCATAATGTGCACAAATAATAGTAGATATACAACTTTTGCCACACACATATGCACAGTGATTTGGTTCTTACTTGCTACTCCAGCAGATACTTGGGAATGCATCAGGGACATCTACAGCTCATGGATCACTGGGTTGCTATCCAGTGATCCATAGGTGTTGATTTACCAGTTATGTTAATCTACCCAGTGATCCCAGAACTGTCCATTCACCTATCATGTTAGACTTCTCAGTTACCTGTGAGCTGCATGTTTGCAGGACGTAACATTCAAGCAAAAATCAGAATTGATTCTTGCAAATGATTCTCGCAAGGAAAATAATGGGAATCAACTTCGATTCTCACAAAATGTTCATTTGATTCTCATCGTAGATTCTAAAGGTGTCCTTAAAGGAGTATGGAGAATTCTACTTATTTTTTTCCCTCATAATAAGGTAACACTTTGACTTAGCAGTAGTGTCTAGTGATGTCTTGGCTGCCTAGACAGGCAGCCAAGACTTCACTAGAAACCACTGCCAATGTAATGTAACTTCCATCAACAAGAGTACCATAAGCCTTATGTTGCAACATGTACATACAAGACAAGAATCTCCCAAGAATTGGAACTAGGCCTTTTAGGTTAAACTGCAGTTAATATTTTTATATATAAATTTGAGGTTTGTTTTTTAACTAGGGATTATGGACTGGTTGCACTCGCATGGACAAGCGTATAGCATTACTATCAAATTCTAAATTGAGAACTGAAAATTGATTCTTGCAAAAGGATTTTGTGAGAATTAAAACTGTTTCTAACAGATTGAGACAAATATTAAAGCCTGGTTTATCTGTTAGGTTATAAAGTTTCGACTTGACTAGCAAGTGACAATAATGTTAATGTCCAACCATTAAACCAAATCACTCTGTGTATACTGTACAATTCATCATTCAATGATTTTCACAAATTACACACAATATTATCAAAACTTTTTCAAAGAGAACTTGGGACTTTCAACCCAGTTTGCATAAATTTTTCGATAAAAGAAAATTTCAGTTAATGTTGAGACAAAACATGGGACAAATAAAAATAAGTTTAAGAAAATGATAACTTAATATTACAGCCCTAATATTAATACTCACACCAAAAGAAAAGTAAATTTTCATTGATTTAGTCATTCAAGACAGTTTTCTATTTTTTCCAGCCACTTTTTAAAAAAAAATGTATTTGAGCAATTTTTATTATTCATTTTCTCTCAAAGGTTCAAGCTGATGTGGTAGACTTATTTTGACTTTTTAGACTTCTTAAAAAAAAGGAATAAGATATGAAAATAGATAACAAGAAGGACGCCAACACCCTATAGCTCACCAACATTCCTCTTTGATAGTAACTTTGGAAAACACACGAACTGTATCAAACAGGCTCATAACATGCAACAAAGCTTACCTAAACACAACCTCTTAAAAGTAAAACACAGAAACTGACATAAACACTAAGTCAAACATAAATTCTGAGTTAAACAGAAAACTAAATGCAAATAAAAATGTCAAGAAAAATGTTTAAAATGCAGGGTATGAGGGGTTAATCATGGAATAATGATACTGAGGAACATGTATGATGAATATAAAAGCCATGGGAAGAGAAGGAGCACAGCAGCTGACCTAAACACTTAGTTAAACATGAAATTCTGAGCTAAACAGAAAACTAAACGCAACTAAAAATGTCAAGAAAAATGTTTAAAAGGCAGGGTATGCGGGGTTAATCATGGAACAATGATACTGAGGAACATGTATGATGAATATAAGTGCCATGGGAAGAGAAGGAGCACAGCAGCTGACCTAAACACTTAGTTAAACATGAAATTCTGAGCTCAACAGAAAACTAAACGCAACTAAAAATGTCAAGAAAAATGTCTAAAATGTAGGGTATGAGGGGTTAAATCATGGTAAAATGATAATAATCATCATATAGCAGCATTATAAAAGCCATGATATGGAAATAGGGCGAGTAAGTGACCTAAACAGAAGCTTTAACATCACTGGACATGTACGCTGACGCCAACCGATCGAGCCATGCCATAAGCTCACACAACTAAAGTTGGTGAGCTAAAAATGAATATATTGTATCTAGTTTTCGGGGATTTATCTGACATAAATTATCTAACAAGTACGTGTTTAGAAACTACTTAGATGCTGAAAAGATAGCATCCACAGCTGTAAGTTAAAATTAGAAGTCTTGTCATGAAATGCACACAAATAGCACATCGATCTGCACGATCATCTATGCGTTATGACCATAGTAAGGTATCAAATTCTGTACATATGGCCCGTGCACAAGCAATGTTTCAGCCAATGGACCTCCGGGTAACCCGAATGTCCATTGCCTATGTTTGCTATGAGTGACCAGGAGAACCTGCTGTGCTTTGGATGCCATTCGATATGGCAATAGTGCGCAATTCCTAAGCGCAATTAAGCCTAGTTAAGTGCACAGTTCGTGACAGGACTTCTAGTTTTAACTCTACTGACCATGTGGATGAGTCATCGAAAAACAGAGGTTTTTTTTGTAGGCCTTGCTTTTGATGATCAATATTATTTAGGATGAAACAATTCAAGAACACACAGCTGAAAGAGTTGATTTTTCTTTTTAAAATATCATTTTTGAAAAACTATACATAGACATAAGACTAAAACTTGAAAAAAGAAGATTAAAATTGACAGAAATTATATTTGCAAGCAGGGAAAGTATCAAATCATCCATTATACCCCCCAAATGAATGATATCCTTTCAAATGAAGCTGTGAAGGACTTTTATTTATTTGAATTTTCAGGAAAAATGGTCTGAAAGAGTATTTTCATGTGAATTTAAAGAAATACAAATTTGGAGTAAAAAAATTAGAAAAAGACTGATAATCCAGTTTATGAAAAATATTAAATTTAGACAAAATACAAACCTCTAAAAGTCGACCTGTTTGCATAGACCAAACAAAGATTTCAAATGAATCTAATGCTCCTGCACAAACTATATCACCACTGCTGTCTATAGCTAAACAAGAAAACTGTGAAGGCCTTGGTGATGTGAATGTTCGAAAGTTGCGATACCTAAAATATACCAAAAAATAGGCCGATGAAATCGTAATGTACCCATATGCACAACTAGTAGAAAGCTGTATGTTGGAGGGCCACCATGGATGCCGACATTATGTACACCATACATGGTATGGGTACATATAGAAATGGATTGGAGGAGTGTCCAATTTGATGGATAAAGGGTTAATATCTCCGGATCAAATTATCAGATTTACATAAAAAACTATACAGCACAGCACATCAGTAACCTGAATAAATATATAAAGTAACATGACAATCGGATAGATATTTTTTGAGTTATCTCATACCAAAGGGATTGGAGGAATTTTCAATTTGAAGGATAAAGGGTTAATATCTCAGGATCAAATTATCAGATTTACACCAAAAACTATACAGCTCGGCACATCAGTAACCTGAACACAAATATAAAGTAACTTGACAATCCAAGCAATATTTTTCAAGTTATCGAATGCCAAAGGGATTGGAGGAATTTTCAATTTGAAGGATAAAGGGTTAATATCTCAGGATTAAATTATCAGATTTACACCAAAAACTATACGGCTTGGCACATCAGTAACCTGAACACAAATATAAAGTAACTTGACAATCCAAGCAATATTTTTCAAGTTATCGAATGCCAAAGGCATTGGAGGAATTTTCAATTTGAAGGATCAAGGGTTAATATCTCGGAATCAAATCATCAGATTTACATCAAAAACTATACAGCTTGGCAAATCAGTAACCTGAACACAAATATAAAGTAACTAGACAATCTAAGCAATATTTTTCAAGTTATCGAATGCCAAAGGGATTGGAGGAATTTTCGATTTGAAGGATAAAGGGTTAATATCTAAGGATCAAATTATCAGATTTACACCAAAAACTATACAGGTCGGCACATCAGTAACCTGAACACAAATACAAAGTAACTTGACAATTCAAGCAATATTTTTCAAGTTATCGAATGCCAAAGAAATGGATACGGATGCTGGACAGACAGACGGATGGATGGACAGTCGGACAAAGGATGGACGAACAACGGATGGCCACCCCGGATGCCGGCACTATGTGTACCATACATAGTATGGATACACATAAAATGTAAAGCCAACTGTCTTTTTCAATCCTTTCATTTCTGATTCTTCCAAAAGTTCAAAGAAAATATACCTATTTTTTCAAAATAACTGACCAATATCTACAGGGTACAGTACTAACCTTTTGCCTAATGTCCATCAGCGTAGTGTACAATTGAGCAGTTGAAAAAAAAAAAAAAAAAAATTCAAACAATTTCGACAAAACCATATCAAATGACTCCACATTAGAACAAGCTCATTGAGGGACCTCATATGGTTTTGCTGAATGTTTTTGAAAAAAAATAAAATAAAAAAGATAACAACAAATTTTAATATTGTGTGCTTTGGGTAAAAAGTTAAAAGTGAAATCATTATTAATCAATGTGACCAGGATAGCTTTATCCAATTTATCACCACAATATAATCTAACTTATGGTCTATTAAATGTTTCTAATCATGCCTTGGCTTTTTCAACAAGCTAGTTCCAATGAGGGTTCATAAACTATGTTTTGGAGAAAAAAGTGATAAAATAAATTTTGAATAGTGATTCTTGTGAATTGTGCTAGCCAGAAATGGCTGTTTCATTCAGGGATGAGTGGAAGGTATATGAATTATCTGTAATAAGCAGAAACTCACATAATTTAACCAGAAAATTGGTGAAAATGATGTTTCAGTAGAAACGAAGGGGACATACAGTTAAGGTATAACTTGGTAGACATTTTATTTCTATAAATCTGCATGAAAATGGTCTTGAAGACCATTTTCATTTAGATTTATTGAAAATAAATTTCAGCAAATTGATAATAAATTATCAGAAATCAGCTTAACTGACGTCTTTCATTTCTGTTCATTTGGTAGAGAATTAAATAATTTATTTATTAGTATACTGTGGGGACAACCTGTTGAGTTAGATGAGAACGGGAAGGCTTTACCAGACATTCCAATTCCATGTTCAAAAAGCATATTGTTGTCAGTGCTATCAACGGTAGAATTTAAATCAACGAATACTATGCAGGAAATAAGATATTTATACATCAATGTTAAAAAAAATGCCACTCAGAGAAAGCAATTTCTATGGTGCACATTGGCTTTTTTAACCCTTGTTAGACCATACTTGATAAGCAACTGCATGTTCTACCAGGCCTGAAAATAAGCAGTCTGACATTTGCAGAATGAGGTCCCCAGAGGGTGAATTTCATGATGCTATCCCATACAGTTGGCCAATTTATCCTCTGGGTACCTTTTTCTGTTTAGTTTTAAGAACCTGATTCAGATTGAGGTTCACAGAGGGTAAATTTAGTGATGCTACCCTGCTGTGCAGGGTAGCATCACTAAATTCACCCTCTGGGGACCTCATTTTGCAAATGACAGTCGACTTATTTTCTAGCTTGTGTTCTACAACCTTTGAGATAAACAAAAGATTACAGAATGGGCTGTAATTTTTCAATACTTCAGGGTCAAGGTGATTTACATTAAATAATGGAGTAAGAAATGAATGTTTCATCTTGGATGGAAAGACTCCAATTAAAAAATACTTTAAACTTTCTAACATCTGTGGTGCATTATCTGAAAGTCAGATCAGGATGTTGACACAGTAAAGTGTTTTATGAACAGAAAGTTTTGATTGTTGGCTTTGGAGGTTTGGGCTTCATCACAGCGACTGCACCTGCGTTACCACATATGTAAACCATGATTTATAAGTGCACATTCTAAATGCATGATTATGAAAAGGCGTGAGATTGTTGGTGAGGTTCAACATTGTGAAAATGAAATTGTTTAACATTTCATAGGTTTGTTTTTTAAGGATGGTCAAGAATGTTTTTGACAGCACTTTTTAACATTTTGGCTGGGTCAAGCAAATATGATCACAAAACTGACATTCTTTTGTGAGATAATAGCAGTTTTACACATTTAGAGGACACACAAACATGTTTTTTTTTTCTAAATTTAACCCTTTACCCAACGTATCGCCAAAATTGAGCTGCTGAAAAAGAAAACATTTTCAAAATATTTCAACAAAACCATATCATGTGACTCCTTATTGTAACGAGCACATAGAGCTCATTCCAAAAAGAGGGGTCACATGATATGGTTTGTTGAATGTTTTTTTTTAAATTTAAAAAAATAGTAATTAAAATAATAAATTTTGATGTTCTCTGCGTCAAAGGGTTAAAAGGTATTTGAACACTGTCAAATTCACTGATTTTGCTAAATATCAATACATTTTAACAGTTATCTGCATATAGTATGGAGAGCTGGATTCACCAATTGCAAGATACAGTATGTTTCTGTGGATCATACTGGAATACAAGAGAGTATTAGTGATATCCCAAGCATGCACAGTCAATACAGATTATTAATCTGGTCATTTTTGTTGCTGTTTGTTATTCTGGAATATCATTCTGAATCATTTGGAGAAATCCACCTCACAAGGAGGTTTATTAATATTCTTGATATGTGCAGTTCAGCGTTACAAAATTAAGGGTAATATTGCAGCCTAATTGAAAAATTAAAGTGTCAATGACACCGTAGCTCAACTTTGAATATGACAGGAATTAGTATTTGCTGTGACCAGGTCAACAATAATCAATATGACTGAAATCAGTATTTGTTGTGACCAAATCAACAATAATGAATAAGAGAAAAAGGAGTTTTGTTGTGACCACATCAACTATAGTAAATCAATTACAAAGTGACTGCAATGGTCTAAAGAATAGGACATAAGTATTATATGTGATGCATCCCATGTTAGTAAACATTCACACAAAAATTTATTCAAATCAGAGCTTTCATTTTGAAGTTCTGAGCAAAAAACTGATTGCACAAAATTTTGTACAAAATGGCTGCTGGTGGCCATCTTGAATTTTGGACCGGACCCCAAAACACTCGTTCTCATCCCATGCTGATAACAAAGATATCCAAGAAGTTTCGTAAAGATCGGTTCATAAAAACGGCCTCTAGCTGTATTGGCATTTGCAGTTACAGTGCTGAAAGTAACACTAAATAGATCAAATTTAGTCTAATTGGCATAATTTATGCACAAGAAAAAGCCCGTATTATATGTGATGTATCCCATGGTACTAAACATTCATACAAAAACTTATTTAAATCAGAGCTTTGATATGGAAGTTCTGTGCAAAAATCTGATTGCACCTAATTTTGTACAAAATGGCTGCCAGCGGCCATCTTCAATTTCAGATCAGACACCAAAAAACTTGTTCTCGTCCCACTGTGATAACAAAGGTACCCAAGAAGTTTTATAAAGATCGTTCATAAATACGGCCTCTAGCCCGAGCCGTGTTGATGGCATGATGGACAGACAGATGTACAGATGAACATATGGATGGATGGACGACAGGCCATGACAATACCTCAAATTTGGCTTTGCCAAAGTTGAGCTAATTACACATCTGAGATGAATAATAATATAATAATAATAACACTTTGGCCAGCCACTGATTTGTCGCGGTTCTCGGATGAGAAGGCCATGGTTACCACTGAACTCCCAACTGCCTCTCTATTCCCAGGCTTTTCCTCTCCTCCCAACACTCGGAGACAAACTGCTTGATGACATCCCTTGCCCCATTCTTCCCAATCTCTCCGATTAGCATATTAACCCTTTCCTTTGAGTCTCCCCCTAACCACATGTCCTTCATTCTCCCATCCCACTTCCTCATTATACTCCCAGTGAATCTCATTCTTTTAGACTGATACTTTGGGCATTCTAGAAGAAAGTGTTCCAGGGTCTCCACCATGCCCAAGTTACACATCTGGCACTCCCTTTCACTGTCTTTCCCAATTTTTCCCCTCAGCTCCAGGGATCGCGACCTCAGCTTGAACAACAGTGACCCCCCAAAGGTGCCATCAAGGTACTCTTCAAAACCTGGCCTCTCTTTATCACGCAGGCCACCCAAAGACCTCTTTGATTTGACACCCCTCTCGCCAATTATGGTTACAATCCTCCATGACCCTTTCTCTGATGATTTTTTTACCCTGGTTTGCCCCAACGTCCAGGTCCGAGATCTCTGAGTAGTTTTCTACTAGTGCCCTCACTTGGACCATCCACCCCGTTTTGATATTTGGGTTGAAAATTCTCAGGAACATTACTTTACACCATCGGCTGTCGGGAAGATTTACCAAATAATTACGATAACCGAGTTTCAACAGGTCTATCCTGTCCTTGATCCTCATCCACCCAAGCTCACCCCTGATTGCTTCTAGCGCTGCGGCATTACTCGACCCCATTATCAGCCTGCATCATTCTGCAAGATTTCCAAGCTCTTTACGGCCGTCTGGTTTAGGAGTACCACTTCCGTACCGTATGTTATACTTGGCAGCCCCACCATTTCCCAAATGGTTTTCCCCACGAAAACCTTATTGAAACTGTTTCTCCCTATAAGTTTTATTTGGTTAAGGATTCGCTTCCCCTTCAGAATCAATTTATTTGTGTGGTTTCGGTAGATGCCTCTTCCTGTAATGTTTATATTTACCCCCAAATACTTGTAATCACCTGTCTCTCCTACACTGAGAAGTTTGCTGCTCCCTTCCGGAATGCAGAACTCACCCACTCTCCACCTTCGAGTGGGGTCCACTTTGCGGCCCACAGGTATAACTTTGCTCTTGCTTTCATTAAGTTCAAGTCTCCATTTGCTCCCATATTTCCCAACAATTCCCAGCATTTTTGTTAGCCCCTCTTCACTTTCTGACACTAGAACCATATCGTCTGCAAAAAATAGCCCTGGGATCTTCAAGTCCCCAACTGCTACCCCCTCGTCACTACACAGGAGTTCATCTCCTAAATCTTTGATGTACAATGTAAAGAGGATTGGCGAAAGGATACACCCCTGTTTTAGGCCTATCTCCGTAGGCACACGTTTTGTTGTAATGTTTCCCAGGCTAAGTTCACTCTGTACACCTTTATATAATGCTTTCATAATTCCAACAAACTCGTCTCCTAAGTCCAGAGCCTCCAGCTTGCGTCACATACCCTCCCTCCATACTCTATCGTATGCCTTTTTGACATCCAAAAAGGCCATAAACATCTTTTTCTTTTTTGCTTTTGCGGATTCTATCATTTGGGATAGTGTGAAAAGATGGTCAGTTACTCTCCTTCCCTTCCTGAAGCCATTCTGGATTTCTCCCAAAAAACCCTTCTCTTCAATCACCTCCTCTAGTCTCCCATAAAGGACTTTACAGAAAACCTTTCCAATGTTGCTACTGACAGAGATCCCTTGATAGTTATCCAAAATGTCTTTTTCCCCCTTTTTGTGAATAAATGTCACTTTGCTTTGTCTCCACTCCTTTGGGACCGCTTGATTTTCTATGGCTAGATTGAATAGGGCAGTTAGGCTTTCCACGAGTTCCTCTCCCCTTTTTTTGATAAACTCGTTAAGAATTTCATCCACTCCTCCCACTTTTCCATCTCTTAATTTTGATATCACCTTTCGCACCTCATCCATTTTAATTTTGCTGCACACGAAGTTCGATAGGTTTTCCTCGACCCGATTCGGACACTCAGGTGGGCTCCCCATGCCCCATCGCTTATCGTTTACCTTTTCCCAGTGCTTGACTAGTTCTGATACGACTTGATCTTGCTCGTCTGTAACTCTGGCATCTACTTTAATACTCTGTGGGTTACTTCCTTTGTTACGTTTATTCACCCATTTCCAAAATATGTTCGAACTCGACCCCCCTGTCGTTCTTATCGTCCTAATAAGACTGCTATTTCGTACTCTCCGATTATCATCTTTAATCTTATTTACTTTATTTCGTGCTTGGTGGTATTCTTCCTTTGCTACTGTGGCCTCGTTGCTTTCCGACCCCTTAAGTTTTCTACTTCTCCTGTATGCAGCACATTTAGCTTTTCTTCCCTTTATGGCCCTTTTCAGTTCTTCATTCACTCTGTACTCAAGTTCCTGTGATGGCACCCTGACCTTTCCTACACTTTACTTTCCTGCCTCCACCAGGCTCGCAACTATGATGTCTGCCATCTTCTGGACACTGCCCCTCTTGGGTACGGTTGCAAGCTTTGGTTTCAGTTTTTCATTGAACTTCGCCCAGTCAGCATCTTTTTTGAGTTCCCAAATCTCCTTAGAGCTTCCTTTGCTTTTTACTAGAGTTTTGGCCCTGATCGTCACTGTAATCAAGTTGTGATCACTATCCACCTCCATTTTACTCTCATCATCCACTTCTACCCCTATCACCTCCCTCCATAAATTAATATCTGTGAGGATGTAGTTGATTATTGATTTTCTGTCGTTCCTCTTCCAGGTCCATTTCCCCTTACACCTCGCGTCCCTGTTCAGAATCTTCAGACCGAGCTCGTTTATGAAGTTCAACAGCTTCCTTCCATTCCTGTTGACTTTATTGTCCCCACCCTCTATTACCTATGTGGCCATTAAAGTCACCCATCAGAATTATACCAAGCCCCTTGTTTTGTAGTTCGGTGATACTGGACCTTAGGGCTGAGTACATGTATATCGAATCATTCCATTTGGGTTTGTTTCCCTCCACCGCACAATACACAACCCCAAGGGCAATATTTTTGTTTTTCAGACTGATCCTTACCCATCCAATTTCTTTCGATACCTCAGCCGGGGTGCTGATGTTTTTCAGGTCTGTGATCAGCGACGGTTTTAAATCCTCTTTTCTACATGCCTACCCCTCCCCCTTTTTTCTGGCCTTCCGTTCGCTCTACACCTATCCATATACGTACCCCCTTACTTGGTCTACCCATTCCTCGTGTCTTATCCACGTTTCGCTTAAGCCCATGACGTCAAACTCCTCTGCCTCGATCAATGTAGCAATTTCACTTACTTTCCGGTGGAGATCCTGGATGTTGCTATAACCCACTTTCAGGGTATCAAGGTTCATTGGCTTCTGCCTACTGGTCCCATTATTATTTAGTCCCTGTATGTTTGTATATCCTACTTTGTGTACCTGTGCTTTCCTTGGGAAGCTATTCCTACTGATTTGGATTTTTGGCCCCTTTTCCTTTTCCCCCTTGTCCCATTTTTTACACCTATGGTTTGTGACACATTTCCTGTGTTCATTCCTCCCTTCACTGATCCCCCCCCTCCCCTCCCTATACCAAACAAGAGGTCCCAAGGGGCCTGATGGCGCTCACCTGACATGGTAGCCTAAATTTATATCAACCCAGAGAATTGATTTCAACAAGTTGCATCTGCTCCTCCTAAGAAAAGCTTATACCAAATATCCAAAGATTCTGACAAGTGGATCTAAAAAAAAAAGATTATTTAAGAATATTCCTCATATTGAACTAAGTTATAATTCAGGCTCCCACAGGGAGCCCATATATGAACCCAGGGACTTGGCTTTAACAAACTTGAATCTCACCCCCCTAAGGATGCTGCACACCAAATATCAAAACATTCCGACTGCTGGATCTGAAGAAGAAGATTTTTAAAGAAAAGTCCTCATTTTGAACTAAGTTACAATTCGAGCTCCCACAGTGAGTCCAAATATGGACCTAGGGACATGGCTGAAGAAGAAGATTTTTAAAGAAAAGTCCTCATTTTGAACTAAGTTACAATTCGAGCTCCCACAGTGAGTCCAAATATGGACCTAGGGACATGGCTTGAACAAACTTGAATCTCACCCCCTAAGGATGCTGCATACCAAATATCAAAACATTCCGAATGCTGGATCTGAAGAAGATTTTTAAAGAAAATTCCTCATTTTGAACTAAGTTATAATTCGGGCTACCACAGTGAGCCCAAATATGAACCCAGGGACTTGGCTTGAACAAACTTGAATCTCACCCCCCTAAGCATGGTGCATACCCAATATCAGAAGATTCTGCCTGCTGGATCTTGAGAAGAAGATTTTCAAAGAAATTTGCCTGAAATGCACTAAGTTCAAATTTGGGCTCCTATACGGAGCCCAAATATAAACCCAGGGGGCCGATTTGAACAAACTTGAATCAGATCCACCCCACAATGTTGCTTACCAAATATGAAAAGATTCTGAAGCTGGATCTGGAGAAGAAGATTTTTTAAGAAATTTGCCTGAAATGCACTAAGTTCGAATTCGAGCTTCTATAGTCAGCCCAAATATGAAACTAGGAAGCCGATTTGAACAAACTTGAATCAGATCCACCCCACAATGTTGCATACCAAATATCAAAAGATTCTGCCTGCTGGATCTGGAGAAGAAGATTTTTTAATAAATTTGCCCGAAATGCACTAAGTGCGAATTCGGGCTTCTATATTAAGCCCAAATATGAATCCAGTGGGCCGATTTGAACAAACTTGAATCAGATCCACCCCACAATGTTGCATACCAAATATCAAAAGATTCTGCCTGCTGGATCTGGAGAAGAAGATTTTTGAAGAAATTTGCCAACGTGAATCAGATCCACCCCGCAATGTTGCATACCAAATATCAAAAGATTCTGCCTGCTGGATCTGGAGAAGAAGATTTTTTAAGAAATTTGCCTGAAATGCACTAAGTTCGAATTCGAGCTTCTATAGTGAGCCCAAATATGAATCTAGGAAGCCGATTTGAACAAACTTGAATCAGATCCATCCCAAAATGTTGCATACCAAATATCAAAAGATTCTGCCTGCTGGATCTGGAGAAGATTTTTTAATAAATTTGCTTGAAATGCACTAAGTTCAAATTTGGGCTCCTATACTGAGCCCAAATATAAACCCAGGGGGCCGATTTGAACAAACTTGAATCAGATCCACCCCACAATGTTGCTTACCAAATATGAAAAGATTCTGCCTGCTGGATCTGGAGAAGAAGATTTTTTAAGAAATTTGCATGAAATGCACGAAGTTCAAATTCGAGCTTCTATAGTGAGCCCAAATATGAATCTAGGAAGCCGCTTTGAACAAACTTGAATCAGATCCACCCCACAATGTTGCATACCAAATATCAAAAGATTCTGCCTGCTGGATCTGGAGAAGAAGATTTTTTAAGAAATTTGCCTGAAATGCACTAAGTTCGAATTCGGGCTTCTATAGTAAGCCCAAATATGAATCCAGGGGGCCGATTTGAACAAACTTGAATCAGATCTACCCCGCAACGTTGCATACCAAATATCAAAAGATTCTGCCTGCTGGATCTCGAGAAGAAGATTTTTTAAGAAATTTGCCTGAAATGCACTAAGTTCGAATTCGAGCTCCTATAGTGAGCCCAAATATGAATCTAGGGAGCCGATTTGAACAAACTTGAATCAGATCCACCCTACAATGTTGCATGCCAAATATCAAAAGATTCTGCCTGCTGGATCTGGAGAAGAAGATTTTCAAAGAAATTTGCCTGAAATGCAGTAAGTTCAAATTTGGGCTCCTATACTGAGCCCAAATATAAACCCAGGGGGCCGATTTGAACAAAATTGAATCAGATCCACCCCACAATGTTGCATACCAAATATCAAAAGATTCTGCCAGCTGGATCTGGAGAAGAAGATTTTTTAAGAAATTTGCCTGAAATGCACTAAGTTCGAAATCGGGCTCCTATACTGAGCCCAAATATGAACCCAGGGGGCCGCTTTGAACAAACTTGAATCAGATCCGCCCTACAATGTTGCATACCAAATATCAAAAGATTCTGCCTGCTGGATCTGGAGAAGAAGATTTTTTAATGTTTTTCCCATTGCCTACAGTGTTAAAAAGTGCTGACTCAGCACTTTTTCAAAGTCCCAAAACTGTACCCTATGATAAAACCGATGGCAATTTTTTTTTACCAATCCTTTCTGTTGGTCCTAAGGAAGCTGCACACCAAATAAAAATTCTCAATGCCGTGCAGTTTTGGAGATATGGGCGTTTTAAATTTTTTCTATTTTTAGCTCCTGCGGTTCCCACGGGGCTGCGGGAAATTTTTTTTTTGCATAAATCAAGTACTCATGACCCAATAAGCCCTCCCATAAAACTTGGTTCAAATCAGCCTCTCGGTTTGGAAAGTTAAAAAATTTATAGTAATTTATATATTTTTTATACTTACCAATGACCCAGACTTAGCTGGTGCTAACTCTAACAAAACCAGGGCCAAACACAAATTTTGCCCCCCAATCCCCAAAATTTGCATCCAAAACAAAAAGAAATCATGTCCTAAAGGACCTCCATACTACGCCTCTACTGCACATGCGCAGTGACGCAGTCGTCCCGAAATTGGCGCCAATTATCATTCTTACTGGCAGTGCCTGGTCAGCGCTATGTACTCAGCGGGGAGGCAAGAGTTCCCAACTCCAGGGAGGGCCATCCCCGTCTGGGTCATTGGTAAGTATAAAAAATATATAAATTACTATAAATTTTTTAACATTTTTATACTGTACCAATGACCCAGACTTAGCTGAATAGTAAACAGGCTGGAGGGCCTAGGACATAGAGGAAAATCCAATAAGCTCAACTATATAGTAAAGAGGTAACCCCTTAAGGAGAAAAGGAGTATTAGGCTTTACATGTATCTTTCTTATTTAATATTAAATTAGAAAGATACACTACCCTTAATAATTGAGCACAATAACATTCATGTTCTCTATTAACATCCAGTATAACCCTTATACTAATTATTTTTAAAGCAAGCCAATAAATAAAGTAGTCCAGAGAATTGAGACTCTTTATAATCATTTAAAAGTGTCCGAGTATTGTATATTAAAGCCCGTTTGACACTTGACATATACAAATGCTTCACACCGAGCTACACTTTAAAAATAAGACATGAATGAATTTAAACATTAATATTACATTTTAAAACCATCCCGGAAGCGACTCAGAAATACTGACTTGGAGAAGGCATTCCCTTGCTTTTCACTATAAAGCAGGTGACCTAAGGGAACACCCGCCCCCCCCCCCCCCTTCCCCTTGCCCTGGGTCAAATAGCCCAGAGCGAAGAGGGCAGCCGGACGGAGTCACTGCCGGAACAGAAAGCCTGCATAACTATAGTTGCAACTGTTTAGTGGACGACATTCTGAGCAACAAAAAACGGACCTAAACAATGCAGGTCTCCAGAAATGGACTCAATATTTCTAAGATAAAAATTCGTAAATGTGGATGGCTGAGACCAATAAGCAGCCTTCATTAAATCTGTAATAGCAACACTATTAGCATAAGCCCAGGAAGTAGAAAGAGCTCTTACTTCATGAGCAGAAATCTTAAGCACAGACTGCTGAGAAGAAGATAAATCTTCATAAGCAGTACGGATAGTTAACTGAATCCATCTAGCAATAGAATGGACTGAAATGTCCTTTCTATTAGGCATCAAAGACAGAAAGAAACGTTTCCGTCCCTTTCTGATAAACTGAGATCTCTGTTTATAGATACGTAGTGCTCTAACAGGACAGAGTAAAGGCCTACGCCCGTCTGAAGACGGAAGAGCCTTAATAACAATAGGTTCCGGATATTTATTAGGAGCCTGATTCTTAGCTAAAAAACCCACATTAGTAGTGAAGGTGATAGTGTTCCCAACACTACGATAATGAGAATCATCCACCGATAGTGCATGAAGCTCACTGACTCTTCTGGCAGAAGAGAAAGCTAAGAGAAAAGCTGTCTTATAAGATAAGAATTTGAAATCTACTGTCCCAAGAGGTTCAAATGGCTTTTCCTTCAATTTAAGGAGAACCCAAGCTAAATTCCACTTAGGAATTAATCTAAGAGTTCTGGGTCTATTTATCGAAAAGTTTCTAACCAACTTCGATAAAGAGACATTAGATCCAATTTGTAAACTATCATGATGTGCATAGGTATCAGATAACATAGATCTATAACCCTTTATAGTAACAGGCTGCAGTTTGATTTCGTCAAACAAGTATACTAAAAAGTTTGCAATGTCTGGTATAGAGGGATCAAATATATCTACAGAATGATCCCTACACCAACGACGAAAAACCTTCCACTTAGCCGCATAGTTTAGCGAAGAGGAGGTCCTCCTACAGTTAGAAATCGCGTCCACTGCTCGTCCTGTAAAGTGCTTGCCATGCAAGAAGGACCGCACAACGGAAAAACGTGAAGGTTGAGACCTTGCGGGTTGTGATGGAGTTGGCGCGATTTCCCCTGCGAAAGAAGATCCTCTCGTGGAGGAAGCTTCCGCGGTAGGTCCCACAACAGACACCTGAGTAGATTTATCCACGGTCTCTGTGGCGACAGAGATGCTACCAACAGAATCTTGCATTGAGATTGTTTTATCTTTAGCAATACTTGTTGAATTAACGGTGCTGGAGGATACGCATATCCTATCATTCCGTCCCAAGGGATCGACAGAGCGTCTACTGCAAATGCTCTTGGATCCGGACACGGAGACACATACGTCTGCAACTGATTGTTGAGATGTGTCGCAAATAAGTCTATCATTGGCCGTTCCCATTGGTAGCAAATCTGATTGAATACTTGTTTGTTGAGAGTCCACTCCGACGGCAACAAACGACCCTTTCGTGAAAGGGAGTCTGCTAGCACATTCAGACGACCCGGTATGTGACGGACCGAAAGAAGAACGTGATGTTCTAACGCAAACAGAAGGATTCTTTCCGTTAGATTGAACAACGGAACTGAATGAGTGCCTCCCTGATTCCGTATATACGCCACTACTGTCGTATTGTCGGATAGGATTTGGACATGAGCATCGTGAATAATGTCCATCCAGTGACGTAACGCAAGCCAAATTGACATCATTTCCTTGATGTTTATGTGCTTGCACAGGAATTGCGGATCCCAAAGACCCTGGCATCTCGAATCCGTTGGGATTAATGATGCACCCCAACCTGTTTGACTGGCATCCGTCATAACGGTAAAACTCGGATCCGGCAACTGCAGCGGAACTCCTTGAGTTAACCACTGAATGTTTGCCCAAGTCTGAATCTCTTGTTTCACTTGATCTGACAAGAGAACGTCTACATCGAGCGAATGAATTTTCACACTCCAATTCTGAGTCAGGAAAATTTGAAGAGGACGTGTGCGTAGCCGCCCCATCGGAATGAGATCTGCGGCGGCTCCGCACAGACCTATCAGTCTCATAAATTCTCTCGCCGTGACTTTGTCTGCGTGCAGACAATAGCGAGCGTAACAACTGACTAATTTCGCTCTGGTTAACGGCAGACGAACGAGATTGTTGTGCGTCTCGAAGCTCATTCCCAGATGAGTGAATGACTTGGACGGCACCAGATCCGACTTCTCCTCGTTTACTATAAAACCGAGACGTCGGAGCAATAGAAGAAGATTCTGAACATCGTTCTGAAGCGTTAACTCGTTGCCGTACCTCTGAAGAATGTCGTCCAGGTAGGCCGACGTTACCGCAGACGAATGAGCTCGGAAGTAGATCATTACCGAGTTCATTACCCGAGTGAAAGCCCAGGGTGCTAGATTCAATCCGAAGCACATCGCCCGGAATTGATACACCACTCCCAGGACTGCAAAGCGTAGATACTTTCGGAATGTCGGATGTACCATGACGTGAAAGTACGCATCTTTGAGATCTATGCTCGTTGCATAATCGTTCACCCGAATACTCGCTCTGACCGATCGAATCGTCTCCATATAAAACTTCGGAGCGACGATCAGCTTGTTTATCCAGCTCAAATCTATGACTGGACGGAACGAGCCGTCTGGTTTCGGAAACCAGAAACAGATGGCTGTAGAATCCCAGAGATTCCTGGTTTTCTACGACCTCTACCGCGTTCTTCATTAAAAGAGACTGCACCTCTGATAACAGAGCGTCTCTTTTCTGTGGATTTGACGGAAGATGAGTCCACTTTGGACTTCGAGTTAATGGAGGCTTTCGTTTGAAGGATATCTTTAGACCTTCCGAAGTCACTCCTCTCACCCAAGGGTCGTCAGTAATCGACGCCCACTCTTGTGAAAAACTCGACAACCTTCCGCCAACCGGGACGCGATAGAGGTTTAAGCCATCACCTCCTGGACCTGCGAGGCCTGCAGTAGGAGAAACCACGTCTTCCACGACCCGCACCTCGCCTCGTCGACCTCGGGGCGTCCGACCGATTGTCCCGGCCTGAAGGACGTCCCGAACAAGAGTCGCTATCCTGACGGTCTCTCGAATAAGACCAAGAGGACGCACCGGAACCTCTATAGGAACCTCTCTTGGGCGCATTTGACCCAGAAGTGCCTGTCTTATTCGTGTCTGCTGTATCCGACTTCTTAGGAGCCGATCTGAACAACAGAGAATCATTAGCTTTCTTTTTAATTTTATCATAAATAGCGGAAAGCTTGCCGTCAAAGAGAAGTTCTCCTGAGACCGAAGCGACTCTAAGAGAGTTCTTCACCTTAGAATCCACTAGTGTGGATGTAGCTAGGGCTGCGTCACGTCTAACCAACTCCAGATTTGCCACTGAAAGGGCGGAGTTACACGTGGAATAAGCTACTGCCCTTGAAAGAAGTCTTAAAGAGGATTGTATATCCTGAAACTCTTCCCCTTGAAGGAGCAGTGATAACGCCTTAGTAAGGTGATCTGCGTAAGATAAGGCATCTAAATTGGCTCTGTTAGATGCAATAGCTGTTTCCAACACCGCGGTTGGAATAGAAGCTGACGACGGTAATGATAGCTCTAAGTCTTCCGCCTCGTCGTCCATACGCAGAGGAACTCTCGGTATACCCTGTCCTGCCGTATCGAATTTATTCCTTGCATTAATGAAAGGCAGGTTGAGAGTATTAGCGGACAAGAAACCTGCTTTCCCCGTCCTGGAAGCAAGTTTAAATATAGCGTCGTTCAATAATTCAAATGTTCTAGCAACATTATTGGACTGCGACGGAAACTCGGGAGCGATGTCCCTGAACCGCTCAAAAAATTCAGAGTCCAATGACGCTATAATTCTCTTGTCCGGAAGCGCAGCAGTCTGGCCCGACGGAACAACTTGAGGGAGAAAGTGCCGGATGAAGTCCACGGCAGCTTTATGTTGTTCCGAAAGGGATAGCTCCAAGTCATCCGTATCCCTTTCACCATCCGGTCGGACCTCACGATGTTCCCGGTCGTCCGCCCCCGATGCTTCGGCAGAGCGTACCGACCCAGCGCCGTCGGATAATTCTCGATCCGACACCGTTTCTGTCGGCTGCTGCGATAAGCTGTGCTATCTGCACAAGAATGTCCGGCGTCGAGACCTGCGGAGGCGCAGTCTTTCGCTGCTTCGCCGAGGGCAGCTCCGCATCAGATGGCTCCCGCATACTTTTCCTATGCGAACGTCCGGAGTCCATCGGTCTCGAATCCCTGGCTGCCAGATGGTGTGACCTGGTCGCCGAAGAATCCTTCATCGGCGAAGCTGGTAATATATCGGCGGTCACGCAGCCAAGGTGCGGTCGTGTGCGCTGACGAGAAGAGGAAGCCTTAACAGTCTCTGCGGACTGCTTATACAACGGAGCGTCCCGAGCGACGGACGTATGCTCCGCTAAAGACACATTTTGTACCACAACATCTGGTCCCAGATGTTGTTGTACGAGAGAGGGACCTCTCTCGCTCGCGGCCCGGCTGGACCTGGACGAGCTAGGAACCGGACTAAAAGGCTTCCTCCGTTCTCGCTTACTATCCGCCGTCACTGGGTGTGCATCTATTATGTTTATAGTGCTCGCATCACCCAAAATTTCCTCTTGGACCGCATCGGACGAACCCGGCTGCCGAACCATTCGGTGAATGGACGCTACACCGGGCGAGCTAACGGACGACATTTGTCTAATCTCCATGAGAACTTTTGCCGCTAGCTCTGAATTCATTTGTGACGACGGACGCACACTTGAAGAAGATAACATGGAAACATCACCCTGTTCTGGTTCCTCTGAAATAGAAACTGAGAGAGTAGAGTGACCTTGCGGAGAAAGAGCCGGCATCACTCTTTCTCCAGAAACAACATATCGTGACACACGTTTCCAATGTTTCTCATCCCAATGTTCACATATAGGACAGGGACTAATGCGAGAACACTGACTACAATTAATACAATGATTATGAAAGTCAGAGGAAGATTTCTTCCTATTACAATTTGAACAACGTCCCTTCATTGTGAAAGAACAACAATAAGTCCTAGTTACTCGCAAAAACCCCTGACACAAAGATACATAATAACATGATCCATTAACAAATGAAAAAACAATTGCAAAACAAAATAATTTTGAAAAAATATTTTTTCAGAGAAGCCCAAGTTGCTGAAAAGTAACGTTGAGCCCCGATGGATCCGATGGCAAAGTGTGGTCAAAAATTTTAAATTTATATAAAATAATTAATGAGACACTTTCGGATAATATAAATGTATCTTATAATGAGATAAACTACCACAAAGGCAAACAGCCCCCCTCAAAAAAGGCTGTTGCCAATGAAAACAAACAGTGTAAACACACTAGAAAACATGACTCCAGGCACTGAAAAAACTGGCCCGGAATCAGTCATCAATTACACTCTATCTGATGCAAAACAGAGACTCCCAGGGGAGAATCTGTAGAACATCAGATGGAAGATGCAGAACACAAACGTTATACACCCATGGGTGAAAACGGAAGTATGGGGAAAATAACAGAAAACATTCTGTAACCAAGCAACTCTCCCAGGAAATTTTAGAAATGAAATTTCTCAAAAATATGCCAAAAGCATGGGAGAATTGCCAGGGGGGACTTTAGAAGGCTAGGGGAGAGGAAACACTGAATAAGCAGTGCAACAATTAGCAAGAATGACAACAAGAGGCCCATGCCTCGAAAATAGGCAACTTAACATAATTTCATCAAAAATTTTTAAGTACAGCCCTGATTATTTTTTGCCACTTCTTTTTCCTCTCCTCCTTCTATCCTCCTTAGAATCACATTTTCTCCAAAAATTACGTGTCTGGCATCCTTTAAACTGAGATTTACAAGCACAAAGATCAGTGAGATGTTGACTGATGAAGGGCCAAACAGAGAATGATAATTGGCGCCAATTTCGGGACGACTGCGTCACTGCGCATGCGCAGTAGAGGCGTAGTATGGAGGTGCTTTAGGACATGATTTCTTTTTGTTTTGGATGCAAATTTTGGGGATTGGGGGGCAAAATTTGTGTTTGGCCCTGGTTTTGTTAGAGTTAGCACCAGCTAAGTCTGGGTCATTGGTACAGTATAAAAATATAGAAATTTTGGGCGGGGCAAAAAATTTTGTCCCTCCCATAACGACGCCAAGTATAGCCCCACAAATTTCTCTTGAACAAATCTGAGTCTACACCTCAAAAGGAAGCTGCACACCATATATCAAGTCTCTGTTACTGCTGGTTCATGAGAAGAAGATTTACAAAGATTTTGGTGCCCCTTGGGGGCGTGGCACCACCCAGGAGGAGGGGCAACTTCATTTGAACAAATCTGAATTGGCATTAGGTAATAAACATTTAGCCAACATTTGAATAAAATTGGGCTAGTGGTTTAGGAGGAGAAGTCGATAATGTAAAGTTAACGCCGGACGGACGACGACGGACGAAGGACAGAAAGTGATTAGTAAAGCTCCCCTTGAGCTTCGCTCAGGTGAGCTAAAAAGGCTCCACCACCAGCAACATATTTCTTCCTAAAATCTCTGTACCCCTTGAGCTAAGATGGAGACCATCCCTTCCATAGAGGTCCTTTCTGCCCCAAAACGATCCCCAATTGTCTACAAAGGGTATCCCAAGTTCCTTACAATACTCCCCCAATTCCTTGTTGGTCCCAATGATCCGCGAATTACACTCGCCCCCACCACCTAGTACTGGGAGAAGCCCCGAAACAACAACCTCTGCATTCTTGGCGTTCAGTTGAGTTATTAAGTCCTTGTAAGTCTCAATAAGCTGAACTGATTTTCTCTCCCTGATGTTGTTGGTCCTCACGTGTACAACAACCACTGGGTCTGGGCCTGACCCCTTTACTAATCCACCCACTCTGTCCCTTAGGTCCTCCACCCTAGCCCCCGGAAAGTACAAATTGGTGCTGTTGACACTGTCGGGCCCACACACCACCCTATCTAACCCCCGCACTATACTACTCCCTGCAACCACCAACTGCCTCTTTCCTGTCCTCTTTCCTGTCCTACTACCCCTGTTACCACCTCTGTTCCCACTGGACCGGCGCGCAATCTTGCACTCCGCCACACTAACCTCCATGCCTACCTCCACCTCCACCTCTTCAGACCCAACCTGCTCCTCAGAATTCTCAAAATTACCTAACACACTGAATCTATTTTGGACACTGCACTCCACCTTCTGCCCACTCCCACTACAAGCCACCTTGTCCTCGTTTACCACCTTCCTAACCTTCCCTCTGACTCCTGCCCTGACAGACTCCACATGGTCATCGCTATCTCCCTCACTATCCGGTTCTAAACGAATACGCCTTTTCGCCCCCCGACTCACACTACTAGCCTGGGAATTTGACACTCTAGCCCCTACTTCTCCCCTACCCTCAACCCGACGCACCTTTCTATTCCCAAAAGACCCACTATCCACATCAAAAGTCCGCTTCCTACTACCCACCACCTTCCATTCCCCATCGAATGCCACCCTGACTGGGGTAACACCAGACTTCCCAGCCTTCCCCCTCACCACCTGCACCTCTTCCTCCAACTTTACATATGCCTCTAGCAGCTGCATTAACTCTACGCAGATGGCACCCATCCCCAACTCCCCCAGCTCACGCCCATCCACATACACCATATCACAGTGCCTACACACATCCGACCGCTGGCCGTCCTTTGGTAACTCACTAGGACCCCCTGTACTGGCCTCAACCACTCCTCCCACCTGTACACCTATACTAACCGTCTCTACCCTGCTAGTCTGAACCTCTCGCGTCACGAAACACTTACCATCTATAGCCAAAATTAGAATGAGAAACTTGAATTTTGAAAAAACGGTCGAAATCGTAAACAAAACAAAAAACAAAACACCAAAAATGACCCGTGCGAAGATAGGGAACACGCCACTGATATCCGATAAAGAAACTAAACAAAACACTAATATAACTATGTTTTAATAAAAATCACATCTATACAGCACTAAAACAATATATATATATCTACAGAACACCTGGAAGAAAAATATAGATACTTGAGCTAACTTTTGACAACTGAAGCAAAAATACTCCCTGTTGGTTTGGATATGGACCGAAAAGTGCATAAGGGTTGCTTGCAAAGGAAATCCATTTGTAATGAGTAAATAATACAAGTTTTGAAAAAAATAATTGTGTATCCACTAGTGTATCCATCACAGACTCCACAGGAAATATAGATGAAAGAAGGCAATGTGGGAAGCTTGAGTTTCTTTTAAGCCAAACATTAATACAAGTTTGTTCCTTGGGAATAGGGAAATTCCCTGGGAATCTGACATTTGTAGGAATAAAGTTGGTGTGCATTATTCGTCTTAATATTAGTGATGAGCTGAGAGATACATTTTCCTCATATGGGTTACTGCAAAAAGGTGTCACAATAGGCCAATCTGTGGTAAAAAGTGGCAGGTGGATCAATCAAAAAGTGTTTTGGTAGAAACAATCACCCACATTGGAAATTGCATCAAATTTAGGAAATAAGTACATCTCTTTATTTTTGTTTTGGCCAGTATTTTGTTCATATTTTCTTACAAGAGGACAAGTTGTTTAATATATGTCAAATGAAGAAAATCTAAATTATTTATTACATACGTGTTATCAACTGTTTTATACTTCCTCAAACTACATCGTTCTCGTTTATACAAAGATGCAATTTGTCGTTTTCTTGAGAATGTACTGCACATGCCTGTACTTCGCATATTCTAGGTATTCCAGAATGGACCATAGAAATGTAAGCTGTACAACCATATAAGGCCACACAAAGTAGAGCTTCTGTTTCTCAAACTATTTTTTATAAAAATACATGCAGGTGAGCATATTTTATATTTTATTTTTGTAATTACTTTTTTATTACCCTTAGAGGGTCATATAGGTCTCATAACCTTTTGCACACTGATGTCAAAATATATGAAAGAAATGTTTCCCATCGTGCAACTAAAAATTTAATCAATTCTGTCTTGTTTGACAGAGCTCAATAAGCTCTGTCAAACAAGACCGAATTGGTTAAATTCGTTATTGCATTATAAAATGAAAGTGTCAATGACACTGTAGCTCAACTTGTCAAGACATGTACATGTATAGTATGTGACACAGCAATGACAAACATCTAGGTAATGACCTGATAACAAAGGTACATATAAAGTATTGTAATGGTCTGTACATAAATACTGACCGTAGCCTGTAACAAATGTATAGGTAATGTATTGTAAAAATATTTGTTCTCATAGCACAGTGATAACAAAGGCACCCCAAAACACACTCTTTCCTGTCCTAAGGTGAAAACAAAGGTACCCAAGAAGTTTCGTGAAGATCAGTTCATAAATACGAGCTGTATAGAAGTTGTGACAAAAAACTGATTGGACCTAATTTTGGTACAAAATGGCCACTGGGAGCCATCTTGAATTTTGGACCGCACTCAGAAACACTCGTTTACGTCCCAAGGTGATAACAAAGGTACCCAAGAAGTTTCATGAAGATCGGTTGATAAATACAGCGTATTGACATGTACACTTACAGTGTATAAGTAGCACTAAATAAATCAAAATTCATCTAATTTGCATAATTTCTGCATGAGAAAAAAAACCCGTACTGTATGTGATGTATTCCATTTTACTAAACATTCATACAAAAATTTATTCTAATCAGAACTTTCATGCAGAAGTTCTGTACAAAGACTGATTGCACTAATTTTGGTACAAAATGGCTGCTGGTGGCCATCTTGAATTTTGGACCACACCCAAAAACAATCGTTCTCATCCCACGGTGATAACAAAGGTACCCATGAAGTTTCGTAAAGATCGGTTCATAAATACGGCCTCTAGCCTGAGCCGTATAGAAGTTGTGTACAAAAAACTGATTAGACCTAATTTCGGTACAAAATGGCCACTAGCAGCCATCTTGAATTTTGGACCGCACTCAGAAACACTCGTTCTCGTCCCAAGGTGATAAAAGAGGTACCCAAGACGTTTCATGAAGATCGTTTGAAAAATACAGCCTCTAGCCCGAGCCATATTGACATGTGTACTTACTGTGTGTAAGTAGCACTGAAAAAAGCAAAGTTCATCTAATTTGCATAATTTCTGCACGAGAAAAAAACCCGTATTATATGTGATGTATCCCATGGTACTAAACATTCATACAAAAAATTATTCAAATCAGAGCTTTCATGTGGAAGTTCTGCACAAAAATCTGATTGCCCCTAATTTTGAACAAAATGGCTGCCAGTGGCCATCTTGAACTTTGGACCGCAACCCAAAACACTCGTTCTCGTCACACAGTGATAACAAAGGTACCCAAGAAGTTTCGTAAAGATCGGTTCATAAATGTGGCCTCTAGCCCGAGCCGTATTGGCATTTGCACTGACAGTGCTGAAAGCAACACTAAATAAAACAAAGTCTAATTTGCATAATTTAAGCACGAGAAAAAAACCCGTATGATATGTGATGTATCTCATAGTACTAAACATTCGTACAAAAAATTATTGAAATTAGAGCTTTCATATGGAAGTTCTGTACAAAAAACAGATTTCTGCATTGTCGGTACAAAATGGCGACTGGCAGCCATCTTGAATTTTGGACCGCACCCAAAAACACTCGTTCTCGTCCCACAGTCATAACAAAGGTACCCAAGAAGTTTCGTAAAGATCGGTTCATAAATACGGCCTCTAGCCCGAGCCGTATCCAATTGTTGACATACGGACAGACAGACAGATGGCCAGACGGATGACAGGCCATGACAAAAGCCCAAATTTGGCTTCGCCAAAGTTGAGCTAAAAAAATGCTTCATCAAATTTTTATATTATGACATCAGTGTCCAGCAGGGGATAATCTACAGAATAACATGGACAATAATGGTGAATTGTAGCCAGATTATATAAACTTGGGGAATTCATTTGACATAAACCAGTTAATTTTCATTTTATTCAAGTTTGCATTGGAAATAAAAATAAAGTGATCTACAGCCACATGTAGGAGGGCATGAGAAAGAGATTTTTATCTTTTTTAGCCCTGATATAACTTCTATTACCTGTTCAAATCAAATGCTCTGACAGTTCCATCTAAGGATGATGATAGAACAACTTGCCCATTTTGATTGAATGTTACTCCAGTAATACCACCAATATGTTCAGTAAATGTCACAAAACAAAATCCACTTCCCGTGTTCCACACTTTCACCTGAAAAAAATCAACAAAGACAAACAAGTTAAAGAACATACAAAAAATTTCAAAACTTAGGAATGGTTCTAAGCCATTTTGCGATACAATTTTCACTGCTGTTTAGCCACTCACTCATAACAGAAATGTGGAAATCTTTTGTGGAAATGCTTTCAGATAATGGAAAATACACAAAATGTAATTTATACAAATCTTACATAAAATACACAGGCTTGATCCTCAAACCTGGCTACGTTACCCAAAATTTGCATAAGTTACATTTTGGCGGGCCTCTGTATTTTATGCAAATTTGTATTTGTTACACTGAGTTTATTCTCATTGTCTGAATCCACTCATACAAATACAGTGGAACCAAACTTAATTGGATATCTCTTAACAGAATAACCCTGTTAACTGAATATAATTTCCAAACACAAAACCATTTACCATACCTCCAGTACAAATTTGACCTTAAATATAGGTTATAGAGTAAACTCCTGTTAATTGAATAAAAAACACCTTGTAACCTGTAGACTCGCCCTAGTTTTCCTTTATTTATAGACCTATTTGGCCTCAGTACATCCAATACAGGCATTTAATCTATTATATCTTATTTGACAGAGCTCATGGAGCTCTGTCAAATAAGATATAGAATAAATGCAAAGTTCATCTCTAGAATACAGGAAAGTGACACAATCCCTCTTAATTGAATACTCCTGTTACTTAAACAAATTTCATTGGCAAAGTGGCTATTCAACTAACAGAGTTCCACTGTATTTCAATCTGGATCCTGACTACATTATCGCAGTTCAACATCCATTCATATTCTATGCATATTCTCTGTTCCAAAGTAACTTAACTGATTCTTCAGGCTGGACATTTTTTAGGCATGCTGCATGCCTACTGCTCTCTGTAGAAAATTCAGACTCCTGACCACCTCAGGCCCAAACCTGAGTCAAGGCTCAGGTTTTGACCTGAGGCTGTCAAGAGCCTACTAACAGCTGCATTGAGATCTAAAAAGGCAACTGCACTCCTTGGTAAATGAGGAAGGGAAATTATTTGTACTCCAATACTTTCTAGAACGCCAGACCTGATGTCATGTGCTGTGTCTTTATACTTCTTCCCCATATCAATTATATTATATTCTGATATCCTACAGCCTCTGACACTTCTTATGAGCACAACGGGAAGGGGAGAGTAATAAATAATCATTTGTCAGTAAATGAGTGATGAGACCCCATAATCATCAGCTTTTAAATTTTTTTTGATTATGGGAATTTCCGACAATTAGTTGACTTCTCAATTAATCATGACATGCCATTATTGCTACAGAGACATATACTGAAAAGAATTGTAATCCATTTTTGATTGTTAAAGTTATGCCATAAACAAGCATTACACATTATTTTTTTATTAAACGAAGGGCAATAACTCACATAATGTTCATCGGATATTGCTGGTCATCGTGAACTTGACGTAGACATTGTTGCTATAGAGACATACACTGAAAAGAATTGAAATCTGTTAACTATTGTTCAAGTTATGTCATAAACAAGATTTATAGGCTAGTTTATAACAAAGGGATGTAACTCCCATGATGGGGTGGGGATGGGTTTATAATCAATAAATCAGATAAGGGTCGAAGCCACTCTATCTCAGTTCAAATTGTAAACTGATTTGTAATTTAAACAACACTTCATTCAGAACATCGTCTGCTGCATGTGTCATAACCTATGTTTTTGAGACAAAAAATGAAAAAAATTAGTTATTCAAGAACTTTTTTGGCAAGTGTCATCTGCTTCTCATGTTAGGTAAAGAAGGTTAGCATTTTTTGTGTCACCTGAATTTTTAATTGATATGAGACCGATATCAAGAAAAATATTGATACTTTTTCCTATAACTTGTGTTATACAAAGGTTAAATGAATAAAACTTACCATGTGCCGGCAACAGTTTTAAATTTTTACCAACAAACACCTATTATCTACTATTTCTGAATACTTGAATTTTTCTTCAATATAATGGGAAAATAGAAAATAGAGGGGAATAACCTCGACAGTGATAATGTAGAGATTATGGAGCAGTTGAAAAAGACAGGGATTTTATAAAAAAAAATAAAGAAATAAAAATATATATATAGCACTGCATGAAGGCCTCTATTTTTTTGTGAAACTGAATTCTACCTTTACCAAGAGGCAATTGCACTGGCATAAAAAGTTTGCTGAATGTGATTTGATACATATCAAAAGCATTAACTTGTGCTATGATTAGAAAAACCCAAAATAGACAGTTAAAAAAGAAGATTAATAATATTGTTTTTATATTAAGCAATGTTTATGAACAAAAACTTTTCATTGAAATAATTTAGCTGTAATACCTTTCCATCATCTCCTCCTGTTGCAATGAACTGCCCATCAGGTGAGTATTCAAGACAAGTCATTATGTTGAAGTGTCCCTGTTGTTTCATAACATAAGTCTCACTCTGCCACTCCCAGACTAACAGCTGACCCAGACCACTACATGCCATGGCAATCCAGTCTCCAGTTTTGTTAAAAGCAATAGAAGCAATGGCCTGATCTGAAATACTAAAAATAAATGCACCTTGATATCACTTCCTTGTCTATGACTGGCATCATGCTCTCAAAACACCAGTCAAATTCTTGAAAGATTCTGACGCTGTTATGGTCTGGAACCAGTTTACCTCATAATAAGACCTGTAACCTTTGTTTCGATTCAATCGGGTGGATTATTTTGTTTCATTGGAAAAGTAAATCAATGGTTTGCTTTTTCAACTAGGGCACTGCAAATCACATATTTTTGATTCAAATCAAATCTCCAATCGAATCAAGTCTATTATTTGAAATCAAATTGAACCTCAAATATTAGCATCTTGAAGTCCCGACTGATAAAATATTCCAACTACATCAAGGCATGCCTTCACTGAAGTTATGCCTTGATGATGTAGTTGGATTATTACCCAGTAAGGATTTTTGTTCAAAAACAGAAATGGGAGTGAGAATTTTGTACTGGGCACTGCATGGGGCTAGCCATTAGCAACCGTGAGCTCACCATCAATATTGCTTGGGAACTTTAAATTTGCTTCCAGCAGTAGTAGCAGGCCTGCACAAATTGAAAATTAAGGCAACCGATTTATGGGCTACCCTAATTTTTCTAAGGTAACCCTTTTGAATTAAGGTAACCCTACATATTAGTCACTGTAAATTGGCCAGCTTCCCATCCACGTCAACCTCATAGCTGAAATCACTCGCGTTTGGCCATTTTTGAAAGTTTTTCACTGAGACGCAGGCACTTGATTTGCTTTGGGTTTGGTAAACATGGTTTATCAACAATTTTAAAAAAGAAAGAGAAAGATCACTTCGATGCGCTCATGCTAATTTCAGTCATGTGTGTTGCTGTTCAGTTTGTTTACAGACCTAAAGCGCCACCACGTGACAATTTCCTCATGACTGATACTGTACCACTTGATAACTTGAAAATCTGAGGACTGAGACTGAGTGCAGCATGAAAAGTTTATTCTTTTCAGCTGGAAGTAATTATTCTTTTGAATGAATATATTTACAACACGGCTTCAATAACCGGAAATCATCACTTGCACCATTTTATTTTGATAACGTTATCAATTAGTTTGGCCAACCATTTGTGAAGAATCATAGTCGTCATATGTGATCATATGGAGAACTAGGTCAGTGTAAAATAAAACCTTCAATGATGAATGCACAGTCTCTACAGTTATTTATTATACAATGAGTAAGCTCTATCAATAGTAAATACATCATATATATGATCTCAAACATTTGCTGGGGATTTCCACACATGTTGTAGAACCATTTTTTCACATAAAATTAAATTAGCGGCAACCAGTCTCCACGTATTAACATAAGAAACATAAAAAAAAGCTGGCCGGCTTTCAAGTTCTTCAGTTGGATATGTCAGAAACACACCTGAAAATTTGGGCGAATGGAAAACAGTTCTCCTTAAAAAAATTAAGGCAACCTTTAGGCTAATGAAACAATTGTTCACCCAATTTGTGCAGGCCTGTAGTAGTGACTAGTGAAACTGGAATTAGCATGGTGGCATGAGCACAGATGCTTTGTATGTTAATACAGGGGAAATAAAACTCAGTCGTTATTTTCAACATCATTTATGTACAATTTCAATCTCAGCCATACATTTTTTAAGACGACTAAGATGACTGATACCAAGTGAAATTCGAGTGAAAAGATTCAAGGGATAACGACTCAGCCACCCGATATTGAAGCAAACCAAATACCAACTTAAGCTTCAAAATTAGTGCTGAAACGATTAGCTATTTTTGAAAGTCGACTAGTCGCCAGTAGTAATCGACTTAAAGTCGACTACAAAAATACAAGATTACTTACCAAGTGTTAAAAAAATGTACAGTTTTTCAGTGAAATGCTACAACTTATTTCGACACATACTGTAATTTGCAAATTGACAAGTGATCTGATTTGAAGTTTTGTTGACATGTCATCACCCACCCACCTCCGATCTGCACCTATGCTTGAATGTATGATAAATGCCAGGTATATTTCTTAGTTGTGGAGAATATTTATGAGATCAAAAACTTTTAAAACAAATACAGAAGGGGATATATTGATATTCATTTCTTAGAAAATTATCCCTCCTATTTTGAAATGTTTCATTCACACGGGGCAGTTCAAGAGTTATTTTTAGGCTGTATGGCATTTTGTGCGAAGCGTCACAGACCACGTAGTTCACCTCTGCCTCTCTTCAGAAATGGAATCCACATTGTACATTTTGAATTTCCTGTCACTTCGGCAGTTTCAATTGAAAATAACTTTTCAAATACTTCACATATGTGATTAAAACTTAGGCACCGTATGTAGATATGTCATAAATACATATCTGTGAAATACGGTGCCCAAACGCAGTCTAGTTTTGATATACCATCTCATCAAATAAAAAATGATTATAAATTTTACCGAATGACAGAGGATGTAGCAGGTGACTGAAGACTTCCAATCAGTTGATGTGGATATAAATCATTTGGCCCCAGAATAAAATACACTATTTAATTTCTGAATTTCTGAATTATTTTCACTCACATAGCCATATTAGGAAAAGTAATGTTAAATAGGCTTGTTTAGGTAATTCATATTCATGAAGATGGGTCATAGATAAGTGGGTTTTTTTACTTGATAGCAAGTTCTTGTAGCTATAACGTAAGCCGAATAAATTTTTGGTGATACATTACTAATTGAATGAATTTGACAATATTTAACGTTATTCGCAAAAGGCGATTCCAAATTATGAATTACGTCACTAAATAGGTGATTTGTATCGCAAAATGTGATGCGAACCCGGTTATTTTAAGGTCTGGCCAATACGGGTATATAATGTAACAAATTGGATTGAACATGAGCGCGAAAGTGAAAGTAAACATTTAAACAAATACCAAACAAGTGTTGGAATTGTAAATTTTTGTGAGTTGGGTTAAAATGAACAACATATTTTGCTTCAGTTATCCAAAAACTAGTGTTCTGACGACTTTACTGTCAGTTATGGCCAATCAAGAGTATAGTATGTATGACGCTTATACCTAACAATGATCTCCGTAATGAAGGTGCCGACTAGTCGGCTGGTGAATTTCAGCGTCAACTTTTTTAGTAATCGAGGCGAGGTCGACTAGTCGAACAATCGTTTCAGCACTATTCAAAAACAAATAGAAACTCGAAGCTTCACAGGGCCCTATTTCTAACCAACTGAAATGTTACATCTGATTGAATCTAAAAGTACCATAAACATTAATTTTTTGGAATCAACACAAGAAATGTTTCTCAACCGAGACATGATTTGATCAAATCCTTGTTGGCAATACCATTACTATTACCAAAGATGTTTGTTTATAGAATATGAATGGAGATGGACAACTGTGATTTCATCATGATGCTGTGTAGTTACACTAATTACTTTAATATCTTGATGTTTACAAGGTGAATTAAAAAAAAATTTTGAATGGAATATCTAAAACTGGAGCACTACAGAATGTTTTTATACATTTGTGAGTAAAGGGACTTCACATTGCATCAACGTAGTCTGCGCACAAAATCCACAAAAAGTGGGTAAACAAACAGCCCATAACAGTGTCGGATTTTGAATGGACCTGAGAGCTTGGACTCTCATCAGTTCAAGTTGTGTTCAAAAAGACATTATCACACAACCACTGAATTTCCAACAAAAAGGGATATAAATTTCCAACAACAAGGGCATGACTCCTTCAAAAGCAGAGGAAATTTGGTGACCATCAAAATTGCTAAGATCTTCTCACAAAGTATACCTATAGCAGGTGTCGTAAAAATCGGATTACATTTGTTCAAGTTCTCGCATTCACACAGTCAGTATAAGACAAACACCAAATTTCCAGCAAAAAGGGGCATAACTCCTACAAAATCTGCACAAATCTGGTAAATGTCAACCTTGTCCAAGATATTCTCATACTGTATCCCTATAGCAAGCTTCATGAAAATCTGATTGTACATTTGTTCAAGTTATCACTTTCACAAATTCATTGACACACAATTGCCTATTTTCCAACAAAAATGCAGATAAACTTCCAACAAAATAAAGGCTTAGAGGAAATCTGGTGAATATATCGAATTTGACTGAGATCTTCTCATAATATATGCCTATAGCACGTTTCGTGAAAACATGATTACATTTGTTCAAGTTACATCGTTCGCAAAGTATTTATCAGACAAACACAGAATTTCAAACAAAAAAGGGCATAACTCATACAAAATATGTGAAAATTTAGAGAATATCGAACTTGACTAAGATCTTCTTGCAATGTATGCCTAAAGAATGTTTCATAAAAATCTGATTACATTTGTTCGAACTATCACATTCACAAACTCATAATCACACAAACACCAAATTTCCAACAAAAAGGGCATAACAGGGTTCCTGCAGTCAAGGACCGACAATAAAATTCAAGGCTGTTTATCAATATATTTCAATATTTTTCAAGGCCCTACAATACCCAAATTCAAGGATTTTCAAGGCCCTGCCTTCACTAGTACTAAATAGGACCTCCAGTCATAACCCCAACCTCTTACTTCCCTACAAGAAAAGTGGGAGGATGGGGTACTGATAGGACGGTTCTAGTTAGGATTATGCCTTCATGAAATCTGGTATATAAAAGTAATTAGTTATAATTAGTGCTTCGCCAGCATTCTTATTTTTTGGAATATTCAAGGATTTTCAAGGTCTCCTAAAACATTTTCTAGCATTTCAAGGCCTTGAATGACTCTTAGCCAAATTCAAGGCTGTTCCTTGAAACCAAGGCCCTGTGGGAACCCTGCATAACTTACAAAATTTGAAAATTGGTGAATATCGAACCTGATCAAGACCTTTTCACAATGTATGTCTCTAGCAAGTTTCATAAAAAATCTGATTACATTTGTTCAAGTTATCATGTTCACAACATTATTATCATGGAAATATCAAATTTTCAACAAAAAGTGAAATAATGCCTCAAAATGCTTAAGAAATTTGGTACACATCAAACTTGCATGAGATCTTTCATGATGTGTGCCTACCGCAAATATCATGAAAGTTAAAAAATTTATAGTGATTTATATATTTTTTATACTTACCAATGACCCAGACTTAGCTGGTGCTAACTCTTAATAATTCAGGGCCAAACACAAATTTTGCCCCCCCCCCCCCCCCAATCCCCAAAATTTGCATCAAAAACCGAAAATTAGATGTCCTAGAAGGTCCTCCATACTTTTTCTCCACTGCGTATGTGCAGTGTCAAGGAGGTCTCGAAATTGGCGCCAAATGTCATTCTTACAACCAGTGCCTGGTAAGTGTAATAGACAAGAAGAATGTTACTAAGGTAACACATGCCCACCCCCCCCACCCTTGTGATCTTCACCTTGCAGATGTGGCAGAAACTATTATACGCAACACACCTTCTGACTGTCCTTAACATTTGTAAAAAGTTTAACCTTTGTACTACGATTCGTTTCTGAGTTATGGCTGAGACATGAATGTTAAAAAATTTATAGTAATTTATATATTTTTTATACTTACCAATGACCCAGACTTAGCTGGTGCAAACTCTAATTAATTCAGGGCCAAACACAAATTTTGCCCCCCAATCCCTTTGCATCAAAAACCGAAAATTAGATGTCCATGTATCTTTCTTATTCTTATCAAAGAAGAAAGACACAATACCATTCCGTAATTGAGCACAATAACATCAATGATCTCTATTACCATCCAGTATAACCTTTTATACTAATTATTTTTAAAGGTAAGCCAATAAATAAAAGAAGTCCAGAGAAATGAGACTCTTTTTACTCATTAAAAGTGTCCGAGGATTGTATATTAATGCTCGTTTGACATGTGACATAACAAATGCTTCACACCGAGCTACACTTTAAAAATATTACATGAATGAGTAAACATTAGCTTTACACTTTAAAACCATTCCGGTACCGACTCGGAATTACTGACTCTAGGGGAGGTATTCCCTTGCTTTTCACTATAAAGCAGGTGACCTAAGGGAACACCTACCCCCCCTCCCCCCCCCCTCCCCCCCCCTTCCCCTTGCCCTGGGTCAAATACCCCAGAGCGAAAAGGGCAGCAGGACAGAGTCACTGCCAGAACAGAAAGCCTACATAACTATAGTTGCAACTGTTTAGTGGACGATATTCTGAGCAACTGATAACGGACCTAAACAATGCAGATCTCCAGAAATGGACTCAATATTTCTAAGATAAAAATTCGTGAAAGTGGAAGGCTGAGACCAATATGCAGCCTTCATTAAATCTGTAATAGTAACACTATTAGCATAAGCCCAAGATGTTGATAGAGCTCTTACTTCATGGGCCAAAATCTTAATCGCAGTCTGCTGAGATGAAGATAACTTTTCATAAGCAGTACGTATAGTTAATTGAATCCATCTAGAAATAGAATGAACCATAATGTCCTTTCTATTAGGCATCAAAAGACAAAAATAAATGCTTACGTCCCTTTCTAATGAACTCAGACCTACGTTTATAAATACGTATTGCTCTAACAGGACAGAGTAATGGCCTACGCCCGTCGGAAGACAGAAGGGCCTTAACAACAATAGGTTCAGGATACTTATTAGGAGCCTGATTCTTAGCCAAAAATCCAACATTAGTAGTAAAGGTAATAGTATTACCGACACTACGATAGTGAGAATCATCCACAGATAATGCATGAAGCTCGCTAACTCTTCTAGCAGAAGAGAAGGCTAAGAGAAAAGCTGTCTTATAAGTTAAGAATTTGAAGTCCACTGTGTCAAGAGGCTCAAAAGGCGCTTATTTTAGCTTAAGAAGAACCCAAGCTAAATTCCACTTGGGAAATAATCTAAGGGTTCTAGGTCTATTTATCGAAAAGTTTCTTACTAATTTAGATAAAGAGACATTAGATCCAATCATTAAGGTATCATGGTGTGCATAGGTATCAGATAACATAGACCTATAACCCTTAATAATAACAGGCTGCAGTTTGATCTCATCAAACAAAAAACCCAGAAAATTTGCAATGTCAGGAATGGAGGGATCATAAATATCTACAGAGTGATCCCTACACCACTAATGAAAGACCTTCCATTTAGCAGCATAATTTAGCGAAGAGGAGGTCCTCCTGCAGTTAGAAATCGCGTCCACTGCTCGTCCTGTAAAATGCTTGTTGTGCAAGAAGGACCACACAACGGAAATACGTGAAGGTTGAGACCTTGCGGATTGTGGTGGAGAGTGCGCGATTTCCCCTGCGACAGAAGATCCTCCCGTGGAGGAAGCTTCTGCGGCATGTCCCACAACAGACACCTGAGTAGATTTATCCACGGTCTCTGTGGTGACAGAGATGCTACCAACAGAATCTTGCATTGTGATTGTTTTATCTAGAGCAATATCTGCTGAATCAACGGTGGTGGAGGATATGCATATTCTATTATCCCGTCCCACGAGATCGATAGAGCGTCTACTGCAAACGCTCAAGGATCCGGACATGGCGACACATACGTCTGCAACTGATTGTTGAGATGCGTCACAAGCAAATCTATCATTGACCGCTCCCATTGGTAGCAAATCTGATTGAATACCTGTTTGTTGAGTGTCCATTCCGATGGCAACAGGCGACCCCTCCGTGAAAGGGAGTCTGCTAACACATTCAGACGACCCGGAATATGACGAACCGATAGGAAAACCTGATGTTCCAATACAAACAGAAGGATTCTCTCCGTTAGCTTGAACAACGGAATGGAACGAGTGCCTCCCTGATTCCGAATATTCGCTACCACCGTCGCATTGTCGGATAGAATTTGCACGTGTGCATTCTGAATAACATCCATCCAATGACGTAACGCAAGCCAAATTGACATCATTTCTTTGATGTTTATATGCTTGCTTAAAAACTGTGGATCCCAAAGACCCTGGCACCTCGAATCCGATGGGCACAGTGTCGTGCCCCAACCTGTTTGACTGGCATCCGTCATAATAGTAAAACTTGGATCCGGCAATTGCAGTGGAACTCCCTGAGTTAACCACTGAATGTCTGTCCAAGTCTGAATCTCGTTTCACTTGGATTGACAAGATGATGTCCATATCGAGCGAATGAGTCTTCGCCCTCCAATTCTGAGTCAGAAAGATTTGGAGAGGACAAGTGCGTAGCCTCCCCACTGGAACGAGATCCGCGGCAGCTCCGCACAGACCTATCAGTCTTATGAATTCTCTCGCTGTAACTTTATCTGAGTGAAGACAATAGCGAGCATAACAACTGACTAACTTTGCTCTGGTTAGCGGCAGACGAACGAGAATATTGTGCATCTCGAAGCTCATCCCCAGGTGGGTGAACGACTTGGACGGCACCAGATCTGACTTCTCCTCGTTTACTATGAAATCGAGACGTCGGAGCAATAGAAGCAGATTCTGCACATTGTTCTGAAGCGTTAACTCATTGCCGTACCTCTGAAGAATATCGTCCAGGTAGGCCGACGTTACCGCAGACGAATGAGCTTGGAAATAAGTCATTACCGAGTTCATTATTCGAGTGAAAGCCCAGGGCACTAGATCCAGACCAAAGCACATCACACAGAACTGATATACGACACCTAGGACAGCAAAACGAAGATACCTTCTGAACGCCGGATGTACCATGACGTGAAAGTACGCATCCTTGAGACCTATGCTCGTGGCATAGTCATTCACTCAAATGCTCGCTCTGACCGATCGAATGGTCTCCATATAAAATTTTGGAGTCACAATCAGCTTGTTTATCCAGCTCAGATCTATTACTGGACGGAACGAGCCGTCTGGTTTCAGAACCAGAAAAAGATGGCTGTAGAAACCTGAAAATTCCTGGTTTTCTACAACCTCTATCGCGTTCTTCAATAAAAGAGACTGAACCTCTGATAGAAGCGAGGCTCTTTCTTGTTCATTTGACGGAAGCTGAGTCCATCTTGGACTTCGAGTTAACGTAGGTTTTCCTTTGAAGGACAGTTTCAGTCCTTCCGCTATAACTCCTCGAACCCAAGGGTCCTCCATAATTAAATCCCAATTGTCTGAGAAACTTGACAGCCTTCCGCCCACTGGAATGCGACAGAGGTTTAAACCGTCACCTCCTGGACCTGCGAGGCTTGCGGAAGGAGAAACCACGTCCTCCACCTCACCCCATTGACCTAGGGGCATCTGACCGGTTATTACAGCCAGCGCTACGGCCCCTATTAGAGTCGCTGCCTTGACGGTCTCTAGAGTAAGACCTAGAGGACGCGTACAAACCTCTATAGGAACTTCCCCTGTATGTACTCGTCCCAGAAGTGCCTGGCCTACTCTTCTCCGTTGGCTCCGACTTTTTGGAAGCGGATTTAAATAGCAGAGAGTCTGAAGCTTTCTTAGTTAATTGATCATAAATTGCACAAAGCTTGCCGTCAAAGAGAAGCTGCCATGATCTGCGCTATCTGGGATAGCACCTCCTTTAATGAGGCCTGAGGAGCTGCGGTCTTACGTGATTTAGCCGCCGGAAGCTCCGTGGACACTGACTCCTGCATACTCCTTTTATGCGAACGACCGGATGAAGAAAGCCTGGTATCCTTGGCTACTGGATGGCATGACCTGGTTATCGTGGAATCTCTGGACGGAGATGCTGGCTGGATATCGGTGGTCACGTAGCCAAGGTGCGGTCGTGTGTGCTGTCGTGAGGACAAAGAAGCCAAAAGAGCAGTCTCGCCGGACTATCTATACACCGGAGCGTCCCAAGAGGAACGTTATGTACGACAACATCTAGACAGTGATGTTGTTGTATGAGAGAGGGACCTCTCCCGCTCGCAGCCCAAGCAGAGCTGGACAAGCTAGGAACCGAACTCGAAGGCTTCCTCCATCCTATTCTTTGTTCTGCTGTCACTGGGTGTGCATGTGGAATGTTTATAGTGCTAGCAACTCCCGAATCTCCTTCCTGGACTGCAATGGACGGGTGCTGAGCCATTCGGTGAATGGTCGGGATACCAGGCGAGCTAGCGGACGTCAACGCCGTTGACCCAACTTGGGGCCTCTTGGGCAATTGGCGTATATCCATGAGCACTTTTGCCACTAGCTCTTCTCTTGACTGTGACGACGGAAGCGCACTTCTAGACAACATCACGGAAACATCACCCTGTTCTTGTTCCTCTGAAAAAGAGAGTGAAAAACTAGAGTGACCCTGCGGCGAGAGAACCGGCATGGTCCTCTCCCCACTTCTAGACAACATCACGGAAACATCACCCTGTTCTTGTTCCTCTGAAAAAGAGAGTGAAAAACTAGAGTGACCCTGCGGCGAGAGAACCGGCATGGTCCTCTCCCCGCTAACAACATACCGTGACACAAGTGTCCAACGTTTGTCATCCCAATTGATACACACTGAACAAGGGTTAGTGCGAGTACATTGACTACAATTAATACAGAAATCATGAGAATCAGAGGAAGATTTCCTTCCATTACAATATGAACAATAATCTTTCATAGTGAAAAATAAACAGTCATAGTACTCGCAGTAAGCCTTGAAAACAAAGATACATAATAAAATAATCCATTATAATAATACGAAAAAATAATTCAAAAAGAAAAAATTTTTTTCAGAAGAGCCCAAGTTCCCAATGGGAACCCTGAGCCCAAATGGATCCCAACAAAGCCTAAGTGTGGACAAAAGTTTTAAATCATTTTGAAAAAATTAAAGTAACACTTACGGACAATATTAATGTATCTTGCTATGAACTAAACTAGGCAGAAGACAAGAAATCACTATCAGAAGTAACTGTTGTCAACCTAAACAAAAAGTGTAAACAAACCAGAAACATGACTACAGGCACTGGTATAAATGGCCCGAAATCAGTATCCAATTTAAACATTACCTGATGCAAGACAGAGCCTTCCCAAGAAGAAACTGCAGAGCATCAGATGGCAGATGCAGACCAAAACGCCTAAACACCCTAGGGTGAGGACGTAAACATGGGGAAAAAACAGAAAATAATTCTGTTTCCAAGCCAAAACTCACAAGAAATTTTAATAATAAACATTACAAAAAATAAGCCAAAAGCATGGGAGAATAGCTAGGGGGGAATAAAGGAAAGGAAGAGAGGGAACACTGATCAAACAATGTTCATAGCAAGAATGACAACAACAGGGCCATGCCTCGAAAATAGGCAACATGAAATAATTTCGTAAAATAATTATAAGTTACAGCCCTGAACATTTGAATCCACTGTTTTCCTGTCCTCCTATTATTTCCTCTTCATATCCACCATTTCTCTCATAATTATGTGTCTGGCATCATTTAAACTGAGATTTACAAGCACAAATATCAGTGAGGTGTTACTGATTTGAGGGCCAAACAAAGAATGACATTTGGCGCCAATTTCGAGACCTCCTTGACACTGTGCATGCAGTGGAGAAAAAGTATGGAGGACCTTCTAGGACATCTAATTTTCGGTTTTTGATGCAAATTTTGGGGACTGGGGGGAGGGGGCAAAATTTGTGTTTGGCCCTGAATTATTAAGAGTTACCACCAGCTAAGTCTGGGTCATTGGTACAGTATAAAAATATACTTATCATGTTCACAAAATGTGTAGATAGACGGACAGATGCATGCATGAACCCATTTCTATATCCACCACCAAATTTTAATTGGGCATAGGATAACTATATAGTATGGCCGCTGTGGACTAGTCACTTTCCACAGGTGGGCAATATTTTCACGGATGCAATAATATTAGATTCCAAATACCAACTAGATGTGTGACTGTCCCAGATGGGCCTGTCCATACTCCCTATCACCATGATTAATCTAAGATGAAAAGGGATATAGCTCTAGCAATAAAAAGTCTGATCGAACCTATAATCGCAGGTGCACAGGTTCCCAGGTTCCCATGGTAGTGAACATCCATACCAAGTTTCAAAGGAATCAACCCATAAACATCTGAGAAAATTTCCGGACAGAATTAACATATTCTAAGACAAAAAGGGGCATAACTCTGGCAAAACAGTCTGATCGAAACTATAATTGCAAGTGCACAGGTTCATATGGTAGTGAACATCCATACCAAGCTTCAAAAGAATCAAACCATAAATATTTGGGAAAATCTCCAGACAAAATTCTAGGCAACTCAGACATTCTAAGACAAAAGGGGGGCATAACTCTGACAAACAAGTCTGATCGAAACTATAATCACAAGTACACAGGATCCCATGGCAGGAAACATCCATACCAAGTTTCAAAGGAATCGACCAATAAACATCTGAGAAAATCTCCGGACAAAATTCACACATTCTAAGACGAAAAAGGGCCTAACTCTGGCAAAAAAAAAGTCAGATCAAGACTATAATTACAGGTGCACAGGTTCCCATGGTAATAAACATCCATACCAAGTTTCAAAGGAATCAACCCATAAACATCTGAGAAAATCTCTGGACAAAATTCTAGGCCTGCTATTTCAAGTTGAAAAAGGGCATAATTCTGAAAAAAATAATCCGACTGGAACTATAAATGCAGGTGCACAGGTTCCTATGGTGGTGAACATTCATACCAAGTTTCAAGCAGATTGGTCAATAAACATCTGAGAAAACCTCCTGAGGACAAAATTATGTCTATGGACGGACAGACAAGGTGATTCCAGTGTACCACCACAACTTGTTGCAAGGGGTACAAATCAGTGCTTCATTAATCAAAATTTTGCTGCTGATTTTTATTACCTGGTATATACATGCATGGAAATCACTGCCCACACATGGATTATGTTCAGTCCACAGCGACTGTACTGTATCTTACATGTGAGGCCTACTTGTACTTACATTCCAGGTAGGCACAAGGGGTGTTGAATAGAAATTATTAATATATCCTGCAGCTAATATTTTAGGAGTGTGAGAGAACAAGAACATCTCAGTTGCAAATAAGGGGTGTGCAAGTGCGATACCTTAGAAATGAACCACTCTGTGTATGTCAACAAACAAACAATGATGTTTGGTAATATTTTGCTTTGAATAAATCATGACATCATTTCGAAATAGTCAACATCTGGAATGGTCTGATCAACAAAGCTCTTGAGGATAGGGTTGAAAAATGATAAATGATAAATTCATAGTAATTTGCATATTTTTATACTTACCAATGGCCCAGACATAGCTGGTGCTAACTCTAAAATATCTAGGGCCAAACACAAATTTTGCCCCCCCCCAATCACCAAAATTTGCATGCAAAACCGAAAATTAGAAGTCCAACTGGTCCTCCATACATTTACCCTCTGCGCATACTTACACAGAACTGGATTGAGACTGGAATTGGCACCAACACCATTCTTTGTAAAAAAGAGTATTACATAATAATTCAGCAGGGAGATATGAGTGCCCACTCACGGAGGGCCCTTCCCGTCTGGGCCATTGTTAAGTATAAAAATATACAAATTACTATGAATTTATCATATTTTTACACAGTAACCAATGGCCCAGACATAGCTGAATCGTAAATAGGTGGAGGGTTAAGTCTTCTGAAATAATTCCAATCCTGCAGTCCATCATGAAGGAACTTACATGTAGAACAGTTAGGAATTACATGTATGTCTCTTTATACAGTAATAGAGGAGACATATTCTAAATAAGGAGCCCAATGAAGTAATTCCTTAATGTAAGTATGAAGACAAGTTCCTAATTTTCCAAGGCTAGCCCAGACTAAGCCCCAAAAATTAGGATGGTGTATCTGAGAATAAGAGAAAATCTCCCACAAAGATACGCCTTACAATAACATTTCAGCTGTATGCAGGATATAAATAAGGATAAAAACAGCATCCTTCAAAGATACATACATTTTAAGCCCGATTCTGGGTAAACCCCCCCCCCCCCCCCCCCCACCCCCACACTTTTTGAAGAAACCTTCAAAATTTATTTATTTATTGTTGCTTAACGCCACATCAGCAGCTAAGGCTATATCGTGGCGAGAAAACTACAGAAACAAGTATCAAGTGGGAATTAAAATTAATTCAATAAAATAAGAAATAATCACAACAATACTTAAAACCAAGAGCGGGCGAAACAATAATGACTAAAGTTATAAAATCAACCTGGTGACATTTAGACTTGTGGAGTCTACGCTAAAAGAATAAAAACAATTTTAAAATTTATTAAAAAGGTTGATTTCTTTCAAAAATGAGATTATTTTATGCGGGCTTGTATGGTAAAATAAATCTCTTAGAGATTGTACTGTAAAATACTACCCTCTAACAAGATTAAAATCAGTACAATATAAAAGAATGTGTTCCAGTGACAACACCTGCTGACAAGGAACACACTCTGGTCGCATATTACCCTCTAACAGAAAGGAATGTGTAAGTCATGTGTGACCAATATGACACCGTGTCAGAATAACATGATCTTTTCTACAAAGGTTACTGGATGGGTAGTGATCAAATATGTTTGGTCGGAAGCGATGGAGCTTATTATTTGTTGCTCCATCCCATTCCGCCTGCCACAGAAATTTGATGTAGTTACTAATATAAGGTTTGAAATCACTGAAAGGGATGTTAAAATTAGTGAGAAGCTTGGTTAAAACTTGTTTTGCTGCACTGTCTGATTTGGTGTTACCAGCGATACCTACATGTCCGGATAACCAGCAAAACACGATATCATATTGGTCAGACATGAGAGTTGTTAACTTCTCACAAAGTTCCAAAATGAGAGAGTTCTTCAATTTGGGGTTGAGTAAAGCAAGTAAAGAGGAAAGAGAGTTGGAAAAAATAATCGACTTCTTTTCCTGCATATTCTCAATGTGCTCAAGCGCGAGTTGAATAGCCTTAACTTCAGCTGTGAAAATAGAACTCTGATTCGGTATTCTAATTGACGTGATATAATCACCAGTAACAGCAGCTGATGATACTTTGTCACCATCTTTAGATCCATCAGTATAGATCCTTGTATATGTACTATACTTGGACTTTATTTCGGCATATTTCTGTTGAACTGCAAGGAATTGGTATCAAATTTTTTGGCAGAAGCAAGGTCCAAAACAACTGTAGGTTTTTTAAGATGCCAAGGAAGAATATGTGTTTTACGATTTTCTTTTATTGTATGTGGTTCAATTTTGGTAGACTCCATATGGGGTTTAATTCTAATTCCCAATGGAGGAATATGTTTCTGGTGGCGGTTAAAATCAACATTTTGAGGGTCTAAAACACAATTATAAACAGGATTTGAAGGATTGGCCAAAAGTTTAGATACATACTGGAGAGACAGTTTAATTCTGCGCTTCTCAAGAGAAGGCTCCTCTGCTTCAAAAAGCACTGAATTTATTGGGGAAGTTCGAAAGGCCCCTAGACTAATTCTAATACCACTATTGTGAATAGCATCAAGAGGTTTTAGGTATGAGTTCCTTGCAGAACCGTAAACTATAGAACCGTAATCCAACTTGGATCGAACAAGTGATCTATACAGATGGAGCAAAGATTTTTGGTCAGCTCCCCAATCAGTGCTACCAACGACCATCAGTAGGTTCTATGCTCTGTTACATTTAACTTTTAGTTGTTTTATGTGGGAAGTGAAATTCAGTTTATCAAACAACAAACCTAAGAATTTCACTTTCTTTACAACTTTAATGGTATTTCCATCCATTTTCAACTCTGGATCAAGGTGATGCTTTCGGAGCTTACAAAAATGAACACAATTAGTTTTAGTCTTTGAAAACTTAAAACTGTTTTCTGTAGCCCATTTCTGGATTCTGTTCAAACACAGCTGAAGTTTGCGCTCTATAGCATTCATTTTTTTGCTGCTATAGCAGATTAAAAAATCATCAACATACAATGAGGAATCTACCATATTCTCAATTGCATCGATGGTACTGTTAATTTTTATTGAAAACAGGGTAACGGACAAAATACTACCCTGAGGAACCCCCAATTCCTGTTCGTGCGGATCGGATAACGTTGATCCAACACGAACCCGAAATTGGCGGCCCTTTAAAAAATGTTCAATAAAAAGAGGCATATGCCCTCTCAACCCCATGTTAAAAAGATCTTTTAAAATCCCATACGTCCACGTTGTATCATATGCCTTCTCCAGGTCAAAGAAGATGGCGACCACATGTTCTTTTCTGGCGAAGGCATTTCTAATAAACGTTTCAAGTCTGACCAAATGATCCACAGTACTTCTCTGGTTTCTGAAACCACACTGAACATCCGCAAGCAGATTGTTCGATTCCAGAAACCAGACAAGCCGGTCATTGATCATCCTCTCCATGGTTTTTACATAGACAACTAGTTAGTGCAATTGTTCTGTAATTACTTGGATTACTGTCATCCTTATCAGGCTTTGGAATGGGAATAATTGTTGCCTTTCGCCAGGAAGGCGGAAACTAGCCAGTCACCCAAATGTCATTAAAAACTGACAATAAAAGTTCTAGTGAAGTTTGAGGAAGGTGTTTTAAAAGTTTATAATGTATATCATCGGGACCAGTAGCAGTATCTTTTGCTCTATGCAAAGAGTTGCATAACTCTTCCATAGAGAAAGGTTCATTGTAATCCTCTAAATTATTGGATGTAAATTTAACCTTTTGTTTTTCTTTTTGTTTTTTAATTTTCATGAATTCTGGATTACGACGAATGTTTAGAAAATGTGGAAGCGAGTTAGTTTGAAATTTCTGTTTTGAATGTGATTAATGTGTTGTTATCCTTCAGGTGTTGTACAGCTGATTTTGTTTCTTTTCCTTTAATCTTTTTATTCATTTTCCAAATTTTTGTGATTGGTGTGTTTTGGTTAATTTTAGAAACATAAGTTTCCCAAGAATTTTTCTTTTTTTGTTTTATAAGTCGTCTTGTTTTTGCCCAATTAATACGCAGTTTATCCAAATTATGTGTTGTAGGTGACTTGTTAAATTCCCTTTCAATCTTTTTCCGATCTTTTATAGCCTGTTTACACTCACTATCAAACCATGGTTTGGTGAAATGCTTTGGATTTGCCGAGGTTTTAGGGATGACTGTGTTTGCAATGTCAAGCAGCTCGTTAGTAAAATGTTCTATTTGGTCAGCACTATCTTGAAATTTCTCCCGTGTGAGGCGTCCAGAACAAAGCGATGAAAAAGTGTCCCAGTCAGCCTTTATAAAGTTCCACTGGGGAACTCTCTCATCACCTGCCGGAACTACACTCTCCAACACAATTGGAAAGTGATCACTCCCGCACAAGTCATCTACCTTCCAAGAAAAATCGAGAAAGATAGAAGGGCATGCAATTGAAAGATCAATTGAAGTATACGAACCAGATGCGGGGTGCAGATAAGTGTCTGAACCATCATTAAACAAACACAGATCATATTTTGTAATGAACGCTTCTACAGTTTTACCTTTTATGTCTTCTTGACTGCAGGAAGCTCCCCAAAGAGGGCTATGTGCATTAAAATCACCCAACAAAATGTATGGAGTTGGGAGCTGTTGGACCAGTAGCTCAAGATCATTCAGTTGTAGGGCTTTACGTAAATTGAACAAAGTGTAACTGTTTTGTCTAAAGTTAGGCGTACTGCCACAGCCTGTAAATTTGTATTCAAAGGTACAGAACTGTGAGTGATATCGTCTCTAACCAAAACAGATGTTCCACGAATATGAAGGTCATTATCATCCACCCGGGCATTATACGGTGTATAATGCTTAAAGGCTGAATGATCTTGAGCCTCGGGTTTCTTTAAAAGAGTCTCCTGTATAATATTTTGTTTGGGTGCATTATCCATGTTTGAGAGGTGATTTGGATGGTGGACATATGGGCAAAATTGCCCCCGTGTTTTTCTTAGGTGATGTTTTACATGGGGATTTATTCTGAGAGGAGTTTGAGCGTGAGTGCCTAAACGTTTCGTCGATGCACTCACCGACATCCATTTCTTCAAGACCCTCAAACCTGTTGCGGGTAATTGGGTCTTGAAGAGCTTTAGGTATTCTGTCTGATAATTGTTTTGCTTTTTCTAGTTTCTTTTTGGCTTTTTCCTGGTTTCTTCTCAGACTCTGACTAAGAGGTTGGTTGTCGGGTTTTGATTTCGGTTTACTTTGGTAATTTTTCTCTTCTGATTTTGCGTCTTTCCCTTTTTTCTCGTCTGGTTTGGGTTTATTTTGTTCTTTCTTCTGATTTGTTTTCAGTTCTTCTGTTGTTGATTGTGAGGCTGATGGTGTTTGACTCGACTTTGGTTCTCGTGGATTACTATGTTCTATTGTAAAGGCCTCAAGCAAAGATGGAATTGTGCCCTTGAGCCATGTATATTGTGTCTGGCATTCTGTAGATTTGGTTGATATTTTTTTATGTACTACTGTGGCATATGATGGAAGTGATGCATTCAAGCCAGGCACTGATGTAAGAATTTCTCTGGCTTCCTGAAAACTGATTTGTTTTTCACATTTTATTTTTTGAATAGCTTTTTCTTTTTTCCAGACAGGGCAGTCTTTGGAAGATGACATGTGATTGCCCGGAAAGTTCACACATTTTATTGGATTGTTACATGGCTCTTGATGTTGCTGGCCGCACCTGAAGCATATCGTTTGTCCTCGACAATTATTTTGACCGTGTCCATATTTTTGACACTTGAAGCATCGAAGTGGATTTGGGATGTACAAATCCACTTTGATGTTCATATAACCAACTTTTATAGATTTTGGTGGCTGTGCTGTATTAAATGTGAAAATATAAGTATTGGTTGGTATTAGATTGCCATCTTTTTTGATCTCTATTCTTTTAACTAGGCTCACTCCCTGCGATTTTAATTCAATCTGTATTTCAGTTTCAGGAATGCCAGACAGTTCCCGTGTTCTTACAACACCTTTGCTAGTGTTAAGTGTTTTATGAGCAAAGGCGTTTACTTCCATATTGACTAGTTTATTCATTTTCAGTAAATTGAGGGCCTGCATTTCCCTTTTGCATTCAACCAGTAGTGCACCCGATCTTAACTTTTTAACATTCTCAACATCACCAACTATTCCCTTAATGGCTTTTTCTAAGGCAAACGGATTTATATCTGTTGCCTTTTTATCCCCATCTGCAGAAATAATTATTATGAATTTTGGCCAGCTTTGTGTGAGTTTCGCAGTTCTAAAATCAGAGTCAGAATCAGAGTCCGTTAAGTCAAGTTCATAAGTTCTTTTTTGTTTTTTTTTTGTGGAATTTGGGTAGCCATATTAATATTATTGAAAATTCTACTGCTCATGACTTCCACCCTTACTCCGAGCCCAACCTGGGGGGTTATGTCGCGGATATCCAGCGAACAGCACCAAAAGTACATAAGCAGTATACTCCCCCAGCGTTGATGCTAACGCATACTGCTGGAGGGTTGACCCGTCGAATGTTTATGGGAAGTGCCAGGTCGTGGCAGCCATTCATTTCATTAAAAACGAGTACATCAAGAACTACTACTGATGTTCAATGCAGACAGGCAACAAAACGAAAGCTGTTAAACAAGAATTAACATCATTAAAAGTCTGTATAGGGTAGTAGTGATAAAAGCCAAATAAAAGACATGACTGGTAGAATGACCACCCAATGCCCCCCGACGTGACACCCGATATTTTTGGGGTTGGGGGCTCCCGATTGGTCAGAACGGGCCATCCAACCATCTGTCTACTCGCGAAATTGGGGCCGAAGCAGTGTGTTGGACATTATCTGAAAAAATGGAGACCAGGGCCAAACAAAGTTTACGACCTGATCCCCATCCTTGGAGACTGCCCTAACCGGGGCCCGAGTCCTCAACTGCCAGGATTCCTTCTTCCGGGGCCTTCGGAACGCACCTCACGGGAGAACAAGGTGCCTGCCAGATGGTATTAGCAGGATTGATCATTTTGGTCCAGAGCTGCGTATTTGAGCATTTCGCAGCAAACCAGCCCAATTGAGCAAACCTGCCAATTAGAAATTAGCAAACCTGCCCAATTGAGCAGGCCGTCCTCTATCCACCACCTGAGGACCCGCCTAGTAGGGGACGATCAAACCCCTCTAGGACCTTCAAAATAAAAAAGGGGGAGAGCTCTGGAAACAATAAGAGCGGTACCCAACAACAATATAATTAATCGTCAAACACACACTCAGGTATTAATTCATGATTAATAAATGGTACTTAACGTTACTTCAGAAGTTATGGCTATCCTGGAAATTAATATTGCACAGTAAATAGCACACACTGCAGACAACGTACACAGATACGCCGAAAACCGGTCATATAAAATATAACATACACATATCTAGTCAAGCCAAACTGAACGATTCCTGAAGAGCAAGTACACTTCCTACATGATCCATTGGCGGCCACTGTACAATAAATTCCAGTAACAACACTCTCCAACGTGAATAATCCGATATCTATGATCGTAAAAGCACGTGTAATATGAGTACCAAACAAAATAGAAACTTGGATCTAGAGATGTACAAAGGTATGATTAACAGGCTCCTACATGGACCACCCCCAAAATAAATTATTATTTCAAGGTCCACCGAATACAATAAAGCGTTAGCCTAATAATAATAAGGCGCGATCGCATATATATTAGCATGTAATTATCTGAATACCACTTAACTGGATATGCAGCCTGCAAGGTACTCAAGAGTAGCAATTTAATTGCGATGATTTATAAATAAACGCTTGTACAGTACGTGGAGAGTGGATTGTAACTAAATCACCCGCAGAGTGGAGTTGTCACCCAAACTATAACTTTCAAACTTTGTACATATCGACAAAAAATACAAGCAATGTTTCAGCCAATGGACCTCCGGGTTTAACCCGGAGGTCCATTGGCTGTAACTTTGCTTGTGCTTGTTATGCCTTGCAACAAATTTGCAATTATTGCTTGGGTGGAATCGCCACTCTGCGGGTGATTTAGTGATAATACACTCTCCACATACTGTATATAACAAATCAACCAAAATAATAGGGCATTAATTCAGCTAAAAAGCCGATGAGCCCAAGAGGTCGCCACAGAAGACTACATAAATGCATAAAATGCATGTATTACAATAATAAAGCTTGCGGGAAGAGAACTATGTCTTGCCTGGTAATTGCTTATAACACATAAGGAAGTGTCTGAGTGTAGGGGGGGGGGGGGGGGGGATTCGAAGTCATAACAAAATCCCCTCACCCACATTATTCAATCATACTTGTGTCAGTTAAGATAAAAAATATAGGAACCGAAATGGTTCCCTCAAGTCTAACCAACTCTATATGCCACTATGGACGGAGAGGAACGTGAAGAATAAAACATCCCCTGAAAGAAGACCCTCTCTGGGAGAAAGCTTCTGGGGAGAGTCACATAACCGACACTTGAGAATATTGATCCAAGATTCTTGTGACAACAGAGGCGCTACCAGCAGGATTCACTGTTTAAACTTAAACATAAGCTATTGAATCAAATGAATAGGAGGATATGCATATCCTATTATTCCTCCCCATGAATTTGCAGAGCGTCTACTGCCTGTGCTCAATATTCTGGGCATGGCGACACAAATGACGGTAACCATTGTTCCGGTTCGTCGCAAACTAAAGAATCATGGGGTGATCCCACTGGTAGCAAAACTGCACAAATAAATGCATGTTGAGTGTCCATACATATGAAACAGGCAACCTTTCCGAGGAGCGAGTCTGCTAGTACGTTCAGACGATCCGGTATATGACGGATAGAGAGACATGAAAATGATTCTCCGTTAGATATTATAACAAGTGAATGGGTGCCACCCTGGTTCCTGATGTACGCTACCACTATTCAGTTGTTCAACAAACTCTGAACAAGCGTGAACGCATTGATATAGCGCTAACAATATTGACATCATTTTTGATGATTATGTGTTTCTACAGGAACCGAGGGTCTCAGACCCCTGCAATTATAGTCTGTAGGACTCAGGGCTGCGCCCCAAACTATAGACTCATACCCATCATAATCGTGAAAGCCAGATCTGGCAGTTGCAGCGGAACTATTCGGTTAACCACTGAAAATCTGCCTAAATATGGACGTTTTTGTTTACTATATTCGTTAAAATAATACTGGTCCTGAGCGAATGCGTTGTCACACTCCAGTTCTGTGTAAGAATAACTGGAGGGGGCGTGTGCGTAAGAGACCCATCTAAACCAGATACGTAGCCGCTCAGCACATTTCCATCAGTCGCATAAAACTAATTCGATCTGGATATGGCAGACGAACCAGATGTTATGAGACATTACCAAGTTAATATTCGAGTGACAGCGCAGAATGCTATCTCCAGACCAAAGCTATCCTTAGATCTATGCTTATAGCAGGGACCAGCCGTGAGGGCGACTAGGGCGATTAAGTCGCCCTTCTAAGCCCAAAGTCGCCTAGAAAAATAGTCGGGGCGATTACAAGTCGCCCTCTAAAAATTGGCCAAAATGAGAAAAGGCTGAACTGAGTGATGCGAGGTTTACATGAAAACGAGTATTTCAAAAATCGAATGTGCTCGAGTGTGATAAATGGGCATTTTAATTTGTCAAATAAACGTCCATTTATTTGAAATCACACGAAAAGCAATTGTCCATTGTCGCTTTTGGCGGATTTTTTTATTTCTATTTTGTTGCGTTCCAGTCGGAGCTTCAAGTGTCGAAACGAAAATAGGTGACTTACGCGACTCAACAAAACAGCCCAGTTTGAAAGTAGGTTACGTCGCTTAGGATGCAGAAAATGTATACACAACGGACGTATTTTATAACATATTATTTTCATTTCGATTTGCTGACGACTGTTAACTGTTGGGCTGTCTATTCCCAGAAAAACACAAATGGAATTGAAACACATGAAAAAAAACTTTAGTGATGTCAAGAAAAGCTTTGTACAGGACACAAGTGTGCATGTGGACGATCTTGAAAAAGGGTCCTCCTAAACATCGGAATGACATGAAATGACACGGAATGACACCGGAATGCCATAAAAATGATGCGGAATGACATTTCTTTTATAAAATACTCGACCCCAGAACGTATTTTGTTTATTAACTAACAAAGTACCTCCCAAGCAACTTTCTTACATCTGGTCCTGTTCACACTTTCAGACTTAGGAAATTATTAGCTTTGTAGACTTTGTTGAAAGGCAACCACAGGAGGGTGATGGGGGATTGGCACGAAGAAGAGGTGAGGGGTCATGAAGGAGAAGGTAGCAGTGGGGGATTTTCAGTCAATAATTACATTGTGATTTTTTAACCTGGCACAAATGCATCATAGACAACTGGACCTGGATTATTTGTACGTTAATGGAGGACCATAAATTGAAAATATGAAGGGGCGGCGGGGGTGGTACATGAATATTCTTAATTTTCCCCACTTGCCTATGAAGTCTCCCTACATGACTCTGCAGTCTCCCTATTTTTTCTGGAGGGAGACTTGAAGTCTCCCTAAAGTTGCCCCCTAGGCTGGTCCCTGGCTTATAGCATAGTCAATCACTCGAACGCTCATTTTAATCGACTAAATGATAATCATAAATAAACTTTTAGAGCTCTGATAAACTTGTTAACAAGCTCCAGTCTATTATCTGTCGGAACGAGCTCTTAGGCTTCGGTAGGAGTAACAGGTAGCCACAGAATTCCAGAAAATCTTGATTCTCGACGACCTCTATTAACATCATTGTCAAGAGAAGTTTTATCTCCGATTGGAGAGACTCTTATGCAAGGATTAGACGGAAGCATTGTCCATCAGACATTAAATTAGTTGTGGTTCTCTCAGAACGATAGCCGCAGGCCTTTCGAAACCACACTTCTGAACTACTAGTCTCCGTAACAGTTATCCAGATTGATACTCAACTTGATAACCATCCGTCAACCGCAAAACAACAGAGGTCCTAGCTCACACCTGCAGCACCTGCAAGGCCTACGGAAGGAGGAACTGCGTGTCATTTGCGAAGAGCCTCGACCCAGCAGTTTAGGGGCGCCTGACCGGAAATCTCGATCAGACGTAAGCCCCGTATTCAAGTCGCTATATGACGATGCCTAGAGTAATTATAGGAGAGTAAACTATACCCTCACGAGGAGTCCTTATAGGCGACCTTCTGTCTAGGACGTCCTCCCTTACTCCTTTCTGCTAAAGCGTGTCAAATATACATTGACACAAGGAGCAGAGTATTGATGCTTTCTTTGTAGCTTGTTCATAAACCAAAGTAAGCTTATCATCAAAAACTTAGTGTCCTGAAACCAGAGCGACCCGTAGAGAGTTTTTCACCTTGTCATCTATTAAGGATGACGATGCAAGGGCTTTGTCACGTCTATTTAACTCTGAATTAGCAACTTGTTAAGACAGAGTTATACTTGATAAATATATAGCCCTGGAAAGGATTCTAAATGAGGTACAAACATCCTCCAATTCCTTTCCGTAGAGACGTAGCGTCAGAGTTCTTAAAGGTGATCTGCGTAATACACCGAGACTAATTTCGCTCTGAATGAATAACTGTCATCTCCATTATGACCACGCGAATAACGAATGACGAAGGTAAGGCCATAGCTAGGTCCTTAGCCTCCTCATTCAAACACAGAGGAACACTCAATACATCTTCACTGTTTTCCGACCAGCGGAGCTACAGAAGAAGATGACAAGAAACCGCCTTACTTCTTTCCACTGGAAAGTTGAAGGTGGAGTCATCTAAAAGGCCAAAAGCCTGCGACATCTGTCAAAACTTAACAGGAAAAGACATTCCTTCTCTTTTTCCGGATAATTTAGCGTGCAATAACGTTACCAGTTTCTTGTAAATAGACACAGCATTGTGATTCATTGGAACACATTCAGGGTAGTGTTGATGGAACAAATCCTCTCAATCCTGTATTGTTCCGAATGTGTAGGGTAAATTCCTTCCATATCCCTTCATCATTCGTCTGAATAAGTTCACGGTATCTGAACGCGCAGATAACTGGACTGATCAACAAGCACCATGCAATAGCTCAGATTTTGAGACTGCCGTCAATTGCTACTGCACTTGCTGGGATGCTGCGAGGAGTTGCGCATCTGCATCAGCAAAACCGTAACGGAGGCCTTAGGAGCAGCGGTCTTCTGGCGGCCGGCTGCTCCTGGGACAGTATGTCCAAGATGGCACTTTCTCTGGACGTCCCGATATATGAGGCCTCATCTAAAATATTGAATAGTGCTATTTTCGAGCTGTCGCTGCATTCTGATTCTCAGGAACAAACTCAGAGAAGTATAGATGCATAAGCACCATCGCCACCCTGTTGTTCTGAAAGGGAAGGGTAATTCTCCTCCAAATCTCTTTCATCCTCCAACTGAATCAGATTATACTCACGGTCATCAGCATCTGAACGCGCAGATGACTGGGCCGACCCAGCACCTTCCGACAGCTCAAGTTCTGAGACTGAGACTGCCATCGTCTGCATCTGCATTTGATGCGATGAGCTGTGCAATTTGCGACAGCAAGTCTGTTACGGAGTCCTAAGGAGCAGCGGACTTCTGTTGCATGGCCACCGGCTGCTCCTGGGACAGTGTGTCCGAGATGGCTCTTTTCTGCGGACGTCCCTATAAATGAGGCCTCGTCTCCTTGGCTACTGTATGGTGTGACTTCTCTTGCCAAAGAGTGACTTCCTCGGCAATGCAGGCTGGATATCAGAAGTCACGTAGCCAAGGTGCGGTCGTGTGTACTTGGTAGACATTGAAGAAGCCGTAAATATAGCCGACCCGGCTGTAAACTGAACGGAGCGTCCCGGATGGGAGGCGTGGACGTATGCTCCAACTGACGCAAGTTCCCATCCATAACATCTGGCCCCAGATGTTATAATAAAAGAGAGAGGGAGGGGGGGGGGGGGGGAGGGCCCTCTCTCGCCCGCGGTCCTTCAGACCTCGCTGAGCTTCTTGCTGAACTTGCTGGCTTCTTCCTTTCCGTCGTCGCAGGGTGAGCCTTATATTGATATTATATTAAAGTGCTCGCTCTACCCTTTCCATTCTCTTTGACCGCAACAGACACACCTGGCATCACTGTACCCTCAGGCTGTGTACCGCTTCACTAATTGAGCTAGCTGGCAACAGGGATTTGAAACCACACTGTGGTTTATTGCCCTGTCTAATATTCATGAACACTTTTGCCGCTAGCTCTGATTGACTAATTAATGCGACGGTGGAAGCACACTATCTGACGGCGTCACCATGTAAACATCACCATGTTCTTGTTCCTCTGTAAATATAAACTAATAAACTAGAGCGACCTAGGGAGAGAGGACTGGTGGCAGCCTCTCATTACGAGAGGACCGACAGTGGTCCCTCGCTAACAATGTATTGTGACACCAGTCAGCAACGTTTGTCATCCCATGCGACACATATGAGCAAGAATTAGTAGAAGTACATCAACTACAAGCAAGGCAGCCTACAAGAAAATAAGAGGAACGACTTCCTCGCCTTGCTTAAAGAACAACATGTTTACATAATGAAGCAGACTAAGTCGATTGTACTCCCACCAATTCCACATTAAATACAAATAAAAAGATACATAACAAAAACATTCAAAATATAAATCGAAAAATAGTTTACACCAAAAAATTTTTCGAAAAATTTTGACAAGAGCCCAAGTTCCCAAAGGGAACGAAGTGCCCAAATGTATCCCAAAAGAGCCCAAGTATGGACAAAATTAATTTTTCCTCCCAAAAATTAACTGCCACACTATGGGACTGTATAATGTATCTTACAACAGATCTACCATATCAGAAATAGGAACCTACAAATAAATAACAAACGTTGCTTATGCAAACAACGTCCAACTGAAAACCGGCAACAAGACCCCAGGCAACACTGCCTGAAGACAGGAACAGATTTTTGAACTATCCGATGTAAGGCAAGATCTTCATGAGAAGAAAAAATGATACATTGGAAGTATGATGCATGACTAAAAACGCCTAAACAGCCTAAGGGTGAGGACGCAACCCTGTGGAAATACAGAAAAAACTTTCTGTATATCACGTTAAACTCCCAAGAAATTTTATAGAAAAATTTAAACAAAAGGCCCCAAGGGGCCTTAATCGTTCACCGGGCAAAGTGATTCAAACAAAGTGGTTCAAAGAAGTATTTGGGGTCACATTCAGTTAGACATGGTTCATCAACACTACAAATTTATTATTTATTTATTGATGTTTAAGGTCACATATTTATGCACAATGGCTAATCATGACCGTGACAGTTTTATGGGTGGAGGAAGCCGGAGTACCCGGAGAGAACCACCGAGCAACGATGAGCAGCTGCCAGCTCCCCAACATCGTAACTCCGCACTGCAGCACAGGCAGGGTTAGATTGGTTGAAGACATGCGTACCATCGACGTGCAGTATGCCTTAGTACACGGCGTCATCGTGCCCCCACATGGGCAATGGGGGTGAAGTGTCTTGCCCAAGGACACAACGTGGTTGCCGCAGGTGGGATTCGAACCGAGGACCTCTCAGCTTGCAGCCTGCACCTCTACCTACTGAGCCACCGCGCCCCAACACTACAAAGGAATGAAGTCATGAGAGACAAATTTTATGGAACTAGGGACATGGCTTGAACAAACTTGAATCTTACCCTCCTAAGGATGCTGCATACCAAATATCAAAAGCATTCATCTGCTGGATCTGAAGAAGAAGATTTTTAAAGAAAATTCCTCATTTTGAACTAAGTTATCAATCGGGCTCCCACAGTGAGCCCAAATATGAACCCAGGGACTTGGCTTTAACAAACTAGAATCTCATTCCACTTAAGGATGCTACACACCACATATCAAAACAACAAGACTGCTGGATCTGAAGAAGAATATTTTTAAAGAAAATTCCTCATTTCGAATTTCAAACTCAGTTACAATTCAAGCTCCCACAGTGAGCCCAAATATGGACCTAGGGATATGGCTTGAACAAACTTGAATCTTCCACCCTCCCCCCTCCCCTTAAGGATGCTGCATACCAAATATCAAAACATTCCGACCGCTGGATCTGAAGAAGAAGATTTTTAAAGAAAATTCCTCATTTTGAACTAACTTATCATTCAGGCTCCCACAGTGAGCCCAAATATGGACCTAGGGACATGGGAACAAACTTGAATCTCACCCTCCTAAAGATGCTGCATACCAAATATCAAAACATTCTGACTGCTGGATCTGAAGAAGAAGATTTTTAAAGAAAATTCCTCATTTTGAACTAAGTTATAATTCGGGCTACCACAGTGAGCCCAAATATGAACCCAGGGACTTGGCTTGAACAAACTTGAATCTCCCCCCCCTCCCCCCCCAAGCATGCTGCATACCCAATATCAAAAGATTCTGCCTGCTGGATCTTGAGAAGAAGATTTTTAAAGAAATTTGCCTGAAATGCACTAAGTTCAAATTTGGGCTCCTATACTGAGCCCAATATGAACCCAGGGGGCCGATTTGAACAAACTTGAATCAGATCCACCCCACAATGTTGCAAACCAAATATCAAAAGATTCTGCCTGCTGGATCTGGAGAAGAAGATTTTTTAAGAAATTTGTCTGAAATGCACTAAGTTCTAATTCGAGCTTTAAAAGTGAGCCCAAATATGAATCCAGGGGGCCGATTTGAACAAAATTGAATCAGATCGACCCCACAATGTTGCATACCAAATATCAAAAGATTCTGCCTGCTGGATCTGGAGAAGAAGATTTTTTTAAGAAATTTGGCTGAAATGCACTAAGTTTGAATTCGGGCTTCTTTACTGTGCCCAAATATGAATCCAGGGGGCCGATTTGAATAAACTTGAATCAGACCCGCCCCAAAATGTTGCATACCAAATATCAAATGATTCTGCCTGCTGGATCTTGAGAAGAAGATTTTTAAAGAAAATTTGCCTGAAATGCACTAAGTTCAAATTTGGGCTCTATACTATACTGAGCCCAAATATGAACCCAGGGAGCCAATTTGAACAAACTTGAATCAGATCCACCCCACAATATTGCATACTAAATATCAAAAGATTCTGCCTGCTGGATCTGGAGAAGATTTTTTAAGAAATTTGTCTGAAATGCACTAAGTTCGAATTCAAGCTTTAAAATTGAGCCCAAATATGAATCCAGGGGGCCGATTTGAACAAACTTGAATCAGATCCACCCCACAATGTTGCATACCAAATATCAAAGATTCTGCCTGCTGGATCTGGAGAAGAAGATTTTTAAAGAAATTTGCCTGAAATGCACTAAGTTCAAATTTGGGCTCCTATACTGCGCCCAAATATGAATCCAGGGAGCCGATTTGAACAAACTTGAATCAGATCCACCCCACACTGTTGCATACCAAATATCAAAAGATTCTGCCTGCTGGATCTGGAGAAGAAGATTTTTTAAGAAATTTGCCTGAAATGCACTAAGTTCGAATTCGGGCTTCTATACTGAGCCCAAATATGATTCCAGGGGGCCGATTTGAACAAACTTGAATCAGATCCACCCCACAATGTAACATACCAAATATCAAAAGATTCTGCCTGCTGGATCTGGAGAAGAAGATTTTTTAAGAAATTTGCCTGAAATGCATTAAGTTCGAATTTGGGCTTCTATACTGAGCCCAAATGTGAATCCAGGGGGGTCGATTTGAACAAACTTGAATCAGATCCACACCACAATGTTGCATACCAAATATCAAAAGATTCTGCCTGCTGGATCAGGAGAAGAAGATTTTTTAAGAAATTTGCCTGAAATGCACTAAGTTCGAATTTGGGCTTCTATAGTGAGCCCAAATATGAAACCAGGGGGCCGATTTGAACAAACTTGAATCACACCCATACCAAGATGCTGCATACCAAGTATCAAAAGATTCTGCCCACTGGTTCTGGAGAAGAAGATTTTTTAATAATTTTTCTATAATTCATATGGTGCTATCAGAGTTATGCCCCATACAGAGCCCCCATGGGTCGTGGCCATTTCATTTGAACAAACATGAATTGCCATATGGTAATGAACATCCACATGAAGTTTTGTGAAAATTGGACCAGTGGTTTCAGAGGAGAAGTCGTTTGAAAAATGTTCACGGCGACGAACGACGACGGATGACGGTCGGCCGGTGATAAGTTAAGCTCCCTTCGGGGAGCTAAAAAAAACAAGCAAAAAAGCTTGGGAGTTTAACAGGGGGGAGCAAGGGAGGTTAGGGAAGGAATTCTTAACCAACAGTGGAAAAATCATTATCAACAATGATGACGTCAGACTCATGTCCCGAAATTAGGGAACAAGAACTAATTTTTATAAATATTATAAAATTACAGCCCTGAACGTTTTCAAGCCACCGTTTCTTCCTTCCTTCATCTCAATGTGTCCTTGGATCCACCAATTTAACCATTGATCTGTGTCTGGCCTCATTATTAATTGTGATTTAAAAAGCACAAAAGTCAGTTTGTTGTTATCTGACAAGGGCCAAACAAAGAATGGTGTTTGCGCCAATTCCGGTCACTTCCTGACGTCTATGCATGTGCAGAGGGTAAATGTATGGAGGACCAGTTAGGACTTCTAATTTTCGGTTTTGCATGCAAATTTGGGGGATTGGGGGGGGCAAGATTTGTGTTTGGCCCTAGATATTTTAGAGTTAGCACCCGCTATGTTTGGGCCATTGTTTACTGTGTAAAAATATCCTATTTACATATTGTCTATACACAGGTTCAATAAACAATACTGTTTTTCCTAAATATCACTGCCACTTGAATTTTTCTTAGGACACTCATTGAAATGACCTTGCTCATATGCATGTTTATGACCAGTGAACAATAATTAAATAATGAAAATTTTTGGAAAGTGTTTAAATCTCGTTAAATTAATGCATGTTGTTTGTCAAAAAGAGTCCAAGGCTGAAAAAAACTTCATGTTCAATAATAAGACTTTAAATCACTGAGCCAAAAACACTAAAGAAGTAGGGTTTAATATATTCCTGATTTTCTATAGTAAAGGGGAAGGTGAATGAAATTACACTCAGACCCAGGAACAAGACTTGGATAATATCATTTTCTATAGTAAAGGGGAAGGGGAATGAAATTACACTCAGACCCAGGAACAAGACTTGGATAATATCAAGTAAATTTATGAGAGTAACAAGATGCATTTATTTTTGTGAAAATGAACATATTTTAGTGGCCATCTGTCATCTCCATACAGAAAAGTTCTTTTCCTTAGAGAAGTGTGAAAACCCAAACCCGCTTCCAACTCATCTTCATTTTCAAAATTGCATCATCACTTCCTCCTGGCTTCAACTCCCTCTTCACTGCTGTGACCAGTCTCCTGACTGTTGATGGCAGTGAAGAAAGAGTTGATGTTGAAGGAGTAGTAAATTATGAGTGATATTAGTGATTCTAAAAATGAAGACGAGTTTGAACTTTGAAGATCGTGCTGTTGAAGAGAGGAGTCCTTCAGAACTGAATGAGAACTACAGTGATTTGGTGAAAAAGGTTCTGCAGGAAGCAGGATTGTAAAAAGTTCAGACAGCGATTTGATGAAAAAGGTTCTCCAGGAAGCAGGATTGTAAAAAGTTTAGGTGTGGACGAGCTTGTGAAATCTTACAAAGTTCCATGTTATAGATTTTCCAGGTATCGTGACCGGCTTTTGGAACCAGGAATTCCCATTCCTGGGATTAAGCCTTATTAAGAAGTCAACAACATACAGAATAGATCAATAACTTAAAAATAATTCTTACCTCAAAGAATGAATTAAATTAAAATCAGGCATTTCATGGAGAAAGAAGCCTCCATCTTGAAATCCACTCACAAGTATCCGTGTAGATTTGTGGTAAGCTACACTGGATAATCTTGAATATGGAGCTCCATCTCCCCTTGCTTCCTTGAAAGAATGCCTACAAAAATCAAAAGAGAAGTTCGATTTATTTATTAGATACAGTACAGCTGCCGTGGACTGGTCATAATCCACACATGGGCAGTGATGTCTACAAATGCATTTACCAGGTAATATAAATCATCAGCAGCAAAATTTTAATTAATGAAGCACTGGGTTGTAACCGGTGCTTCGTTAATTAAATTTTTGACGATTATTCCTATAACTGGTATTTGGAATCTAATATTGCATCCGTGGAAATATTGCCCACCCGTGGAAAGTGACAAGTCCACATCAACCATGCGGTATGATTTTCTTTTCCGAAATTATAAAGATCCGCTGATAAGACTTCAAACTCGGCTGATGTGAATCTCAGATTGGATAAACCAAGCTAGAGCTGTTCCCATTGATGCAATACTAGGCAAAGCCATTTTATTTATGGTGAAATCATACGATGTTATTTGTCAAAAGAAATCAATCAGTAAAATTGGCATTACCACACAACAGGGGGTTGGTTTTGTATGATGAGGAATTAATGATGGTAACAAGTAAGGATTAGATGGATGAAAAGAAGAGAGTTGTACACAACATTCAATGCAAACTAAGAATAAGAAACATAAGCGAAGATTTGTTGATGTGAGAAAACAGATAGTTCATACGAACTGGGCGACTTCCCCACTGGGACTCGCGACATTTGGATGGCTGAACTAGAAGAGGAAGCTAGACTTATGAAAAGAATAAAAAACTATATTACTGCCAGAAAACTGTAAGAGATCCGAGAATTTTTGTAATTATTTGATTTTGTTTAACCCTTTACCCAACGCAGACGAAATCAAAATTTATTATTTTAAATATAATTTTTAAATTTAACTTTTCAACAAAACCATATCATGTGACCCCTCATTGGAACGAGCTCAATGAGCTCGTTCCAATGAGGGGTCGCATGATATGGTTTTGTTGAAACAATTTGAAAAATTAAATATTTTTATACTGTAACCAAGGACCCAAACTTAGCTGGTGCTAACTCTTAAATATTCAGGGCCAAGCACAAATTTTGCCCCCCAAATCCCCAAAATTAGCATCCAAATAAAAAAAACTGATGTCCTATATGGTCCTCCATACTTTTGCCTACTGCGCATGCGCAGTGTCAAGGAAGTACCTAAATTGGCAGAAAGCCTCATTCTTTGTTTGGCCCTTCTGTCAGTAACATCTTACTGACTTCTGTGCTCATAAATCTTAGTTAAAATGATGCCAGACACAATATCATGATGGAAATGGTAGATCCAAGGATGCAATAAGAGGATGAGAGGAAGAAACAGTGGTTGGATGTGTTCAGGGCAGTAACTTATAATTTTTATTGAAAATTATTTCATGTTCCCTAATTTTGGAATATGGGCCTGATGTTTTCATTCTTGCTATGAAATCTCCACTGTTTAAGTGTTTCCTCTCTCCCCTTCCTTGAAACCTCCCTAGTTAATCTCCCATGCTTTTTGAACATTTTTTGAAATTTTTTTCTTGAAAATTTCTTGGGAGTTACAGAATGTTTATTCTGTTATTCCCATGGTTACGTCCTCACCCTTGGGGTGTTTAGGCATTTTTGGTCAAGCTTCTACCATCTAATGTATTGCAGTTTCTTCTGATGAAGATTCTGCTTTACATCGGATAGTTTTAAGAATATGTTACTGACTTTGTGCCGTGTTTTTCAGTACCTGGAGTCTTGTTTCTGGTTTTTATAGACTTTTGTTTACGTTGACAACAGTTACTTTCTTTCAGTAATTCCTTGTCATCTGTTAGGTTAGATACATTAATATTCTCCGTAAGTGTAACATTAATTTTTTAGTTTGTTTAAAAACTTTTGTCCACACTTAGGCTTTTTTGGGATCCATTTGGGCTCATCGTTCCTATTGGGAACTTGGGCTCATGTCAAAATTTTTCGAAAATTTTTTTTTAGGAATTATTTTTCGAATTTTTTTTATGGATTGTATTATTATGTATCTTTGTAATATTGAGGGTTAGTTTGAGTTCTATGGCTTAATAATATTTTATAATTATGAAAGAATTTTGTTCAAATTGTAAATCGAGGAAGTCTTCCTCAGATTCTCATGCTCATTGTGTTTGCTGTAGCCATTGTACTCACACTAACTCTTGTTCAGTTTGTGCCAACTGGGATGACAAACGTTGGGAGACGTGTGTCATAGTACTTTGTTAGTGGTGAGAGATCGATGCCTGTTCTCTCATGACAAGGTCACTCTAGTTTTTCAGTTTCTTTTTCAGAGGAACAAGAACATGGTGATGTTTCCGTGATGTTGTCTGGAAGTGTGCTGCCATCGTTGCAAATTAATGAAGAGATAGTGGCAAAAGTTCTCAATGAAATTAGACAAGTGCCTACGTCCCAAAAGGGATTTACGGCCTTGTCGCCAGATAGCTCGACCGGTGGATCTATCACTCATCATATGGGTGGTGTGAAGCCGGGTAAGTCCATTGCGGTCCAGAAGAGGAAAAAGGATGTTGCGAGCACTATAATCTCGGATCATGCACACCCTGCGATGACGGAATGGAGGACAGAACAGAGGAAGCCAGTCAGTTCGGTAGTAAGCTCGTTCAGGTCATCCCAGACTGCGAGCGAGAGAGGTCCCTTTCTCTTACAACAGCATCTGGGGCCGGATGTTGTTGTTCAAAACGTTTGTCAGTCGGAGCATACATCCACATCTTCTGTTCAGGACGCTCTGTCTTATAGACAGCCAGCGTTGGCTAGTCTATCAGCTTCCTCTTCAGCAAATCAGCACCCACAACTGCACCTTGGCTTTGTGACCCGATATCCAGCCTGCTTCGCCGACAAAGGGTTCCATGTCGTCTAGGTCACACCATCCAGTAGCCAGGCACACGAGGCCTCATTAGTTGGGATGTTCGCATAAAAGGATTATGTCGGACACACCGTCCCAGGAGCTTCCAGCGGCTAAGCAACAGAGGACCGCAGCTCTGCAGGCCTCCATGGTGGACTAGCTATCGCAGACAGCGCAGCTCATCACAGAATCCCAGCAACTACAGAACATCCTACAACAGTTTCGGATCAGGAACTGTCGGATGAAGCTGGGTCAATTCGTTCCTATGCAAGGTCAGACAGGGACAACCGAGATTCTCATCTGGTCCAGTCGGATGGTGAAAGGGAAATTACGGAGCTGGATTTTTCCCTTTTGGAACAACATAAGGTGGCAAAGGAGTTTATCCATCAACACCTTCCAGACGTTGTTCCATCGGACCAGGTTTCTGCGACAAAGGATAAGAGACTGATAGCGTCTTGGATACTGCCTTTTTTGGCCAGATTAAGGAAGATGTTCCTGATTATCCGGTCCAGTCCAGCAATGTCTCACGGACGTTTGAATTGCTTAATGACGCTATTTTTAATTTAGCCTCAAAGACAGGCAAGACCAGTTTCTTATCTCAATGTGCTCTGCATCTGCCGTTTATCAATAGTAGGAATAGATTTGCAATGGCAGGACAGGGCATACCGAGAGTTCCTCTGCGTTTGGACAATCAGGCTGAGGACTTAGATTTGTCCCTGCCTTTGTCTTTTTCTATTCTCCCTAGCACTATGGTCACGATGATTTCATCTAATAGAGCGAATTTAGACGCATTGTCATATGCAGATCACCTTACCAGAGCGTTAGCTCAACGTATCAACGGTAAAGAATTTGAGGATGTTCGCTCCTTCTTAAGAGTTCTTTCTAGAGCTATTGCATTCTCCACGTATAACTCCGCTCTATCAGTGGCTAATTTGGAGTTGGTTAGACGTGATGCTGCCCTGGCTTCACACGATGGGGGATTCAAAGATGAAAAATAGGCCAATGAAATCATCAGATGTGTGACAGAGGGCCACCCTGGATGCCAACATTATGTACACCATACATGGTATGGGTACATATAGAAATGGATTGGAGGAGTGACTAATTTGATGGATAAAGGGTTAATATCTCCAGATCAAATTATTAGATTTACATAAAAAACTATACAGCACAGCACATCAGTAACCTGAATATATATATAAAGTAACCTGATAATTGGATTAATATTTATTGAGTTATCGCATGCCGAAGAAATGGATAGGAGGAGTTCTCAATTTGAAGAATAAAGGGTTAATATCACAGGATCAAATTATCAGATTCACACCAAAAACTATACAGCTCGGCACATCAGTAACCTGAACACAAATATAAAGTAACTTGACAATCCAAGCAATATTTTTCAAGTTATCGAATGTCAAATGGATTGGAGGAATTTTCATTTTGAAGGATACAGGGTTAATATCTTGGGATCAAAATAACAGATTTATACCAAAAACTATACAGCTTGGAACATCCGTAACCTGAAGATATATATAAAGTAACATGACAACTGGATTGATATTTTTTGAGTTATCTCATGCCAAAGGGATTGGAAGAATTCTCAATTTGAAGGATAAAGAGTTAATATCTCGGGATCAAATTATCAGATTTACACCAAAAACTATACAGCTCGGTACATCAGTAACCTGAACACAAATATAAAGTAACTTGACAATCCAAGCAATAATTTTCAAGTTATCGAATGCCAAAGAAATGGATATGGATGCCAGACGGATGGACAGATGGATGGACAGATAGATGGAACACAAAGGATGGACGAACGATGGATGGCCACCCAGATGCCGGCATTATGTGTACCATACATAGTATGGGTACACATAAAAACTCTCTTCGAGTCGCTCCAGTTTCCGGGGATTTTCTCATATGACCAAGATTACCAAGAAAGCTTCAGATTCTCTGCTTTTTAAGTCGTTTCTAAAAGACCTGACTCAGCAGAAAAGAGTGAAGCAGGAGCTTCTGGTTCGAGAACGTCCAGGGTAAGCTCCTATAAAGGATAAAAAAAATCCTCTAGCTCTTACTCTAGAGACCGTCAGAGTAGCAACTCAGGTAGGGGACGTAGTTCTGGCCGAGACAACTGGTCAGATGCCCCTAGGTCAACAGGACGAGGCACTGGACGGGGAGGATGTAGTTTCTCTTCTAGTAAGCTTCACAGGTCCAGGAGGTTATGGTCAGGACCTCTATTGCGGTCTGGTGGGTGGAAGGCTGACAAAGTTTTTGACCAATTGGTTGTCAATTACAGATGGCCGATGGGTAAAAGAGGTTATCTCGGATGTCCTAAAGCTATCTTTCCGAGAAAAACCTCCACTAACACGAAGTCCGTGCTGGACTCAGCTTCGTCCAATCTTCAAAAAAGAGATTCACTTCTATCAGAGGTGCAATCTCTTTTGGAGAAGAATGCAATAGAGGCTGTGGAAAACCAGGAATCCCTGGGTTTTTACAGTCACCTGTTCTTGGTACCGAAGCCAGGTGGCTCATTCTGCCCAGTTATAGATCTGAGCTGGACAAACAAGCTGATCGTGGCTCCAAAGTTCTATATGGAGACCATTTGATCAGTGAGGGCGAGCATTCAAGTGGACGACAATTATGCATCAAGCACAGATCTCAAGGATGCGTACTTTCATGTCATGGTACATCCGGCATTCAAAAAGTACCTTTGCTTCACCGTCCTAGGAGTCGTTTATCAGTTCCGAGCAATGTGCTTTGGACTCAATCTAGCACCCTGGGCTTTCACTCGAATAAAGAACTCGGTAATGGCTTATTTCCAAGCTCATTCATCCGCAGTAATGTCAGCCTACTTGAACGACATTCTTCAGAGGTATGGCAACAAAACAGTTCTTCAGAATTATGTTCAGAGTCTGCTTCAATTGCTCCGACGTCTTGGTTTCATTGTAAACGAAAAGAAGTCAGATCTAGCTCCATCCAAGTCGTTCGTTCACTTGGGAATGAACTTCGAGACTCACAACAATCTGGTTCATCTTCCATTACCCAGAGCGAGGTTAGTCAGTGGTTTTTGTCTACATTCAGACGTAGTAACAGCGAGAGAATTCATGAGACTGATGGGATTGTGCAGAGTGGTGGCGGATCTCATTCTGATGGGCCGCTTGCGCACACGTCCACCCCAGATATTTTTCACTCAAATTTGGAGTGTGAAGATTCATTCGCTCGAAACAAATATCGTTTTATTGGACCAAGTAAAACAAAGGATTCAGAATTGGGCAGATATTGAGTGGTTGACTCAAGGAGATCCACTGCAACTGCCGGATCCGTTTTTTACAATTATGACGGATGCGAGTCAAACAGGTTGGGGCGCGACATTGAGCCCAACAGATTCGAGGTGCCAGGGTCTTTGGGATCCGGTGTTCCTGAACAAGCACATAAACATCAAAGTGATGATGTCAATTTGGCTTGCACTACGTCATTGGATGAACATAATTCAGAATTCACATGTTCAAATACTGTCGGACAATTCAACGGTAGTAGTGTACATTCGGAACCAAGGAGGCACTCATTCGATTCCATTATTCGACCTAACAGAAAGAATTCTTCTGTTTGTTCTAGAGCATCATGTTCTTCTGTCGGTCCGTCATATTCCGGGTTCTCTGAACGTTCTAGCAGACTCGCTCTCTCAGAAAGGTCGCATTTTACAGGCAGAATGGACTCTCAACAGGCGGGTGTTCAATCATATTTGCTACCAATGGGATCAACCAATGATAGACTTGTTTGCGACATACCTCAACAATCAGTTGCAGACATATGTGTCACCATGCCCATATCCTCGAGTGTTTGCAGTAGATGCTCTCTCAATTTCTTGGGACGGAATGATAGGATATGCATATCCTCCAGCTCTGTTGGTTCAACAGATCTTGCTAAAGATCAAGCAATCGCACTGCAAGATACTGTTGGTAGCATCTCTGTCGTCTCAGAAACCATGGATAAATCTACTCAGGTGTCTGTTATTGTATGTTCCTTGGAAGCTTCCTCCATGGGAGGACCTTATCTTTCAGGGAAAATCTCGCACTCTGCATCACAACCCGCAAGGTCTCAACCTTCACGTATTTCCGTTGTGCGGTCCTTCTTGCACAGCAAGCAATTTACAGGACGAGCAGTGGATGCAATTTCTAACTGTAGAAGGGCCTCCTCTTTGCTAAATTATGCAGCAAAGTGGAAGGTTTTCTCTCGCTGGTGTAACGATCATTCTATTGATATTTTTGATCCTTCCATTCCAGACATTGCTAATTTTTTGGTCTACTTGATTGACAAACTCAAACTGCAGTCAGTAACCATTAAGGGTTATAGGTTTATGCTATCGGACACATATGCTCCTCATAATAGCTTACAGATTGGATCTAATATTTCTCTATCTAAGTTAGCAAAAAACTTTTCGATAAATAGACCCAGAACTCTTTGGTTAATTCCTAAATGGAATTTAGCTTGGGTTCTACAGAAGCTCCTTACTGAACCTCTGAACATTGTAGACTTCAAATTCTTGTCATATAAGACAGCTTTTCTCTTAGCCTTTGTTTCCGCAAGAAGAGTTAGTGAGCTTCATGCTCTGTCTATTGATGATTCTCATTATCATAGTATTGGTAATACTATTACTTTAACTACTAATGTGGGATTTTTGGCTAAGAATCAGGCTCCTAATAAGTATCTTGAGCCTATTGTCGTTAAGGCTCTTCCGTCCTCAGATGGCCGTAGGCCTTTGCTCTGTCCAGTTGGAGCTATGTGTATTTATAAACGCAGATCAGAGTTTATCAGAAAGGGGCAAAAACGATTCTTCCTGTCTTCAAATCCCAATAGAAAGGACATTTCTGTTCATTCTATTTCTAGATGGATTCAGTAAGTTATTTCTGACGACCTTAGATATTTTGGTCCGTTATTTGTTGCTCAGAATGTCATCCACTAAACGATTACAGCTACAGTTATGTAGGTTTTCTGTTCCAGCCGTGACTGTGTCCTGCTGCCCTCTTCGTTCTGTGGTAATTTGACCCAGAGCAAGGGGAAGGGGGGGGGGGATGGTGTTCCTTATATCACCAGCTTTATAGAGAAAGGCAAGGGAATACCTCCTCCTGAGTCAGTAATTCTGAGTTCGGTGCTGGGATGGTTTTAAAGTGTAAAGCTAATGTCTATCTCATTTATGTAATATTTTCAAAGTGTAGCTCGGAGGGGAGCATTTGTATATGTCACGTGTCATATGAGCATTAATATACAATCCTCGGAAACTTTTAAATGAGTATAAAGAGTCTCATTCTCTGGACTATATTTATTGGCTTTCCTTTAAGGAATTAGTATAATGGGTTATACTGGATGTTAATAGAGATCATCGATGTTATTGTGCTCAATTATTGATTGGTGATGTGTCTTTCTTATTTTTAATAAACAAGAAACTCCTATGTAAATCCTTTCTCTACTTTTCTCCTTGAGGGTATAATTCTTTATACATAATCGAGCCTATTGGATTTTCCTTTATGTCCTAGGCCCTCCACCCTTTTTCTATACAGCTAGGTCTGGGTCATTGATTACAGTATAAAAATATGAAAAAGTTTTAAGTAATTTATATATTTTTTATACTTACCAATAGCCCAGGCGGGGATGGCCCTCCAAAGAGTTGGGAACTCATAATTCCCCGCTGATTATATAACATTTAGCAGGCCCTGGTTGTAAGAATGAGGTTTGGCACCAATTTCGGTACTTCCTTGACACTGTGCATGCGCAGTAGGCAAAAGTATGGAGGACCATATAGGACATCAGTTTTTTTTTATTTGGATGCAAATTTTGGGGATTTGGGGGGAAAATTGGTGTTTGGTGACCCTGAATATTCAAGAGTTAGCACCAGCTAAGTCTGGGTCATTGGTAAGTATAAAAAATATATAAATTACTTTAAATTTTTTCATTTTTTCAACTGCTCAATTTGCATATTACGTGGGCGGATGCAGGCGATTCGTTAGGTAAAGGGTTAATAAATAAAGAGTTTATTACTTGGTTAGTTTCATATTATCCGACATATTAGTTCTTGATAACTTTACATCAGCCTTCAGTCTCAGGCTGATATGAAGTGACCTTGGGCTGATATCTCAGCCAATATGAAATAAGCAAGTTATAACCTCTAAACATCACCTTATTCATAATATGGTCCAAAATGTACAGTGGTGAACATAAAATAATCTCGAAAACTAAAGTAGCAAGCAATACACCCTTCAAACTGTTTAATGTTGAAAGTCAAGAAATCAGAAAACTGTTTGTATTTTTTCACTTTTATGAGCCCTCGATAAATAGAATTATGTAAGCATAATCATGTTATAGATGGCCGGTTCCAAATTTAAAATCTCTTTCCTTAAATATTTGAGGTTTTGTATTTTCTGCTGCAAAAAATGCATAACTTCTAGGTGCACTTTTTTCACCTCCTTATCTGATGCTGTGCTCTCACAAAAATGAAGCACAGCTCACCTTCAGGCCTATACAAACCATTTATATATATTGGGGTGGTAACATGATGATATGAAAGAGCTGTCAGAGTAGAAACACTGTTCACTTTCAATCAGTACCAAAACTATCCATTATCAGCACACCAAGAGTAATTTTTTGCATTGTTTCTCTTAAAATCAGGTACATTCCATCTTAAATAGAGCTTTAAAGTTGTTTCCTCAATCACCCAATTGCCTCTGGGAAATGGGAGGACGGGAATAACAACTGCCCATAGGTGTCATTAAATTTTAGGTGATTTCTTTAATAAGTTGTATTATGCCGGTGTTTCCTGGAAAAAGTAGGGACCAACAGAAACAAATTCTTCATTTAAAACCCAAATCATTGATATGACACAAACCCACTATCCAGTCTCCAGAACTGACCTCGCAATTCTTTTGTAAAGAATCTTCCCATCTGTGCTTTGATCTTCTTCGCTGGATTTGGCAGTTCCTATAAAATAACAATATAAACCTTATTTGTCAATATAGTCATGTCCATATCCACCTTTTCCAACATTACACGTGGGAACAATTTATTTTGTGAAAATCATAAAACACTATTCCTTCATCAAATTACATTCAACCTTGCACAACAAACTGATCAAACTGGCTCAAATATACATAAATCCCACAAGATTTCTTCATTTTCATAGTTTTCAAGCTCTGGAAGGATAACTAATGGTGAGGGGGTGAAGTAGAGTTAAATGTTCATGTTGTAGTGATACCTTGCCAGACAACAGGTGAGAGGGGTGCATTCAGTGTCCCAATACCAACAGGACATGAGAGGATTCCTTTTTCGTTTGCAAGAAACATACTGTGACAATATAACTAATTGCTCTCTGAAAATCTCAGAAATAGCTGTTAAGACACTTCAACAGATGAAAAGCCATTGTTTGTCTACTATGCCAAAAAGCCATGCACACATTTGTGTGGACCTCAAGTTGAATAAACACTTTGTCACTTTGCCAATGGCACTTTTGTATTTTTTGTATTATTTATTTACTGGTTTTAAAGGCCACATATAACCAAACGGCTAATCATGACTGCAACATGGATAAAACGTCAAGTCCATTAAACCCATGTTGCCCATTTTAAAGGACCTCCATCCCAGGCATTGGTTACCGGTATAACAGAGCTTGTTTACCACCAAGCACAGTTTCACTTCCCAGGGTTCCCACAGGGAGTCTTTTTTATTAAATAAATTCAGCCTTCTATAAATTGCTATCCAGATATATTTTGATAACATTCCCTTTCTGTGTGAGGTGTTTGCAAGGGTGTGGGGGGGGGGGGGGGGCGAGGTGGGGGGGGGGGGGGGACTGCTAGTGACTAACCTACCAAACAAAGAAGTTTAAAGGAATATCTTACTATGTCATATTTAGAAATGGTTGAACATTTTCAAAATTTTACAAATTCACATGACAGAGCAGTATTTTTGCAGAGTGACTCTTAATTCCAATGTTGAAATCGAAAAAGCTCCTTTCTGCAACTGGACAGGGATGGAATTAGTTTAGGATTAATGTTTCCATATGAATTCTCATGCACATTATTCCCCACACCCTTTGTCTTAAAAAGTTAAAAAATTTATAGTAATTTATATATTTTTTATACTTACCAATGACCCAGACATAGCTGGTGCTAACTCTTAAAATCTAGGGCCAAACACAAATTTTGCCCCCCAATCCCCAAAATTTGCATATAAAACCAAAAGAAATCATGTCCTGAAGGACCTCCATACTTTGCCCCTACTGCGCATGTGCAGTGTCAAGGACGTTCCGAAATTGGCGCCAATCACCATTCTTGCAAGCAGTGCCTGGTCAGCGCTATGTACTCAGCGGGGAGGTATGAGTTCCCAACTCCTGGGAGGGCCATCCCCGTCTGGGTCATTGGTAAGTATAAAAAATATATAAATTACTATAAATTTTTTAACATTTTTATACTGTACCAATGACCCAGAGATAGCTGAATAGTAAAAAGGCTGGAGGGCCTAGGACATAGAGGAAAATCCAATAAGCTCAACTATATAATATAGAGTCAACCCCTCAAGGAGAAAAGGGGTATTAGGCTTTACATGTATCTTTCTTATTTATGATAAATTAGAAAGATACAATACCCTTCATAATTGAGCACAATAACATTCATGTTCTCTATTAACATCCAGTATAACCCTTTATACTAATTATTTTTAAAGTAAGCCAATAAATAAAGTTAGTCCAGAGAATTGAGACTCTTTATATTCGTTAAAAGTGTCCGAGGATTGTATATTAACGCCCGTTTGACACTTGACATATACAAATGCTTCACACCGAGCTACACTTTAAAAACATGACATGAATGAATTTTTAATATTAATATTACACTTTAAAACCATCCCGGGAACGACTCAGAAATACTGACTTCGGAGGAGGAATTCCCTTGCTTTTCACTATAAAGCAGGTGACCTAAGGGAACACCCTCCCCCCCCCCCCTTCCCCTTGCCCTGGGTCAAATAGCCCAGAGCGAAGAGGGCAGCCGGACGGAGTCACTGACGGAACAGAAAGCCTGCATAACTATAGTTGCAACTGTTTAGTGGACGACATTCTGAGCAACAGATAACGGACCTAAACAATGCAGGTCTCCAGAAATGGACTCAATATTTCTGAGATAAAAATTCGTGAATGTGGATGGCTGAGACCAATAAGCAGCCTTCATTAAATCTGTAATAGCAATACTATTTGCGTAAGCCCAAGATGTAGAAAGAGCTCTTACTTCATGAGCCGAAATCTTAAGCACAGACTGCTGAGAAGAAGATAAATTTTCATAAGCAGTACGGATAGTTAATTGAATCCATCTAGCAATAGAATGGACCAATATGTCCTTTCTATTAGGCATCAGAGACAGAAAGAAACGTTTTCGTCCCTTTCTGATAAACTGAGATCTCTGTTTATAAATACGTAACGCTCTAACAGGACAGAGTAAAGGCCTACGCCCATCTGAAGACGGAAGGGCCTTAATAACAATAGGTTCCGGATATTTATTAGGAGCCTGATTCTTAGCTAAAAATCCCACATTAGTAGTGAAGGTGATAGTGTTCCCGACACTACGATAGTGAGAATGAAGCATGAAGCTCACTGACTCTTCTAGCAGAAGAGAAAGCTAAGAGAAAAGCTGTCTTATAAGACAAGAATTTGAAATCTACTGTCCCAAGAGGTTCAAATGGCTTTTCCTTCAGTTTAAGAAGAACCCAAGCTAAATTCCACTTAGGAATTAACCTAAGAGTTCTGGGTCTATTTATCGAGAAGTTTCTAACTAACTTAGATAAAGAGACATTAGATCCAATTTGTAAACCATCATGATGTGCATAGGTATCAGATAACATAGACCTATAACCCTTAATAGTAACAGGCTGCAGTTTGATTTCGTCAAACAAGTATACTAGAAAGTTTGCAATGTCTGGTATGGAGGGATCGAAAATATCAACAGAATGATCCCTACACCAACGACGAAAAACCTTCCACTTAGCTGCATAGTTTAGCGAAGAGGAGGTCCTCCTACAGTTAGAAATCGCGTCCACTGCTCGTCCTGTAAAGTGCTTGCCATGCAAGAAGGACCACACAACGGAAAAACGTGAAGGTTGAGACCTTGCGGGTTGTGATGAAATTGATGCGGTTTCCCCTGCGAAAGAAGATCCTCCCGTGGAGGAAGCTTTCGCAGTAGGTCCCACAACAGACACCTGAGTAGATTTATCCACAGTCTCTGTGGAGACAGAGATGCTACCAACAGAATCTTGCATAGAGATTGTTTTATTTTTAGCAATATTTGCTGAATCAACGGCGTTGGAGGATACGCATATCCTATCATTCCGTCCCAAGGGATCGACAGAGCGTCTACTGCAAATGCTCTTGGATCCGGACACGAAGACACATACGTCTGCAACTGATTGTTGAGATGTGTCGCAAATAAGTCTATCATTGGCCGTTCCCATTGGTAGCAAATCTGATTGAATACTTGTTTGTTGAGAGTCCACTCCGACGGCAACAAGCGACCCTTTCGTGAAAGGGAGTCTGCTAGTACATTCAGACGACCCGGTATATGACGGACCGAAAGTAGAACTTGATGTTCTAGAGCAAACAGGATTCTTTCCATTAGATTGAATAACGGAACTGAATGAGTGCCTCCCTGGTTCCGTATATACGCCACTACTGTCGTATTGTCGGACAGGATTTGGACATGAGCATTGTGAATAATGTCCATCCAATGACGTAACACAAGCCAAATTGACATCATTTCCTTGATGTTTATGTGCTTGCGTAGGAATTGCGGATCCCAAAGACCCTGGCATCTCGAATCCGTTGGGATCAATGATGCACCCCAACCTGTTTGACTGGCGTCCGTCATAATCGTAAAACTCAGATCCGGCAACTGCAGCGGAACTCCCTGAGTTAACCACTGAATGTTTGCCCAAGTCTGAATCTCTCGTTTCACTTGATCTGACAATAGAACGTCTATGTCGAGCGAATGAATTTTCACACTCCAATTCTGAGTCAAGAAAATTTGGAGAGGACGAGTGCGTAACCGCCCAATCGGAATGAGATCCGCAGTGGCTCCGCACAGACCTATCAGTCTCATGAACTCCCTTGCTGTGACTTTGTCTGCGTGAAGACAATAGCGAGCGTAACAACTGACTAATTTCGCTCTGGTTAACGGCAGACGAACGAGATTGTTGTGCGTCTCGAAGCTCATTCCCAGATGTGTGAATGACTTGGCCGGCACCAGATCCGACTTCTCCTCGTTTATTACAAAACCGAGACGTCGGAGCAATAGAAGCAGATTCTGCACATCGTTCTGAAGCGTTAACTCGTTGCCGTACCTCTGAAGAATGTCGTCCAGGTAGGCCGACGTTACCGCAGATGAATGAGCTCGGAAATACATCATTACCGAGTTCATTACCCGAGTGAAAGCCCAGGGTGCTAGGTTCAATCTGAAGCACATCGCCCGGAATTGATACACCACTCCTAGGACTGCGAAGCGTAGATACTTTCTGAATGTCGGATGTACCATGACGTGAAAGTATGCATCTTTGAGATCTATGCTTGTAGCATAATCGTTCACCCGAATACTCGCTCTGACCGATCGAATCGTCTCCATATAAAACTTCGGAGCGACGATCAGCTTGTTTATCCAGCTCAAATCTATGACTGGACGGAACGAGCCGTCTGGTTTCGGAACCAGAAACAGATGGCTGTAGAATCCCGGTGTTTCCTGGTTTTCTACGACCTCTATCGCGTTCTTCATTAGAAGAGACTGCACCTCTGATAACAGAGCGTCTCTTTTCTGTGGATTTGACGGAAGTTGAGTCCATTTTGGACTTCGAGTTAATGGAGGCTTTCGTTAGACCTTCCGAAATCACCCCTCTCACCCAAGGGTCGTCCGTAATCGACGCCCACTCTTCTGAAAAACTCGACAACCTTCCGCTAACCGGAACGCGATAGAGGTTGAAGCCATCACCTCCTGGACCTGCGAGGCCTGCGGGAGGAGAAACCACATCCTCCACGACCCGCACCTTGTCCCGTCGACCTCGGGGCGTCCGACCGATTGTCCCGGCCCGAAGGACGTCCCGCACGTGAGTCGCTGCCTTGACGGTCTCTTGAATAAGACCAAGAGGACGCACCGGAACCTCTATAGGAACCTCTCTTGGGCGCATTAGACCCAGAAGTGCCTGTCTTACTCTTATCTGCTGTGTCCATCTTCTTAGAAGCGGATTTAAACAGCAGAGAATCCGAAGTTTTCTTAGTAATTTTATCGTAAATTGCAGAAAGCCTGCCGTCGAAGAGAAGTTCTCCGGAGACCGAAGCGACTCTAAGAGAGTTCTTCACCTTACTATCCACGAGTGTGGATGTAGCTAGGGCTGCGTCACGTCTAACCAACTCCAGGTTTGCCACTGAAAGGGCGGAGTTACACGTGGAATAAGCTACTGCCCTTGAAAGAAGTCTTAAAGAGGATTGAACATCCTGGAATTCTTTCCCTTGAAGACGTAGTGAAAACGCCTTTGTAAGGTGGTCTGCGTAAGATAAAGCGTCTAAACTGGCTCTGTTAGACGAAATAGTCGTATCGAACACCGCGGTTTGGATAGACGTAGACGACGGTAATGATAATTCTAAGTCTTCCGCCTCATCGTCCATACGCAGAGGAACTCTCGGGATACCCTGTCCTGCCGTATCAAATTTATTCCTTGCATTAATGAAAGGCAGGTTAAGAGCATTGGCGGACAAGAAACCCGCTTTTCCTGTTTTGGAAGCAAGCTTGAATATAGCGTCGTTCAATAATTCAAATGTCCTTGTGACATTATTGGACTGAGACGGAAACTCAGGAGCGATGTCCCTCAACCGCTCGAAGAAATCAGTGTCCAATGACGCTATAATTCTCTTGTCCGGTACCGCAGCAGTCTGGCCCGACGGAACAACCTGAGGAAGAAAGTGCCGGATGAAGTCCACAGCAGCTTTATGTTGTTCCGAAAGGGATAGCTCCAAGTCATCCGTATCCCTTTCACCATCCGGTCGGACCTCATGATGCTCCCGGTCGTCCGCACCCGATGCTTCGGCAGAGCGTACCGACCCAGCGTCGTCGGATAATTCCCAATCCGACACCGTTTCTGTCGGTTGCTGGGATGCTGCGATAAGTTGTGCTATTTGAGCAAGCACATCCGACATTGAGGCCTGCGGAGGCGCAGTCTTTCGCTGCTTCGCCGAGGGCAGCTCCGCATCTAGTGTCTCCCGCATACTCTTCCTATGCGAATGTCCGGAGTCAACCGGCCTCGTGTCCCTGGCTACCGGATGGCGTGACCTGGTCGCCGAAGAATCCCTGATCGGCGAAGCTGGTAGAATATCGGCGGTCACGTAGCCAAGGTGCGGTCGTGTGCGCTGGTGAGAGGAAGAAGAAGCCTGAGCAGTCTCAGCGGACTGCCTATACAACGGAGCGTCCCGAGCGACGGTTGTGTGCTCCGCTAACGACACATTTTGTACCACAACATCTGGTCCCAGATGTTGTTGTACGAGAGAGGGGCCTCTCTCGCTCGTGGCCCGGATGGACCTGGACGAGCTAGGAACCGGACTAGAAGGCTTCCTCCGATCTCTCCTACTATCCGTCGTCACTGGGTGTGCACCTTAAATGTTTATAGTGCTCGCATCACCCAACATTTCCTCCTGGACCGCATCGGACGAACCCGGCTGCCGAACCATTCGGTGAATGGACGCTACACCGGGCGAGCTAGCGGACGACAGCGCCGTCGATCCTACTAGGGACCTCTTAGGCAACTGTCGTATCTCCATGAGCACTTTTGCCGCTAGCTCTGCATTCAATTGTGACGACGGAAGCGCACTTGCGGAAGATAACATGGAAACATCACCCTGTTCTTGTTCCTCTGAAATAGAAACTGATAGAGTAGAGTGACCCTGCGGAGAAAGGGCCGGCATAGCCCTCTCTCCACTAACAACATATCGTGACACACGTTTCCAATGCTTGTCATCCCAATATTGACATATTGAACAGGAGTTAGTGCGAGTACACTGACTACAATTAATACAATGATCATGAAAGTCAGAGGAAGATTTCTTCCTTTTACAATTTGAACAATATCCTTTCATTGTGAAAAGTCAACAACAAGTCCTAGTACTCGCACAAACCCCTAAACACAAAGATACATAATAACATGATCCATTAATATTGAAAAAACAATTGAAAATCAAAATAATTTTTGAAAAATATTTTTTCAGCGAAGCCCAAGTTTCTGAAAAGTAACGTTGAGCTCCAATGGATCCCAAGGCTAAGTGTGGTCAAAAATTTTAAAATTATATTAAATAATTAATGCAACACTTACGGATAATAATAATGTATCTTATAGTGAGATAAACTACTCCAAAGGCAAACAGCCCCCCTCAAAAGAGACTGTAGCCAATGTAAACAAACAGTGTAAAAACACCAGAAAACATGACTCCAGGCACTGACAAAACTGGCCCGAAATCTGTCATCAAAATTACACACTATCTGATGCAAAACAGAGACTCCCAGGGGAGAATCTGCAGAACATCAGATGGTAGATGCAGAACACAACGTTTAAACACCCATGGGTGAAAACGTAAACATGGGGAAAATAACAGAATTCATTCTGTAACCAAGCTAATTCTCCCAAGAGAATTTAGAAATAATCTTTCTCAAAAATATGCCAAAAGCATGGGAGAATAGCAAGGGGGGACTTAGAAGACCAGGAGAGAGGAAACACTGAATAAGCAGTGCAACTTTATAGCAAGAATGACAACAACAGGCCCATGCCTCGAAACTTAACATAATTTCATTAAAAAATTTTAAGTTACAGCCCTGATTATTTTCTGTCACTCCTTTTTCCTCTCCTCCTTCTATATCCTCCTTAGAATCACCATTTCTCCAATAATTATGTGTCTGGCATCCTTTAAACTGAGATTTACAAGCACAAAGATCAGTGAGATGTTGACTGATGAAGGGCCAAACAAAGAATGGTGATTGGCGCCAATTTCGGAACGTCCTTGACACTGCGCATGTGCAGTAGGGGCAAAGTATGGAGGTCCTTCAGGACATGATTTCTTTTGGTTTTAGATGCAAATTTTGGGGATTGGGGGGCAAAATTTGTGTTTGGCCCTAGATTTTAAGAGTTAGCACCAGCTATGTCTGGGTCATTGGTACTGTATAAAAATATACAGACCGCATCCCCACATCCCTTAACTGCAATGCTCTCAAAATTTGTTTTCACCTTAAAGGGTCTTTTTAATTACGCTATTAACACATAATCAAACACCAATATAATTTACAAGAGCTCAGCAACAAAGTGACTGGGGATTTGTATTGAGTTTTATGATCATAAAAGAAAGACAGAATTCTGCAGATGTAACTACAAAGGGCATCCCACTAAGCCCAATACTTCGTCATATTATAGAGACACTAATGCCAAGTAATTCAAAATCAGCTGAAATACTAGATATTTATACAGAATTTTAAAAGAATCCAGTGATTTCTTTTATGGATTTAATATTCTAGTATAACCACAAAAGAGTGAACAACCTTCTGAATGTTTCTGAATGCTTCTGAATGGCAGTCTTTGACTAGACTTACAGTCAATAACAGTGTTTGGTCCCAAAAGGCAAGCAAGGTCCAAAACATCCTACAAAAATTCTCAGGTCGACAGATTTCACCCTTTTCGTAATGATAACAATTATGCTTAATAACTTCTGATAACAATCTGGTAATAATGAGGCAATCGTCTGATGTTATTTAAGGTGAAATGTTGATTATTGGTAAATTTTGTTATTGGCTGTTCTGTATATAACCCTGGCAATTGAACATTCTTAAATCTCAGACAAACTAAAATGTTGCAAGGATGCAGTGTGTAGCGTAAGTTCAAAATGCTAACATATGCATCTTGTGGAATGGGATGTATGATCCACGAGGATATAATTAATAATAACCTCATTCTGCATTTTGTTCTAATAACCTGGAATAATGCTAAACTGAAAATGAAGTAACTATGGCCAGATGGTGTCAAGTCAGAAAATAAGTAGACTGTCATCTGCCAAATGAGGTTCCCTGAGGGTGAATTTAGTCTAAATTTACCCTCGGTGAACCTCAATCTGGATCAGGGTCTCAAAACTAAACAGAAAGAGGTACCTCGAGGATAAATTGGCCCACTGTATGGAATAGCATCACCAAATTCACCCTCTGGGGACCTCATTCTGCAAATGTCAGAATGCTTATTTTCAGGCCTGGATGGTGTATCCTCAAAAACCTTTAGAGTTATTAAAAATAACATAAAAGATTACCATTTTCCTTATTATCTTCTTTATCATTGGCTGCTTCTACATCTTTTTCATCGAATGGAATCAAGCCCTTCAAGTCAGTATCACAGTCCCATACACATAAATGTCCATTCTGACTCACTGTATATAACTAAATAAACGTTAAGGCCATCAATGTTTAATAACAATACGACAACAGTCAAGGCAATCAGAAGAGTACAATAAATTTTGTGTATGATATGCATAATACTACACATCACTAAACTGAATGCCGTTCAGCCATCTGAAGGTGATGTATTTCCACCCCAGTTAGATGTATATTAAATTTGGTTGCAATCAATTCACCCAAACTCAAGTTAAAATTTGGACAATACAAAAAACATGTTTCCTAAGTCGAAAAAGGACCATAACTCTGGTGAAAATGAAAATCAATGGTCCATGCCCATTTTCAAACTTAACCTGTATTACCTCCCAAGTAAGCCATATATCAAATTTGTATATCAAAGTGCGCGGAGGCTCACAAGAAATACCCGCCCCCCCCCCTCTCCCCCACCCTTGCTATTCAGGGGGATGTATTTGCTCCCCAGTTAGATGTATCAAATTTGGTTACGATGAATTCACCCAAACTCAAGTTGAAATTCAGACGCTAAAGCATTTTGGATGGACGGACATCACGATTCACGGATGGGCCATCTCAATGCATGGATGAACAGATGGAGACCGCTCACTACTATAAAAGAAAACTAAATTTATTGGAAATCAAAAATCTATTTATAGTAACAGAGACCTTGACCTTTGACCTATTGACCCCAAATGCAATCACAACGATTGACACCTCAAATGCACTCACAATATCAAACTATACCTTTGTACACAAAAGAAAACCAAAATTATTGCATGGAAACCAAAAATCTATGAAAATCTATTTATAGTAACAGTGACCTTGACCTCTAACCTACTGACCCCAAATGCAATCCCAATGATCGACACCTCAAATGCAATCACAATATGAAGTTATAGCTTTGTCCACACAAGAAAACTAAACGTTATTCCACGGAAATCAAAAATCTAATTATAATAACAGTGACCATGACCTTTTACCTATTGACCTCAAATGCAATACCAACATTCGACACCTCAAATGCAATCAAAATATCAAGCTATAGCTTTGTACACAAAAGAAAACCAAAGTTATTGCTTGGAAACCAAAAATCTATGAAAATCTCTTTATAGTAACAGTGACCTTGACCTGTAACCTACTGACCCCAAGTGCAATCCCAATGGTCAACACCTCGAATGCAATCAAAATATGAAGTTATAGCTTCATACACACAAGAAAACTAAAGTTATTGCACGGAAACCAAAAATCTATTTATAGTAACAGCGATCTTGACCTTTGACCTATTGACACCAAATGCAGTCCCAACAATCGACACCTCAAGTGCAATCACATTATGAAGTTATAGCTTCGTACACAAAAGAAAACTAAAGTTATTGCGCGGAAACCAAAAATCTATTTATAGTAACAGAGACTTTCACCTTCCATCTTTCACCTACAGATCCCAAAAGCAATCCCAATCATCATCCCATTACAAGCAGCCTACCTGTGAAGTACAAGTACTGTGTGACCAACGGAACAAAAGTTATTGCCTAGAAACGAGTGTGATGGATGGATGGACAAACGAACGGATGAATGGACGAACGGATGAACGGACAAATGGAGGATGAATGGACAGAATGATGAACGGACAAAGTAATTACTATATACCCCCCTTTTATAAAAAGGGGGGGGGGGGTATAATAATTTTCTATTCAACTGCTCAATCTGTAAATTATGCTTGTGGATGTGGCGGATTCAGTAAGTGAAGGGTTATGGACCATACAAGCAAATTGATCTTCACAAAGCACCAGTAGTCTATTTGATGTTTCAAGAACAACTTAGCTTGTTGGGTCCTCAAGTTGCACTGCATATACATATGCATATCTCCTTACCAGCTGTTCACTGTACAATGGATGTTGACAATGTGTTATGTTAATACATCCCATTTTTACCTCACAACTTGTTACTCTAAATGGCGTGGCTGCTGAGATACTTTCAGAAACCATGACAAGGGCAAAGTGACCACTGTCTGAAAAGACCCCTCTTGACTGTATGAGGGGCACCGGTTGGAGATATTAAAATTTATGAATCACAGCTAGGTTAATCAGATTAATAATGTGGATATGGCTCTGTCTTGCCCAATGAGCAATCGCACTGCAATGAAACATCATTGGGCTTTGATTTGGAAGAAGAAACTGAGAAAATAAAATTTATCTTACAAGAATGTACTTTCCCCCAATGCAAGCAATAACATCTAGACAAAATGAAATATGTACTAAGGATAGCAACTGCACAAACGATCATTGGATTCAGAAAGACAATATTTTTAACCTGCATTCATTGAAAACTGATTACACATGTTGAGGCCACCATTTTTTATAATGGTAATTAAATGATACATAACCAACTGAACAAAATAAATTAGACTAAATCATTTTTTGCCACAATGATATTCTTATATAGGGCTACCTTGCATTAAACCTGAAAAATAAAACAAAGATACACGCAGCTGAAACACCACTATAAACTTCAGTGGCTATAGTACAAGTAGAATAATGAATGAGGCATACATCACGCATGGTGCAAGAATGCAATACCATGACGTCATGATTTTCATTAATAGACAAGAAGAATGTTACTAAGGTAACACATGCCCCCCTCCCCCACCCTTGTGACCTTCACCTTGCAGATGTGGCAGAAACTATTATACGCAACACACCTTCTGACTGTCCTTAACATTTGTAAAAAGTTTAACAATTGTACTACGATTCGTTTCTGAGTTATGGCTGAGACATGAATGTTAAAAAATTTATAGTAATTTATATATTTTTTATACTTACCAATGACCCAGACTTAGCTGGTGCAAACTCTAATTAATTCGGGGCCAAACACAAATTTTGCCCCCCAATCCCTCAAATTTGCATCAAAAACCGAAAATTAGATGTCCTAGTAGGTCCTCCATACTTTTACTTCACTGCGTGTCAAGGAGATCTCGAAATTGCCGTCAAAATGTCATTCTTACAAACAGTGCCTGGTAAGTGTTATGTACTCAGTGGGGAGGTAAGAGTTCCCAACTCCTGGGAGGGCCATCCCCGTCTGGGTCATTGGTAAGTATAAAAAATATATAAATTACTATAAATTTTTTAACATTTTTATACTGTACCAATGACCCAGATTTAGCTGAATAGTAAAAAGGCTGGAGGGCCTAGGACATAGGGAAAATCCAATAGGCTCAATCACATAAAAACAGAATTATCCCCTCAAGGAGAAAAGGAGAGATAGGATTTACATGTATCTTTCTTATTCTTATCAAAGAAGAAAAACACAATACCATTCTGTAATTGAGCACAATAACATCAATGATCTCTATTAATATCCAGTATAACCCTTTAAACTAATTATTTTTAAAGGTAAGCCAATAAATAAAGGAAGTCCAGAGAAATGAGACTCTTTATACTCATTAAAAGTGTCCGAGGATTGTATATTAACGCTCGTTCTACACGTGACATATACAAATGCTTCACACTGAGCTACACTTTAAAGTAAACATTAGCTTTACAATTTAAAACCATCCCCGTACCGACTCGGAATTACTGACTCCAGAGGAGGTATTCCCTTGCTTTTCACTATAAAGCAGGTGACCTAAGGGAACACCACTCCCCCCCCCTCCCCATTCCCCTAGGTCAAATACCCCAGAGTGAAGAGGGCAGCAGGACAGAGTCACCGCCGGAACAGAAAGCCTACATAACTATAGTTGCAACTGTTTAGTGGACGTTATTCTGAGCAACTGATAACGGACCTAAACAATGAAGATCTCCAGAAATGGACTCAATATTCCTAAGATAAAAATTCATGAAAGTGCAAGGCTGAGACCAATATGCAGCCTTCATTAAATCTGTAATAGCAACACTATTAGCATAAGCCCAAGATGTTGATAGAGCTCTTACTTCATGAGCCGAAATCTTAAGCGCAGACTGCTGAGATGAAGATAACTTTTCATAAGCAGTACGTATAGTTAATTGAATCCATCTAGCAATAGAATAGACCATAGTGTCCCTTCTATTAGGCATCAAAGACAAAAAGAAACGCTTACGTCCCTTTCTAATGAACTCAGACCTACGTTTATAAATACGTATTGCTCTAACAGGACAGAGTGAAGGCCTACGCCCGTCGGAAGATGGAAGAGCCTTAACAACAATAGGTTCAGGATACTTATTAGGAGCCTGATTCTTAGCCAAAAATCCAACATTAGTAGTAAAGGTAATAGTATTACCGACACTACGATAGTGAGAATCATCCACAGATAATGCATGAAGCTCGTTGCCTCTTCTAGTAGAAGAGAAGGCTAAGAGAAAAGCTGTCTTATAAGTTAAGAATTTGAAGTCCACTGTGTCAAGAGGCTCAAATGGCACTTCTTTTAGCTTAAGAAGAACCCATGCTAAATTCCACTTAGGAATTAATCTAAGGGTTCTAGGTCTATTTATCGAAAAGTTTCTTACTAATTTAGACAAAGAGATATTAGATCCAATCATTAATGTATCATGGTGTGCATAGGTATCAGATAACATCGACCTATAACCCTTGATAGTAACAGGTTGCAGTTTGATCTCATCAAACAAATAAACCAGAAAATTTGCAATGTCAGGCATGGAGGGATCATAAATATCCACAGAGTGATCCCTACACCACTGATGAAAGACCTTCCATTTAGCAGCATAATTTAGCGAAGAGGAGGTCCTCCTGCAGTTAGAAATCGTGTCCACTGCTCGCCCTGTAAAACGTTTGTTGTGCAAGAAGGACCGCACAACAGAAATACGTGAAGGTTGAGACCTTGCGGATTGTCATGAAGAGTGCGCGATTTCCTCTGCGACAGAAGATCCTCCCGTGGAGGAAGCTTCCACAGCACGTCCCACAACAGACACCTGAGTAGATTTATCCACGGTCTCTGTGGTGACAGAGATGCTACCAACAGAATCTTACATTGTGATTGCTTTATCATGAGCAATATCTGCTGAATCAACAGCACTGGAGGATACGCGTATCCTATTATCCCGTCCCACGAGATCGATAGAGCGTCTACTGCAAACGCTCGAGGATCCGGACATGGCAACACATACGTCTGCAACTGATTGTTGAGATGCGTCGCAAACAAATCTATCATTGGCCACTCCCATTGGTAGCAAATCTGATTGAATACCTGCCTGACGGCAACAGACGACCTCTCCGTGAAAGGGAGTCTGCTAACACATTCAGACGACCCGGAATATGACGGACCGATAGGAGAACCTGATATTCCAATACAAACAGAAGGATTCTTTCCGGGGCCTCCCTGATACTGAATATATGCTTCCACCGTCGTATTGTCAGATAGAATTTGCACAGGTGCATTCTGAATAACGTCCATCCAATGACGTAACGCATGCCAAATTGACATAATTTCTTTGATGTTTATGTGCTTGCTTAAAAACTGTGGATCCCAAAGTCCCTGGCACCTCGAATCCGAAGGGCATAGTGTCGCGCCCCAACCTGTTTGACTGGCATCCGTCATAATAGTAAAACTCGGATCTGGCAAATGCATGTCTGCCCAAGTCTGAATCTTTTGTTTCACTTGGATTGACAAGAGGATGTCAATATCGAGCAAATGAGTCTTTGCCTTCCAATTCTGAGTCAGAAAGATTTGGAGAGCCACCCCATTGGAATGAGATCCGCGGCCCCTCCGCACTGACCTATCAGTTTCATGAACTCTCTCGCTGTAACTTTTTCTGAGTTGAGACAATATCAAGCGTAACAACTGACTAACTTCGCTCTGGTTAACGGCAGACGAACGAGATTGTTGTGCGTCTTGAAGCTCATCCACAGGTGGGGGAATGACTTGGACGGCACCAGATCTGATTTCTGCTCGTTTACTATGAAACCAAGACGTCGGAACGATAGAAGCAGATTCTGCACATCGTTCTGATGCATTAACTCTTTGCCGTACCTTTGAAGAATATCATCCAGGTAGGCCGACATTACCGCAGACGAATGAGCTCGGAAATAAGTCATTACCGAGTTCATTATTCGAGTGAAAGCCGAGGGTGCTAGATTCAGACCAAAGCACATTGCACGGAACTGATATACGACACCTAGGACAGTAAAACAAAGATACTTTCTGAATGCCGGATGTACCATGACGTGAAAGTACGCATCCTTGAGATCTATGCTCTCGGCATAGTCGTTCACTCGAACGCTCGCTCTGACCGATCAAATGGTCTCCATATAAAATTTAGGAGCCACAATCAGCTTGTTTATCCAGCTTAAATCTATTACTGGACAGAACGAGCCGTCTGGTTTCGGAACCAGAAAAAGATGGCTGTAGAAACCTGGAGATTCCTGGTTTTCTACGACCTCCATCGCGTTCTTCAGTAAGAGAGACTGGACTTCTGAATGAAGCGAGTCTCTTTTTTGTAGATTTGAAGGAAGTTGAGTTCATCTTGGACTTCGAGTTAACGGAGGTTTTCCTATGAAGGACAGTTTCAGTCCTTCCGCTATAACCCTTAGAACCCAAGGGTCCTCCATAATTAATTCCCAATTTTCTGAGAAACTCGACAACTTTCCGCCCACTGGAACGTGACAGAGGTTTACACCATCACCTCCTGGACCTGCAAGGCTTGCGGAAGGAGAAACCACGTCCTCCACGGCCCACACGTCACCCCGTCGACCTAGGGGCATCTGACCCGTTATTACGGCCAGTGTTATGGCCCCTATTAGAGTTGCTGCCTTGACGGTCTCTAGAATAAGGCCTAGAGGACGGGTACGAACCTCTATAGGAACTTCCCCTGGCTGTACTCGTCCCAGAAGTTCCTGGCCTACTCTTCTCCTCTGATTCCGACTTTTAGAAGTGGATTTAAATAGCAGAGAGTCAGAAGCTTTCTTAGTTAATTGATCATAAATAGTAGAAAGCTTGCCGTCAAAGAGAAGCTCTCCAGAGACCGGAGCGACTCTGAGAGAGTTTTTCACCTTACTGTCCACTCCCGTGCACGTAGCTAGGGCTCCGTCATGCCTAACTAACTCCAGATTAGACACTGAAAGGGCGGAGTTATACATGGAAAAAGCAATAGCCCTCGACAGAACTCTCAAGGAAGTTTGTACGTCCTGAAATTCTTGTCCCTCTTGATCTGTGTACGAAAGTGCGTCGAAATTAGCTCTATTAGACGAAATTGTCGTTTCCAACGTCGAGCTTGGAATAGACATAGACGACGGCATGGATAATTCAAGGTCTTCAGCCTGGTCGTCTAGACGCAGAGGAACTCTCTGAACGCCCTGTCCTGCCGTTTCAAATCTATTTCTTGAATTGATGAAAGGCAGATTAAGAGCATTTACCGTAAGGAAGGCTGACTTGCCCGTTTTGGAAGCAAGTTTACTGATAGTGTCATTCAAAAGCTTGAATGTCTGTGAGACATTTCTGGACTGAGACGGAAACTCAGGGACGGAGTCCCTAAACTGATTGAAAAATTTGAAGTCCAGTGGCGCTATAAGCCTCTTGTCCGGCTGCGCAGCATCCTGGTCCGCTGGAACAACTTCCGGAAGGAAAAGCCGTATTAACTCCACGGCGATTTTGTGTTGTTCAGAAAGGGAAAAATCCAACTCGTCAGTATCCCTTTCGCCATCCTGACGGACCTCCTGAACGTCTCGGTCCTCCGCCCCCGATCCAGCTGTGTAACGAACCGACCCAGCATCATCTGATAATTCTTGCTCCAACAGAGTTTCTGTCGGCTGCTGGGATGCTGCAATAATCTGTGTTATCTGCGATAGCACATCCGTTAACGATGCCTGCGGAGCTGCGGTCTTACGGGATTTTGCCGAGGGAAGCTCTGTGGACGTTGACTCCTGCATACTCCTTTTATGCGAACGTCCAGAAGAAGAAGGCCTCATGTCCTTGGCTATCGGATGGCGTGACCTGGCTGTCATGGAATCTCTGGACGGCGATGCTGGCTGGATATCGGCGGTCACGTAGCCAAGGTGTGGTCATGTGCGCTGTCGTGAGGACAAAGAAGCCAAAGGAGCAGTCTCGCCGGACTGTCTATACACCGGAGCGTCCCGAGGGGTGGACGTAAGCTCCGACTGAGGAACGTTATGTACCACAACATCCGGACCGCGATGTTGTTGTACGAGAGAGGGACCTCTCTCGCTCGCAGCCCGTGTGGAGCTGGATGAGCTAGGAACCGAATCAAAGGCTTTTTCCATCCTATCCTCTGTTCCGTCATCACTGGGTGTGCATGTGGAAAGTTTATAGTGCTCGCAATACCCGAATCTCCTTCCTGGACCGCAACGGACGAACCCGGGTGCTGAGCCATTCAGTGAATGGTCGCGACACCGGGTGAGCTAGCGGACGTTGACGTCAATGCTGTCGACCCGACTTGGGGCCTCTTAGGCAATTGACGAATATCCATGAGCACTTTAGCCGTTAGCTCTTCTCTAGACTGTGTCGACGGAAGCGCACTTTTAGACGACATCACGGAAACATCACCCTGTTCTTGTTCCTCTGAAAAAGAGAGTGAAAAACTAGAGTGACCATGTGGCGAGAGGACCGGCATGGTCCTCTCCCCGCTAACAACATACCGTGACACACTTGTCCAACGTTTGTCATCCCAATAGATACACACTGAACAAGGGTTAGTGCGAGTACATTGACTACAATTAAAACAGAAATCATGAGAATCAGAGGAAGATTTCCTTCCATTACAATTTGAAAAATAATCTTTCATAGTGAAAAATAAACAGTCATAGTACTCGCAGTAAGCCTTGAAAACAAAGATACATAATATAATAATCCATTATAATAATACGAAAAAATAATTAAAAAAGAAAAAAAATTTGAAAAAATTTTTTCAGAAGAGCCCAAGTTCCCAAAGGGAACCCTGAGCCCAAATGGATCCCCAAAAAGCCTAAGTGTGGACAAAAATTTTAATTCATTTTGAAAAATTAATGTAACACTTATGGACAATATTAATGTGTCTTACTATGAACTAAACTAGGTAGAAGACAAGAAATCACTATCAGAAGTAACTGTTGTCAACCTTAACAATAAGTGTAAACAAACCAGAAACATGATTCCAGGCACTGGTAAATCAGTAACTAATTTAAACACTATCTGATGCAAAACAGAGCCTTCCCAAGAAGAAACTGCAGAGCATCAGATGGTAGATGCAGACCAAAACGCCTAAACACCCAAGGGTGAGGACGTAAACATGGGGAAAAAACAGAAAATAATTCTGTTTCCAAGCCAAAACTCCCAAGAAATTTTAGTAATAAACATTACAAAAATAAGCCAAAAGCATGGGAAAATAGCTAGGGGGAATAAAGGAAAGGGAGAGAGGAAACACTGATCAAACAATAGAACATTCAGAGCAAGAATGACAACAACAGGGCCATGCCTCGAAAATAGGCAACATGAAATAATTTCGTAAAATAATTATAAGTTACAGCCAGGAACATTTGAAACCACTGTTTTTCCTCTCCTCCTCTTATATCCTCTTCATATCCACCATTTCTCTCATAATTATGTGTCTGGCATCATTAAAACTGAGATTTACAGCACAAATATCAGTGAGGTGATACTGATTTCAGGGCCAAACAAAGAATGACATTTTTGCACCAATTTCGAGACCTCCTTGACACTGCACATGCGCAGTGGAGTAAAAGTATGGAGGACCTACTAGGACATCTAATTTTCGGTTTTTGATGCAAATTTTGGGGATTGGGGGGGGGGGGGGGGGCAAAATTTGTGTTTGGCCCTGAATTAATTAGAGTTTGCACCAGCTAAGTCTGGGTCATTGGTACAGTATAAAAATATTGACAGATTTTTAGTGTGACCTGGACCTTGAAGGTACGAACCCGACTATGGTGTGTGACACATCCTCCCATGGTCCTTTATAATTGTGTGAAGTTTGATGACTGTAGCCCTAATAGTTTTGGAGTTATGCTTGAGACACAATTTGTGACCCTGAACATATGAAGGTCAATTGTGACCTTCACCTTGCAGATGCGATGGAAACTATTATGTGTGACATACCTTCTGACTGTCCTTAACATTTGTAAAAAGTTGAACAATTGTACTATGATTCGTTTCTGAGTTATGGCTGAGACACGAATATTGACCAATTTTTAGTGTGACCTTTCTTGAAATGTGACCTTGATCTTGAAGGTACAAACCCGGCTATGTTGCGTGACACATCCTCCCATGGTCCTTTATAATTGTGTGAGGTTTGATGACTGTGGCTCTAACAGTTGATTTGTGACCCTGAACATATAAAAGTCAATTGTGGCCTTCACCGTGCAGATGTGGCGGAAACTATTATATGCAACACACCTTCTGACTGTCCTTAACGTTTGCAAAAAGTTGAACAATTGTACTATGATTCATTTCTGTGTTATGGCTGAGACACGAATATTGACTGATTTTTAGTGTGACCTTGAAATGTGACCTTGACCTTGAAGGTACGAACCCGGCAATGATGTGTGACACATCCTCCCATGGTCCTTTATAATTGTGTGAAGTTTGATGACTGTGGCCCTAACAGTTTTCGTGTTATTGGCTCGGACACACACACATGGACGGAATGATGGACAGACGGACTGACTGATGGACAGACACATGCACACTTCAATCACTATATGCCAACAACTTAAGTCGGGGGGCATAACAATCAACTCACAGACGCTGAGCGATTGTCAAAATATATGCACACATGTCAAGAAAGGTGGAGGTGAATATTTTAGAAGATAAATTTGTTATTACCACCAAGTGGGTTTCCAAGATGCCGAATTGAAGTCTTGACTTCGCCTATGGGTCATATATTCACTCGTTCTAACAGATTTGGTGGTATATGCCCAGAGGCGAGGTCTCAACTTCAATACACCATCTATCTCGGAAACCAACATGGTGCTAATAATCTATTAGATGATTTTTGTATTATTATTATTATATACTATACAAGAGCTAAGTCAAACAAGAGTGAATAGGTTTAATTCCTAGTTGCATCATGGGAAAGATTTGCCTTTGGAAATTTCAGTATTTTTACATAAATGTGCAAATGGTTAAAAGCATTCCAGCATATTATATTCACTGATGGAACTGAAGTGACTAAATCTTGTAACATATAAATATTTTCCAATACATATTTTTGAAACCATTCAATGTTAGAAAGGATACATCCAAGGAATTATGTTCAAAAAATGAACCAACAATACAATCACTGTGTCCACCTAAAGAGTAAACAACCAGGTTCTTTGTTTTCTGGGCTGCATACACTCTTGTGTTCATGTCCTTTGATCCAGCACAGAATGCCCTAAACGGTACAGAATGCATTTAACACAAAAAAACATTCAAAAAGTAAAATAATCAACATAAAATTTCTAAGACACAACAATATTTTAGCATTGCCCCATCTTAAGTTCTTAACATCTGGGGTATCGACTTGGCTGTGTTAACCAGCTTTATTTCTAAATGCTGAACAGCTATTGGAAGATGCACTAATAATTTCCAATTTTTTCAGTTAACATTTGATCATGTACCTGTCCTTTGTTTACAGGAGAAAATATTTTTTCAATTTTTCATCTTTAAAGGAAACAAAGGGTTTCATAAAGTTAATATCAACTTGTATTATAAAATTGTAATTTTATTTTCCAATCTGTTTCTTATTTTGAGTCCCATCCTATTAGAACTAAGATAACCAGTCCTTTTTCTGTTCTTTTTTGTATCTGAATTTCTAATCCTGACAAAAAAGGATCCACCACATCAGAAACAATTAATTTAAAAAATAGAAACTAATGTTATATCTTTAATAGAGCTCAGCTGCTCAGTACATGTGTGTGCAATATTTATAAACAAGAGCCTGCTCACACAGGCTATTCACTATCCTGGATATTAAGATGGTGGAATTCTAAAATGAGCTCTACATGGAATTGTTCACTTCATATGAAAATTCATGTTCCAATAAGACTAAAATCCTCGCCCTCTGATTGGATGAGAATTTGTTTAGTTTTTTCTATGTTTATGGTCATAGGAGTACACAAGAGGTTTATTTACTAAATTTGTTATCGTTAGTTGCCTTGTTCATTGAAGTTGCCTTGTTCATTTCATAATGTGGGTTTTGGGCTTTGGGTAGGGTCTTATTGGAACATATTTATTATTGTGACAAATTGACGGTAACATGGCCAGAGGTTTGTGGCTTGGACGATATGTTCAACCTCAACGCTTCACATCTCGGATGAACTTAAGCACTGAGACACAAACATCAGACCATGTCACCATCAATTCATCACAATAACTTAAGTTAAATCTTAGTTTAAGAGTAAGAATTTAGTTAAAAAAGTTGCAACTCAAATCTTTAGACGCATACATGTGTCTCTTCCTACCAGAAGAAAATATTTTTAACTGAATTTGAACAGATTTGACAAAGTAATAAAATTTGAATGGCTATTTCAGTCAATAGCACTAGACAGGCATGGCTGTTAGTTAAAGCATCAACTGGCTGAGTGCAAGAAGCCACTATCAGGGCTTTCTGAAAAATGAGGCTACCAGGGCAAAAGCCAACATTTTCCTTGCTCATGTTTCATAATCTGTCAAATGCAAATAATATTTTTATATAAATTTGTTCTGTTACAAATTATTGGAGATTGCCATTAGGCACTCTCCAATAATTTGTAACAGAACAAATTTACAATAACACATTCAGGCCACCAAAAATAATCTGGCCCAAAACCAGTGTGTGTGTGTAAGGGTAGAAGGAAATGAAAGTGCCAATGATACTGCAGCTTAACTTGACTGTGTGTTGTGTTTGATGAAAAGGATAATGTTGAATGTTTATGAAAGGATTATGGAATATGACAAGAATTGTGATAATTGAGAATATGTTAATTTCTGTTCCATGTATGCTATGTTTTTAATAAAAAATAATTTAAGGTGTAGACTGTACTGAAGAACTGAGGGGTGGGTTAATGTTGTCCTCACAGTTAATGTATGCCAACCAAAGTTACTAAGTTACAGTGAAATGATTCCAAAACGAGTCATCCTATCAAGTTACAACAAAATCCCTCTATAAATACGGCCAGTAGACTGTGCTAAAGGTTTTCGGGCTTCAGGCTTGTGTAGCCATCAAGGTTGACCCATTACAACCAAAAGGGGATGTCCTCATCTAGACATTATACTGAGTCATCCTAAAGTTACAATGAAATCCTTTCATAAATACGACCTGTCATCTGTGCTAAAGGTTTTCTGGTTTTGGGCTCAGGCAAAAGGGGACGTTCTCATCTAGACATTATCTGGAGTCATTCTACCAAGTTCGGGCTTCGGCCCCCTGTAACCATCACAGTTGACCGATCGCAACTAAAGGGCACGTTCTCATTTAGACATTATACGGAGTCATCCTACCACGTTACAATGAAATCCCTTCATAAATACAACCTTAGACTGAGCTAAAGGTTTTCGGATTTTGGGTTGGGACAGCCATCACGGTTGAACAATCGTGACCAAAAGGGGACATTCTCATCTAGACATTATCTGATGTCATCCTACCAAGTTAAAATGAAATCCCATCATAAATACGACTTGTAGTCTATGCTAAAGGTTTTTGGACTTCAGACCCCTGTATCCATCACAGTTGATCAATCACAACCAAAAGGGGACATTCTCATCTAGAAATTATGTGAAGTCATCCTACCACGTTACAACGAAATCCCTTCATAAATACGGCCTGTAGACTGTGCTGAAGGTTTTTGGGCTCGGGCAGCCATCATGGCTGACAGATCGTGACCAAATGGGGAAATTCTCATCTAGACATTATACAGAGACATTCTACCAAGTTACAATGAAATCCCACCATATTAAATACAACCTGTAGACTGTGCTAAGTTTTGGGGTTTTGGGCTTGGGCAGCCATCACGGTTGACAGATCATGACTAAAAGGGGATGTTCTCATCTAGACATTATACAGAGTCATCCTACCAAGTTACAATGAAATCCCTTCATAAATACAACCTCGAGCCTGTGCTAAAGATTTTTGGGTTTTGGGCTTTGGCGGCCATCGCGGTTGACCGATCGTGATCAAAAGAGGACATTCTCATCTAGACATGACCTCAAACCTGCATATGAAATTTCGGGATGATCGGACAAGAACTATGGGGTGTAGCCTGTGCTAAAGGAAAATGTGAACAGACTCACAGACTAACAGACTTCCGCACGCGTGATGGCAATAGCTTATCATGACTTTGTCAAGTTAAGCTAAAAATGAAAACCTGTGACTGATCATTTTTGAAGAAAGTTAATAATTTGTAAGAGCTTGTGGAAGAAAAACAGTTTTGAAATAACAGTTCCATGTTTGAAAATATCACACCAATTACCTAGAATCTGACGTCCAGTCAATTGACACGGTCTCATCATAGGCTCCATAATATGTTTTTATCAATACAAATGGATTAAATTCCCTTGTTTTGCCTGGTGCATGGAAAACTAACACCATGTTCTGCCTTGTCACAGCAAACTTCCTGAAAACATAAAATGTTTGTACAGTGTTATGTTTTGCATCACTTGTTTATGCTAATTAAAGACACCAGTTAATAAGGTAAGTTGTGACTAATTCATGTTCAAAGTGAGGCTCCGTATTTATCTACCATACTGACCTGGGAATAAGCCCAGTGAATGTGTGAATTAAAATAGGGCAAAAGTATATAGGTAGACTTATTTTCAAGAGGTTGAGCCCGCAGGAGAATTCAGACACTAAGTTGACATGCAGTTAGGTGACTTGATCAATCTCATAACTAAGATGCATCATATACAGAATGACACATGCATGTGAATGGGTTAATCAATATGGCATGAGTGCCAGTGCAGAAGGATAAAACAAGAGGCCTTAGGCCTCAAGTTTTATCCTTCCAAGATGGCACAAGAACCATATCGATTGTGTCGTTCTGTGTTTATTACATGCCTCCATGTCTATAAAAACAGTTATTAGAAGGACACTCAGCAGTTCATTTGACAACTATCAACAAAAAAACAGATTTTATCGCCAACCAAATTTGCAAGGGCAACCCGTGTTACAGTATCATTTGTAATTACTGGTGAAGAAAAGCAACATGGCACAATTAGATTATTAATTGTTGATCATATGAGGAACCTTGGAAATGATGTTTTACAAATGGTGTTGCCAGACCTTAACAGAAACTTTAGCGTACTGAAAATGTCTAGGTGTGAGCTAAACAGAGACTTAACATTAAAAATGTGGAAATAAATTTGAGAAGTTAAAAAATTTATAGTAATTTATATATTTTTTATACTTACCAATGACCCAGACTTAGCTGGTGCAAACTCAATTAAATTCTGGGCCAAACACAAATTTTGACCCCCCCCCCCCCCCCAATCCCCAAAATTTGCATCAAAAACCGAAAATTAGATGTCCTAGTAGGTCCTCCATATTTAACTCCACTGCGCATGCGCAGTGTCAAGGAGGTCTCAAAATTGGCGGCAAAATGTCATTCTTACAACCAGTGCCTGGTAAGTGTTACGTACACAGCGGGGAGGCAAGAGTTCCCAATTCCTGGGAGGGCCATCCCCGTCTGGGTCATTGGTAAGTATAAAAAAAATATAAATTACTATAAATTTTTTTCAACATTTTTATACTGTACCAATGACCCAGACTTAGCTGAATAGTAAAAAGGCTGGAGGGCCTAGGACATAAAGGAAAATCCAATAGGCTCAATTACATATGCCAGAATTATCCCCTCAAGGAGAAAAGGAGTGATAGGATTTACATGTATCTTTCTTATTTTTATCAAAGAAGAAAGACACAATACCATTCCATAATTGAGCACAATAACATCAATGATCTCTATTAATATCCAGTATAACCCTTTATACTAATTATTTTTAAAGGTAAGCCAATAAATAAAGGCAGTCCTGAGAAATGAGACTCTTTATACTCATTAAAAGTGTCTGAGGATTGTATATTAACGCTCGTTTGACACGTGACATATACAAATGCTTCACACCGAGCTACACTTTAAAAATATTACATGACATGAGTAAACATTAGCTTTACACTTTAAAACCATCCCCGTACTGACTTGGAATTACTGACTCAGGGGGAGGTATTCCCTTGCTTTTCACTATAAAGCAGGTGACCTTGCCCTGGGTCAAATACCCCAGAGCGAAGAGGGCAGCAGGACAGAGTCACTGCCAGAACAGAAAGCCTACATAACTATAGTTGCAACTGTTTAGTGGACGATACTCTGAGCAACTGATAACAGACCTAAACAATGAAGATCTCCAGAAATGGACTCAATATTTCTAAGATAAAAATTCATGAAAGTGGAAGGCTGAGACCAATATGCAGGCTTCATTAAATCTGTAATAGTAACACTATTTGCATAAGCCCAAGATGTTGATAGAGCTCTTACTTCATGAGCCAAAATCTTAAGCACAGACTGCTGAGATGAAGATAACTTTTCATAAGCAGTACGTACAGTTAATTGAATCCATCTAGCAATAGAATGAACCATAATGTCCTTTCTATTAGGCATCAAAGACAAAAAGAAATGCTTACGTCCCTTTCTAATGAACTCATATCTACGTTTATAAATACGTATTGCTCTAACAGGACAGAGTAAAGGCCTACGCCCATCGGAAGACGGAAGTGCCTTAACAACAATACGTTCAGGATACTTATTAGGAGCCTGATTCTTAGCCAAAAATCCAACATTAGTAGTAAAGGTAATAGTATTACTGACACTACGATAGTGAGAATCATCCACAGTTAATGCATGAAGCTCGCTAACTCTTCTAGCAGAAGAGAAGGCTAAGAGAAAAGCTGTCTTATATGTTAAGAATTTGAGTCCACTGTGTCAAGAGGCTCAAACTTAAGAAGAACCCATGCTAAATTCCACTTCGGAATTAATCTAAGGGTGCTAGGTCTATTTATCGAAACGTTTCTTACTAATTTAGATAAAGAGATATTAGATCCAATCATTAATGTATCATGGTGTGCATAGGTATCAGATAACGTAGACCTATAACCCTTGATAGTAACAGGCTGCAGTTTGATCTCATCAAACAAATAGACCAGAAAATTTGCAATGTCAGGAATGGAGGGATCATATATATCCACAGAGTGATCCCAACACCACTGATGAAAGACCTTCCATTTAGCAGCATAATTTAGCGAAGAGGAGGACCTCCTGCAGTTAGAAATTGCGTCCACTGCTCGTCCTGTAAAACATTTGCTGTACAAGAAGGACCGCACAACGGAAATACGTGAAGGTTGAGACCTTGCGGATTGTGGTGAAGAGTGCGCGATTTCCCCTGCGACAGAAGATCCTCCCGTGGAGGAAGCTTCCGCGGCATGTCCCACAACAGACACCTTAGTAGATTCATCCACGGTCTCTGTGGTGACAGAGATGCTACCAACAGAATATTGCATTGGGATTGCTTTATCTTGAGCAATATCTGCTGAATCAACGGCGCTGGAGGATACGCATATCCTATTATCCCGTCCCACAAGATCGATAGAGCGTCTACTGCAAAGGCTCGAGGATCCGGACATGGGGACACATACGTCTGCAACTGATTGTTGAGATGCGTCGCAAACAAATCTATCCTGGCCGCTCCCATTGGTAGCAAATCTGATTGAATACCTGTTTGTTGAGAGTCCACTCCAACGGCAACAGGTGACCCCTCTGTGAAAGGAAGTCTCCTAATACATTCAGACGACCCGGAATATGACGGACCGACAGGAGAACCTGATGTTCTAGAACAAACAGAAGGATTCTTTCTGTTAGCTTGAACAAGGGAATGGAATGAGTGCCTCCCTGATTCCGAATATACGCTACCACCTAAGGCTTCCATGTTTAGACAAAATTGTAAACGTTTAAACGACTGTCTGTAAACGAAACGGAAACGTTTACACGTACTAACAATGCAAGTAGTCAATATTTGATAGAAGTGTGTAATAATACACAGTAAGTTCATCATATCTTTGCGCACAGGGCATACAATTTATGTTATTGAGACAGCCGATTTACAGTTCGTAGACGAACGATCACAGCATGCAGATGCCGAAGGCAAAGTCGCTCGGTCTTAGGGGGTTCTCCCCCAGGTAAATTTTGAAATTTATGGGGTCTCTAGCTCATTCTGGTGGATTTGGGGTGAAAGTCCTTGTGTTTTTTCAAACAGTAATGTTGGAGCGAGTTGCCATGGCACACAATAGTGACAATACCGGACTTGAGAGTGGAATGCAATGTCGCAAAAATAAACAAAGTCTACAAACCATGCAGGGGAATCCAAATTTTCAAACACCGCAAGTGCCAGTCTGTCTGTCAAACTCCATAAATCGATCCTAAGATCATCCCATGTGTGAATAATAAATTAATAATCCATGTCAGGTGAACGAAATGATCGAGAACAATTGTGTATCACTTTGGGAATATACATGTAAATCCGAATAAACTAAAACATCCCACACATGTTTCGAAGGAAACACCAAAGATAAGCACGTGCCATGCGGTTCACGTGACTGTGTCACAAATGATATCACATGATTTGAAGATGATTTCGTTCGGTTACTGTGGCGGCGGCGCCAGTCGGAACCAGTACACAGTTTTTCTGAAGCATTACCAAAATATTGCATTGCAAAGTTGGAAATTTTTTTTTGTTTCTTTGACTTTCTGCATTAATCTGCAATTTTGAAATTACTCTATTAAAACTTCATTCCGTGTATACGTTTACCAGAACTGTAAACGTTTAATGCCCATAAACGAAACGTTCACATTTACACGTGTCAACGTGGAAGCCTTACTACCACCGTCGTATTGTCAGATCGAATTTGGACGTGTGCATTCTGAATAACGTCCATCCAATGACGCGACGCAAGCCAAATTGACATCATTTCTTTGATATTTATGTGCTTGCTTAAAAACTGTGGATCCCAAAGACCCTGGCACCTCGAATCCGAAGGGCATAGTGTCGCGCCCCAACCTGTTTGACTGGCATCCATCATAATAGTAAAACTCGGGTCTGGCAATTGCAGTGGAACTCCCCGAGTTAACCACTGAATGTCTGCCCAAGTCTGAATCTCTTGTTTCACTTGACAAGAGGATGTCCGTATCAAGCGAATGAGTCTTCGCCTTCCAATTCTGAGTCAGAAAGATTTGGAAAGGACGAGTGCGTAGCCGCCCCATTGGAATGAGATCGATAGAGTGTCTACCGCAAACGCTCGAGGATCCAGACATGGCGACACATACGTCTGCAACTGATTGTTGAGATGCGTCGCAAACAAGTCTGTCATTGGCTGCTCCCATTGGTAGCAAATCTGATTGAATACTCGTTTGTTGAGAGTCCATTCTGATGGCAACAGCCGACCCCTCCGTGAAAGGGAGTCTGTTAACACATTCAGACGACCCGGAATATGACAGACGGATAGGAGAACCTGATGTTCTAGTACAAACAGAAGGATCCTTTCCGTTAGCTTGAACAACGGAATGGAATGAGTGCCTCCCTGATTCCGAAATATACGCTACCACCGTCGTATTGTCGGATAGAATTTGCACGTGTGCATTCTGAATTACGTCCATCCAATGACGTAACACAAGCCAAATTGACATCATTTCTTTGATGTTTATGTGCTTGCTTAAAAACTGGGGATCCCAAAGCCACTGGCACCTCGAAACTGAGGGGCTCAGTGTCGCGCCCCAACCTGTTTGACTGGCATCCGTCATAATTGTAAAACTCGGATCCGGCAATTGCAGTGGAACTCCCTGAGTTACCCACTGAATGTCTGCCCAAGTCTGAATCTCTTGTTTCACTTGATTAGACAAGAGAATGTCTGTAGCGAGCAAATGAGTCTTCGCCCTCCAATTCTGAGTCAGAAAGATTTGAAGAGGACGAGTGTGTAGCCGCCCCATTGGAATGAGATCCGCGGCCGCTCCACACAGACCTATCAGTCTCATGAATTCTCTCGCTGTAACCGTCTCTCAGTTTAGACAATAGCGAGCGTAACAAGTGACTAACTTCGCTCTGGTTAACGGCAGATGACTGAGATTATTGTGCTTCTCGAAGCTCATCCCCAGGTGGGTGAATGACTTGGACGGCACCAGATCCGTCTTCTAATCATTTACTATGAAACCGAGACGTCGGAGCAATAGAAGCAGATTCTGCACATCGTTCTGAAGTGTTAACTCGTTGCCATACCTTTGAAGAATACCGACCAGGTAGGCTGACGTTAGCTCGGAAGTAAGTCAATACCGAGTTCAATATTCAAGTGAAAGCCCAGGGTGCTAGATTCAGACCGAAGCACATCGCACGGAACTCATATACGACACCTAGGACAGCGAAACGAAGATACTTTCTGAACGCTGGATGTACCATGACGTGAAAGTACGCATCCTTGAGATCTATGCTCGCGGCATAGTCGTTCACTCGAATGCTCGCTCTGACCGATCGAATGGTCTCCATATAAAATTTTGGAGCCACAAACAGATTGTTTATCCAGCTTAAATCTATTACTGAACAGAACAAGCCGTCTGGTTTCGGAACCAGAAAAAGATGGCTGTAGAAACCTGGAGATTCCTGGTTTTCTACGACCTCTATCGCATTCTTCAGTAAGAGAGACTGGACTTCTGAAAGAAGCGAGTCTCTTTTTTGTAGATTTGACGGAATATGAGTCCATCTTGGACTTCAAGTTAACGGAGGTTTTCCTTTGAAGGTCAGTTTCAGTCCTTCCGCTATAACCCTTCGAACCCAAGGGTCCTCCGTAATTAATTCCCAATTTTCTAAGAAACTCGACAACCTTCCACCCACTGGAATGCGACAGAGGTTTACACCATCACCTCCTGCACCTGCGAGGCTAACCAACTCCACATAAGCCACTGAAAGGGAGGAGTTATATGTGGAAAAAGCAATAGCCCTTGACAGAACTCTCAAGGAAGTTTGAACGTCCTGAAATTCTTGTCCTTCAAGGCGTAATGACAACGCTCTGGTAAGGTGATCTGCGTACGAAAGTGCGTCTAAATTTGCTTTATTAGATGAAATTGTCATTTCCAATGTAGAACTTTGAATAGACATAGACGACGGTATGGATAATTCAAGGTCTTCAGCCTGGTCGTCTAGATGCAGAGGAACTCTCTGAATGCCCTGTCCTGCCGTTTCAAACCTATTTCTTGAATTGATGTAAGGCAGATTAAGAGCATTTGCCGTAAGGAAGGCTGACTTGCTCGTTTTGGAAGCAAGTTTACTGATAGCGTCATTCAAAAGCTTGAATGTCCGCGAGACATTCCTGGACTGAGGCGGAAACTCAGGGACGGAGTCCCTAAACCGATTGAAAAAATTGGTGTCCAGTGGCGCTATAAGCCTCCTATCCGGCTGCGCAGCATCCTGGTCCGCTGAAACAACTTCCGGAAGGAAATGCCGGATTAACTCGACAGCGATTTTATGTTGTTCCGAAAGGGAAAATTCCAACTCGTCAGTATATCTTTCACCATCCTGACAGACCTCATGAACGTCTTGGTCGTCCGCCCCAGATCCAGCTGGGGAACGAACCGACCCAGCATCATCAGATAATTCTTGCTCCAACAGAGCTTCTGCCGGCTGCTGGGATGCTGCTATGATCTGTGCTATCTGCGATAGCACGTCCGTTAACGAGGTCTGTGGAGATGCGGTCTTACAGGATTTTGCCGCTGGAAGCTCCGTGGACGTTGACTCCTGCATACTCCTTTTATGCAATCGTCCAGAAGAAGAAGGCCTCGTATCCTTGGCTACCGGATGGCGTGACCTGGCTGTCGAGGAATCTCTGGACGACGATGCTGGCTGGATATCGGTGATCACATAGCCAAGGTGCGGTCAAGTGCGCTGTCATGAGGACGAAGCTAAGGAAACAGTCTTGCCGGACTGTCTATACACATGAGCGTCCCGAAGGGTGGACGTAAGCTCCGACTGAGGAACGTTATGTACCACAACATCCGGACCGCGATGTTGTTGTACAAGAGAGGGACCTCTCTCGCTCGCAGCCTGTGCGGAGCTGGACAAGCTGGGAACCGAACCTAAAGGCTTCTTCCGTCCTATCCTGAGTTCCGTCGTCACTGGGTGTGCCTGTAGAAAGTTTATAGTGCACCCGAAATTCCTTCCTGGACCGCAATGGATGAACCCGGGTGCTGACCCATTCGGTGAATGGACGCGACACCGGGCGAGCTAGCAGACGAAGACGTCAATGCCGTCGACCCTACTTGGGGCCTCTTAGGCAATTTCTGTATATCCATGAGCTCTTGAGCCGCTAGCTCTTCTGAACAAGGATTAGTGCGAGTACATTGACTACAATTAATACAGAAATCATGAGAATCAGAGGAAGATTTCCTTCCATTACAATTTGAACAATAATCTTTCATAGTGAAAAATAAACAGTCATAGTACTCGCAATAAGCCTTGAAAACAAAGATACATAATATAATAATCCATTATAATAATACGAAAAAATAATTCAAAAAGAAAAAATTTAAAAAAAAAATTTTCAGAAGAGCCCAATTCCCAAAGGGAACCCTGAGCCCAAATGGATCTCAAAAAAGCCCAAGTGTGGACAAAAATTTTAAATCATTTTGAAAAATTAATGTAACACATACAGACAATATTAATGTATCTTACTATGAATTAAAAACTAGGTAGAAGACAAGAAATCACTATCAGAAGTAACTGTTGTCAACGTAAACAAAAAGTGTAAACAAACCAGAAACATGACTCCAGGCACTGGTAACCATGGCCTGAAATCAGTGACTAATTTAAACACTATCTGATGCAAAACAGAGCCTTCCCAAGAAGAAACTGCAGAGCATCAGATGGTAGATGCAGACCAAAACGCCTAAACACTCAAAGGTGAGGACGTAAACATGGGGAAAAAACAGAAAATAATTCTGTTTCCAAGCCAAAACTCCCAAGAAATTTTAGTAATAAACATTACAAAAAAAAAATAAGCCGAAAGCATGGGAGAATAGCTAGGGGGGAATGAAGGAAAGGGAGAGAGGAAACACTGATCAAACAATGGAACATTCATCGCAAGAATGACAACAACAGGGCCATGCCTCGAAAATAGGCAACATGAAATAGTTTCGTAAAATAATTATACGTTACACCCCTGAACATCTGAAACCACTGTTTTCCCTCTCCTCATCCTATATCCTCTTTATATCCACCATTTCTCTCATAATTATGTGTCTGGCATCATTAAAACTGAGATTTACAGCACAAATATCAGTGAGGTGACACTGATTTCGGGGCCAAACAAAGAATGACTTGGTGCCAATTTCGAGACCTCGTTGACACTGCACATGCGCAGTGGAGTAAAAGTATGGAGGACCTACTAGGACATCTAATTTTCGGTTTTTGATGCAAATTTGGGGGATTGGGGGGGCAAAATTTGTGTTTGGCCCTGAATTTAATAGTTTGCACCAGCTAAGTCTGGGTCATTGGTACAGTATAAAATATATATTGACTGGATGAGGGTCAAATAGCCATAGAATAATGAGGAACATGTATGATTTATATAAAGGCCATGGGAAGAAAAGGAACACAGAAACTGACAAAAACACTAAGTTAAACATAAAATTCTGAGCTAAACAGAAAACTAAACGTAAGTAAAAAAAATAAATAAAAAAGTTAAGAGAACGGTTTAAAACACATAGGGTGAGGGTTAAATAGTGGTCGAATGATAATAAGCACCATATAGAAGCAATATAAAGGGATGAAAAGGGAGCCGGCAGCTGCCCTGAATAGAAATGTTAAAACACTGAAAATGTCTGAGTGTGAGCTAAACAGAAAACTCAACGTTCAAAAGTTGAAGAGAAATTTGAATTGAAATTCAGTGGACAAGTGTGAAACCATGGTACAATGATAATGAAGAACATATATGAGGAATATAAGCACCATAGGAAGAGAAGGAACTCAGCAGGTGACCTAAACACTAAGTTAAACATGAAATTCTGAGCTAAACATAAAAGTAAACGTAACTAAAAAATGTTAAGAAAAAGGTTTAAAATGCATTGGGTGAGAATGAAATAATGGTAGAATGATAATAAGCAGCACCATATGGAAGCAATATAAAGGCCATGGGATGAAAAGGGTGTCGGCAGCTGACCTAAACAAAAACTTTAACACACTAAAAATGTCTAAGTGTGAGGTAAACAGGAAACTTAACATTAATGAAAGTGTCAATGACACTGTAGCTCAACTTGTGTAAGACATGTGCATGTATATAGTATGTGACACAGCAATGACAAACATCTAGGTAATGACCCGATAACAAAGGTACATATAAAGTATTGCAACAGTCTGTACATAAATGCTGACTGTAGCCTATAACAAATGTATAGGTAAAGTATTGTAAAGGTGGGCGACAGTCTGATACTAAACTAGAAAAGAAATCTTTGAGTCCCAGAGTGGGTCTGACTGAGCCAAAAAATATTTGTTCTCATAGCACATTGATAACAAAGGCACCCCAAAACACTCGTTCCTGAGCCAAGGTGATAACAAAGGTACCCAAGAAGTTTCATGAAGATCGGTTCATAAATACAGCCTCTAGCCCGAGCAAGTAGCACTGAATAATTCAAAGTTCATCTAATTTGCATAATTTCTGCATGAGAAAAAACCTGTATTATATGTGATGTATTCCATGTTATTAAACATTCATTCAAATATTTATTCAAATCAGAACCTTCATATAGAAGTTCTGTACCAAAAACTGATTATACCCAATTTTGGTACAAAATGGCCACTGGCAGCCATCTTGAATTCCGGACCGCACACAAAAACACTTGTTCTCGCCCCAGGTGATAACAAAGGTACCCAAGGAGTTTCGTAAAGATCGGTTCATAAATACGGCCTCTAGCCTGAGACATATAGAAGTTGTGTACAAAAAACTGATTGGACCTAATTTCGGTACAAAATGGCCACTGGCAGCCATCTTGAATTTTGGACGGCATCCAGAAACACTTGTTCCCGTCCCAAGGTGATAACAAAGGTACCCAAGAAGTTTTGTGAAGATCGGTTCATAAATACAGCCCCTAGCCCGAGCCGTATTGACATGTGTACTTACTGTGTGTAAGTAGCACTGAAAAAATCAAAGTTCATCTAATTTGCAGAATTTCTGCATGAGAAAAAATACCCGTATTATATGTGATGTATTCCATGTTACTAAACATTCAGACAAAAATTTATTCAAATCAGAACTTTTATACAAAAGTTATATACAAAACACTGACCGCACCAACTAAAGTACAAAATGGATGATGTTGGCCGTCTTGAATTTTGGACCGAACCCCAAAACACTCGTTCTCGTCCCACAGTATTAACAAGTGTACTAAAGAAGTTTTGTAAAGATCGGTTCATAAATACGGCCTCTAGCCTGAGCCGTATTAAATTGTTGATGGACAGACGGGCCATGGCATAACCTCAAATTTGACTTACGTCAAAGTTGAGCTAAAAATGGGATGAAAAATTTGAAGAAATTCACTGGACAAGGGTTAAATGATGCTAGAATGATAATGAGGAACATGTAGGATGGAATATAAGCACCATGGGAAGAGAAGGAAAACAGCAGCTGACCTAAACACAAACTTAAACGTGAAACTCTGAGGTAAACAGAAAAGTAAACATAACTAAAAATGGTAAGAAAAAGGTTTAAAACACACTGGACGAGGGTTAAATAATAGTAGAATGATAATAAGCACAATATTGAAGCAATATAAAGGCCATGGGATGAAAAGGGTGTCGGCAGCTGACCTAAATAGAAACTGTAACACATTGTAGAGGCGTAATAGGGTTCGACCTGGAAAAAAGTTGATACAAGCTGATTTTGGTGTCATTCGACGCAGAATTTATTTCGGAACAACATATCCAAAATCCGCCTTGGGAAAAATTTTTCATGTCAGATTTCCCGTCAGGGGGTTGTTCGTGAAGGGGGAAAATTGTGTTTCCGGGGTTTCGGCTGTTTATATGTCACAGATTGAGTTTTATATATTATTTTGTGTCGCAAGCGACCAGATACAAGTGTTAATTATATTGAGAGGCAATTGCCTGATGAAATCCTCACACTTTTTATGAGGAAAAAGGGTTAATAACCCCAAAAATCACATTTTTTTCTCAAATTTTCACTCCCGATTTAAGATACTTCTGCACAGAATACAAAACTAGAAATGGTTCTTTGATCGATGTTTTCGCATACAATGAGGTGCAGATAATGTTGACTGGTCCAATATAATAACAGGAATTTAACTACATGATGAGGTCTAACAAAACATTTGTTGGTGTTCTTCAGGTTATTCATTGTCGCTGATTTCCTCCCCGATCTCAATCGGCTCGGCATTGAAGCAATTCTCACCCCGACAGTCTCCACAGGCAGACAAGCATTTGAGCGCATTCTTTCTACAAGAACATATGTTTGTTCCGCATGGCTTTTTGGATGTCATTTTGCATTTGCAGCGGATAACTTTGAGAAGAGCCTCAGGCGCTGCACCCAGGTCAGTCATCACAGGTATCAACTCATTCCCACGACTTTCCCAGCCCCACTCCTCAGGATCTAGGGCATCGTTATCCAATAGTTTCCAAACCATTATTTGTTGGTGAACTCGCAGGCTGTGGAAATGTGCTGCACGCTCAGTCGGGGGAAGTTTTTGTGGTTCAATTCCCGATTTGCTGGAAGTGACCATTGTCATAAATTTTGAATATCTGAAACCATTCAAAGTGTCTGAATGTTTGCCAGAGTACAACATAACGAACAGTTCAGTCCCCATTTTCCCAACCTCTGTCTGAGAAATGGTACTGTCGTGCATTGCTTCTGATATATTTTGAATAGGCAATGACTTCTCTAACTTCTTGAGAAGCAACGTTTTCCCGTGCCCAAACGTTGCTGATGTGACATCACACTCACTCCATGCATGAATGAAGAGGAGGTTCTTCTGAGTTGTTTCTCCAATCTTCTCTATTATATCTGCGATTTTCCATGCATCTCCACCCCTGTGTGACTTCCGTGCTTCTGACTGGAAATAGATATCAGACCAAGTACGATCCCAATGGTATATGGACATAACTAGTACATCTGTATCATCTGCAACAATGACAACTGTTTTTCCCTGGGACGAAAGTTGAACTGCATTGTCAACAATGTTAGTGTCAGCATCTCCAGAACTGCATTCGACAATATGCCCAGCCTCTCTCAGTGATGTGGAAAGCATTTTTATAAACTGCATTTTATTATTTCCATTCGATAAGAACAGTTCCTGATTTTTGTGGGCAGTCGTGTTGTTCGTCAAACGGATATCAGCACAAACATGGAGAGCTCTTCTTCTCTGTTCCTGAGTCTTGGTTGTTGGTCGTTGACCATAACCATCGAAGACAATTCGACAATTCTGCCCATATTTCTTCGTCACGTATCCAACATACTGGTTTGCCACTTCCAAGTAAGTGGTGTTTGTCTTCCATTTAACTCTGTGGAGGAGAGCGCCCCCGTCGAGCACGTACAGACCATCAGATGGTGGTTTAGTAAAGGATAAGCCATCAGTTATTGCAGTTGCTAGGTCCGCCTTGTTTGCTTTTCTGAGGAAAAAATCTTTGAAGAGGGCTGTTGGCATTACAGTTAGTTCATACGCAAAGAACTGTGCCATGTCTTGCTCTCTCTGGGCAATAGCAACCAGTCTAGTAAACACAGTTGAGGGGTCAATTGTCACCCTCTGTCATCTAGCTTCAACCCGGGGGTGAGGTGAGCTAGGGTACGGATTTGATCACTTCGTTTGATAGTGGCATCGGAAACAATAGCGTTGTCTAATCTAGAGTGTATCTCTGCCCCTACAGACTCAGTGATATCGCAGTTGATACCATCTCCCTCGGAAGCTAACAAACCAGATGACAGAGAACGCAATCGTTCGTTTCCATCGAACAGGTTGTGTGTATCAAACCACTCTAGTATTCTGGCCATGTCTAAGTTGTCTCGTTTTCGACGAGATGTGCCCATATCTACATGCTGTTCGCTGGTATTGAGCTTTAGGTCGGTCAACGTTGTCATGGCTTCATGTATCTCTGCACATTTATGCATCGTGTAAATCCACTCCTGTCGTACAGATTCCGTCTCGCCACAACCTCGCGTCAACCCACCCCGACTTTTAATTGAATGCATAAGAACGTGCTCAATAACAAGATCACTAGAGAGGCCTGCCCAAATCCTAGAACTTCGACGTATAGCATGAAAGCCGTCACAGTAGAATCTCTCATACCACCAAGGATGTTTTTCTGGTAGTTCAAGCATCATTTGCAGATAGACTCTGCAACTCTTGGCATAGTGTACATGCCCTGTTGCGACGAAGAGGTTCAGCATTCTACCAACAGCAATGAGATGGAGATTCCAATCGCCAAGACGTTCTCCATGGATGAACATTTTCAGTACCTGAATATATTCTAGATATTGTACCCATAGCTTAGCGGTGCGTGATTCTCTTGACAGTTTGGCTTTGTAGTTGACAAGGCAAGTGTTCACCGTCACGAGAGCTGATGAGCTGCTAACATCAGAAAGGGTGACCGCGCCTTCAAGCACACCTTTGTATAACTCCTTCACACCATCTAAGTCCCTTTGGTTTATCTGTACACTCTCAACAGTGGGTGGGCTCATCGGAGGAGAAACATTCGCGCTCATTTCGGATGTGGTTATGGCACCTAATAATTTATTCGTCAGTGAAGCTTCTACTAGGAGGTGGCCTCGCATAGCTATGGAAACAGCTTTGCCGGTCAACATCGACCGAACTGCTAGTGGACCATAAACTTCCTGCAAAGCTTGTGTGTACATCAATTACGTGGGCTGGTATAATACTATAGTCATTATATTGTATTCTATTGACAGGAAAAATCTGAGAAGAGACAAATTCCTGCCCTTAATACAGAACCGCCTGGAAAATGACATCGGGAAATTGGTAAAAATGGCCACCACCCCACCCTCAGTTGAGACCCTATGAAAAATTTTCCCCAAGGCGGATTTTAGCGGATTTTGGATATATTGTTCCCAGATAAATTCCGCGTCGAATGACACCAAAATCAGCTTGTATCAAATTTTTTCCAGGTAACACCACTTTTTTTTAGTTCAACGCCTGTACTAACACTGAAAATGTGTAAGTGTGAGGTAAAAAGAAGTTAACATTTGAAATTTGATGAAAAATTTAAAGAAATTCACTGAAGAAGGGTTAAATCATGGAATAATGATACTGAGGAACATGTATGATGAATATAAGTGCCATGGGAAGAGAAGGAGCACAGCAGCTGACCTAAACACTAGGTTAAACATGAAATTCTGAGCTAAACAGAAAAGTAAATGTAACTAAATAATGTTAAGAGAAACTGGGTGAGGGTTAAATAGTGGTAGAATGATAATAAGAACCATGTGGAAGCATTATAAAGGCCATGGGATGAAAAGAGTGTCAGCAGTCGATGTAAACAAAAAATTTAACCCACTGAAAACGTCAAAGTGTGAGCTAAACAGAAAACTAAAAACTCAAAATTGGAAGAAAATTTTTTAATAAATTCACTGGATAAGGGTTAAACCATGGTAGAATGATAATGAAGAAGATGTATGATGAATATAAGCACCATGGGAAGAGAAGGAACACAGCAGGTGAGCTAAACGCTAAGCTAAACATGAGATTCTGAGCTGAACAGAAAAGTAAACACAACTAGAAAATGTTAAGAAAAAGGTTTCAAACACACTGGGTGAGGATGAAATAATGGTAGAATGATAATAAGCCCCACACAGAAGCAATATAAAGGCCATGGGACGAAAATGGTGTCGACAACTGACCTAAACAGAAACTTCAACACACTGAAAGTATGTAAGTGTGAGTGTTAAAAATTTGATAAACAATTCGAAGAACTTCAGTGGACCAGGGTTAAATGATGCTAGAATGATAATGAGGAACATGTATGAGGAATATAAGCACCATGAGAAGAGAAGGAACACAGCAGCTGACTTGAACACAAAGTTAAACCTAAAATCTGAGGTAAACAGAAAAGTAAACGCAGCTAAAAATGGTAAGAAAAAGGTTTAGAATGCACTGGGTGAGGGTTAAGCAGGGTTTCCGCTAGGGAAAATTATTTTTTCTCTAAATTCCCATGGGACACACAATATTACATCTGGTCGGAGGTTTCATAAAAATACAAACCCAAAACAACACAAAATCCACGAATCCTGACAGTGACTGCAACGCTTGACCTCAATTTTTTTTTTATACAAATCGAAACGTGCCAACGTAAATAATTGCAAATGCAGAGAGAACGAAATATTCAAAAAGAACCATGATGCGGACGTGTGATGTCATGCACGTGCAATTACATCATTTATCATTCGAAATAAAAGCCAGTGATTTCAGACCAAACACGACAATTTGAGTCCAAAATTTTATAGGCGACGTTTGTGATTTGAACTTTGTTTCCCCCTCTCGTCTGGGGGTTATAAAGTATCAGGATGTCGCCAGTAATAGTAGGCATAGTATACAACATAATTATGCCTATATTACGTGGAAACAAAGGATCCCGAGTGTCATTACGATACAGCATTGTACTTGACATTTTAACCACAAGCTTTTCTGACTGATCCTAGTATGATCGGCAGGGGGAATGGGTCCGGTCGACGGAGCCGCAGCCAGTCTAGCGGAAACCCTGGGTTTAAGTAATGATAGAATGATAATAAGCATCTCAATTTGAACACAATTGAATCTGACTTCCCTAGAGATGTTGTGTACCAAATATGAAAGCATTCTGACTGTTGGATCTGAAGAAGAGAAATTTTAAAGAAATTTCTTCATATCGCACTAAGTTAAAATTTGGGCTACCATAGCGAGCCCAAATATTAATCTATGGATCCAATTTGAACAAACTTGAATCTGGCCTCCCTAGAGATGTTGTATACCAAATATGAAAGCATTTTGACTAGTGGATCTGAAGAAGATTTTCGAAGAAATTCCCTCATATTGTACTAAGTTAAATGTCTGGTTCCCATATGGAGCCCAAATATAAACCCAGGCACTCGAATTGAATAAACTGGAATCTGACCCCACTAGAGATGTTGTATACCAAATATGAAAGCATTCCAACTGGTGGATCTGAAGAAGAAGATTTTTAGAAATTTCCTCATATTGCACTAAGTAAAAATTTGAGCTACCATAGCGAGCCCAAATATATGCCTAGGGATCTGATTTGAACAAACTTGAATCTGCCCCTCCTAGAGATGTTGCATACCAAATATGAAAGAATTCTGACTGGTGGATCTGAAGAAGATTTTTTTAAATTATCCCCAAAATTGAACAAAGTTAAAATTTGGGCTTCTGTAGGAAGCCCAAATATTATCCTAGGGTCTTGGCTTGACCAATCTTGAATTTGACCCTCATAACAATGAGTATACCAAACATTAAAAGATTCTGACTGGTGGTTCTGAAGAAGATGATTTTTAAAAAATATTCCCCATATTATCCTATGTTAAAAATTTGGGCTCCTGTAGTGAAACCAAATATGAACCAATAAGCTTTATTTCAAAAACTTGCATCTGACCCCCCTATGAATGCTGTATACCGAATATCAAAAGATTCTGATGATTGGTTCTGGAGAAAAGATTTTTAAAAGTTTTTGCAAATATGCTGACTCAGCATTTTTTCGATGCCCATTACTAAACACCCTAACCAATGGCAATTTTTTTTTACCATTCAATTCTACTGGTCCTAAGGATACTTAAAACCAAATAATAGCTCTCTGTTCCGTGTGGTTTAGGAAATATGGGCATTTGAAAATATTTCTATTTTTAGCTTCCGTGTTCCCATGGGGATGTGGGAATTTTGTTTTTTGCATGGATCAAGTACTTATGACCCAATAATACCACATACCAAATTTGGTTCAAACCGGACCATCAGTTCGGAAAATAGAAATTTTGGGCTGAGCCAAAAACCTATCCCCTCCCATTACAAAGCCAAATATTGCTTCACGAACTTCGTTTAAACAAACTTGATTCTACACCTCAAAAGGAAGCTCCAGAGCAAATATCAAGTCATTGTACACACTGGTTCTTGAGAAGATTTTAAAAATATTTTGGAACATTTTTCCCCGCTCCCTCCCTATGGGGTTGGGCATGTTGAGATGAACAAAAATGTAATGCCCCTTTGGGGCCATCACTCACACAAACTTTCACTTGAATTGGCCCAGTGGCTTTGGAGGAGAAGACCAAAACATGGTGTTGACGGACGGAAGATGGACGACGGACGGAGAGTGATGAGATTACCTCAGCTTGACTTTGTCAAGATGAGCTAAAAAAATCCTCCATACCTCATCATAAAATTGAGGAAAAATTATTACACGACATTGTTAATCCCAGACACGTTAACCTCCAGAATAATTTTTCAGGGAATCTGAGGGTGATTTTCAGGGAAATGGGATGGATTTCAGGGAAAAGTTCGCGCGGGGGCAAAATAAAAGAAAAAACCTTGTGAATTTTCAGCTCACGGACCACGATTAACACAAGGTTATATCCAGAACTAGTTGTCAACTATGCTGATGCATTTATGCTATGTTGAAAAATTAAACAAATCATAAAATAACTGTTGATTTGACCCCCCCCCCCCCCCCCCCGGTATCCTCTACTTCCTGAGTCCCCCCCCCTCCCCACCCCTCCCCACCCACCCACACTGTCCCACAGAGCACATCCACTTGTGGTTTGCTCTTATCAATGTCTATTTAGCTAATAATTTCCAAAGTCTGGGAATGTTAAAAGGAAAAGATGTCCTGTTGTTCAGTTACTTCAAGAACATTAGTACTCAGAAAGTATCTTTATCAAACTTCATGCATGTGGGACGCTTATGCCCTACACAAAACTTTTCTTTTCATCACTGAAGCATTTTTGTTCAATTCCATTCAAAATTTTCTGGTTACAGATGGCCAACAGTTAACAGTTCTGTAGTCAGCACAACAGAATAAATCTGGTGTTAGAAAAAAAGTCCATTGTGTTTAAATATGCTGTCATAATTTTTCGGCATCCTAAGCGACATTAACCTACTTTTAAGCTGTGCTAAATAGTTGATGTTTACGTTTTGATTTTGGAAAAGGGATGAGAATTAAAGCTATTCTATGAAGGAATAAATAAATATATATTATTTAATTCCTTTTCATATATTTTAATTTCCAAAAACTGCATTTAAATGAAGGTGGAGTTTTCAATTTTTTGAAAGTAAGTCACCTATTTTCACTTCGACACTCGCACATTTATCACAAATCTCCGAAGAAAAACCCCAGAAATAAACATGAACACAGTTGAAATATATATCGTAAAATAGCTTTTTCTTAAATAAATTTAACTTAAATCCATATTTTACTGCTTCGTGAGTTTTTACCAGAGTTTGAAATGCATGTGATTTGACTCCGAACGTTTTTCATAAGTTACAACGGGAACGAAATATTTGACTCTTGTTTTCCGGGATTTTTGGTCCAAAACTGATTCCCGTCCGGGAGGCCGGGAACTACACTGAAATTCCGGGATTTTCCCGGGCATTCCGGGAGAGTTAACATGTCTGGTTAATCCTGGCCCACATGATATTACTATTTGGTGAGCGAGTTTTTTTAAAACATAAATACCTGAAATTGATGAGAAAAATGTATGTCTCAACATCTTAGCATCAAATAGGATTGAATAAAGAAGAAGAAACATTATCGTGGGTGGGAGGGGGGGGGGGATATCAGGGGTGGAGGGAGGATGATATCCCTTTACATCAGAATATCTCATGAGTGACAGCCAACAAATATTAGTTTTTGTAGGTCTGTAAAGTGACACTATGTTTTTCCCAGACAATTAATGATACACGTAACATAGACTTACGTTCCATCTGGACTGAACTTGATTTCATGCACAGGGTGGTGGAAGTGATAATGATGCAGTACTGACTTGCTGATTAAACTGCACAGTAAAGCCTCACCCTCTGAAATATAATACAAGAACTTACTATTTGATAAAAATGAGGTAACTATCCAGTGAGGAAATGATAATTAACCCCTCCACACAGATGTCAAAATATCTAAATCCAAATCTCAGAAAACAATTTTTTCCCATAATTTAACTAAATTTTAACCAATTCAAAGTTGTTTGACAGAGCTCACTGAGCTCTGTCAAACAAGACTGAATTGTTTAAATTCCTACTTAAATTATGGGGTAAATCATAAATGACTATTTTAAATTGTGGAATTTTGACATCAGTGTGCTGGGGGTTAATATATATATGAATGTATTATGAATTAACCCTTTATCTGCATAAAGACCAGTGTCATTCACAAAAATTAACATTCAAATTTTACTATTTTTTAAATATTTAACTGTAAAACATAGCTTATGAACCCCATCGGAATGCGCTCATTGGGCCCATTCCAATGTGGGGTCATAAGCTATGTTTTTGAGGAAGGAAATGAAAATTCATACGTTTTCAAGAAAACATCTGGCAAGTGCTGTCTTCTATTCATATTTGCTAAAGAGGTAAATATACAGAACCACACTTATGTTTGAATGGGTTAACGATTACTGAACGAGAGCGAGTGGCGCAGGGATACCACGAGAGCCGGTAGGCTCGAGTGGTTATCCCAGCGCCACACGCTCGAGTTCAGTAATCGTTAACCCATTCAAACATAAGTGTGGTTCTGTATTTATTACACACCCAACCCTGAAAAAGAATTCACTGTAATTAATCGTTAATTTAATTAAATAGTCGAATGATTTGAACGGTTGAAAGAATTTTAGAGAGAAACGGGCAATTTTGTCAGAGAACCAGTCTTAAGTTTTTGACCTTGCCACTTGTAGAATCGCTGTTGATTCATTTTGTTCCCCCAAAAATGTCGGTCCGGCAGGGTCCGGCCACTTAAAACTCAAAAGATTTCATTCATCATATCAGACGTCACAAATTATGAGGTCTGAAATGTGTTTTCAAAAGTGTGTGTGCAGGCATCATTATATCTGGAGGATGGAAAATGTACAAGGATTTTAATTTAAATACGGTGCGAACAGGCCGCTCTGTTTAAATTTCGTGCTTTTTAAACTGAAAGTGAAACTAAAATAGAAGTTTGAACTCGGCTTGACTTTACATGCACTACTGCCACTTAGTCTAGGCTATCGCCTATCGCATGAGGACATCGGTCATTTCTGTTCTGCACTGTAACAAAAGTACACATTGGACGAGAAAAGACATTTTGTGCAATAAATTAACCCCCAGGACTATATTTCAATCGTTCAGAGTAACTGAGGCAGTTTGAGATTCCATTCTGAGTGAACTTTGCAGTCTTAGTAAGTTAGCACTTTATTTTTCAACATTAAAAAGTTTCTGACTTGAAATTTAGCCTTCTTTTTATTTACCGCAAGTCTTGATAACTTTTGTTTGAAATGGGCTGCACTTACAAAATAAAGGCTTTAGGTTGTCCACATTTACTACAGATAGGCATGTATACAAAGTGAGAAATATATTGCACAATAACTGCAAGAAAATGTCATGTCTTGTCTCCACAAGTAATTTAGTTTGTACACCTTTTTTTACCCCCCCCCCCCCCCCCCCACCCATCTATAACCTGACAACATTTCCTCGAAAGCTAATGAAATGAGTATCCAGCAGTCTTAGTCAGAGGCTCAAAGAGAAATTAAAATTTTTTAGTAAATTTTGTTTCTTAACATACCTACCACAATTGTTTACAATTGGCTGTAACATAAGTGCAAGCCCTACTTCGGAACTAACTCAAGCTTTTAGAATCTTTTCCAAACGAGTTGGAAAAGTACTAGAGTGCAAAAGCACGAAAAAGATCGAAAAAAGGGTCGAGCGAGACCAGCGCTCGAAATTACAGGTACTCTCTCTGCACACCTGTTGCGTTTACCGAGCGCATACGAAACAACCGTGATGTCAATTCCGTATTTCCGCCAACGAGAAGTTTGTGATTTAGCGGGGAGGCATCGATATCAAAGATATCCCCAAGGAGGGTGGGCCTCCGGTAAACAATTGTGGTAGGTATGTTAAGAAACAAAATTTACTAAAAAATTTTAATTTCTTTTCAACCTACTCACAATTGTTTACAATTGGCTGAATAAACAATAGGAGGAGGTGAATCACATAACCAATACCAACAAGAGTAGCAGAACGAAAGCAAGGATGGCAGAGAACAAAAACGAAAACCTGTAATGAAGATAGAGAGAAGGCACCTGAAAAGAACAAGGCTGAGAGAAGCGCAACCTCGACAAAAACAATTTAACGAGGGTGCACAACAGCCTGAGCAGCAACGAGAGGGCCTAAAGAATAAAGGTCCTCAGATTGCTGCTGAAGGTGGCGGAGATAAAAGGAGGAGAAGGTAGAAGCATTCCTCCAGTAAGCCGCATTCATAACATCACGGAGCGAAACAGAATTGGAGAACGCCCAGGATGTAGAAATGGCACGAACCTCGTGAGCATTAAGCCGGTTCGAAACAAGATCCGATGCAGACAAGCGAGAATAAGCCAGCTTGATTGCAAGACAGATCCACCTGGAAATAGAATGGGAAGAGATAGACTGCCGCTTAGGAATGAGAGACAGAAAGAATCTCTTCCGATCCCTCCTAATGAACTGAGTGCGAGTAATGTAAGTCTTGACCGCACGAACAGGACAAAGAAGAGGCCTCCGTCCATCTACAGCAGGGAGAGCCCGAATGCAGATGGGAGGTGGTACCGAATCGGGGAGTTGATTCTTAGCCAGAAAAGAGCAATCAGTAGTGAATGTGACACTGTTAGTCTCATTTCGGAAGAAGGCAGAATCAACAGATAGCGCATGAAGCTCACTGACTCGACGAGCAGAAGCAAACGCTAGAAGAAAAGCCGTCTTATAGGTGAGAAAACGCATGTCGGTCTCAGATAAAGGCTCGAAAGGCGCCCCCTCCAAACAGTGCAACACCCATGCCAAGTTCCACTTGGGTGTAAGACGCAAAACTCGAGGCCTCTTCAAAGAAAAGTGCCGAATAAGTTTGGAGAGGAAAAGATTATGACCGATACACCGCTTTCCCACATAAGAGAAAGTATCAGACAGCATAGACCGATAGCCCTTAATCGTAATAGGCTGGAGGCCCTTGGAGTCAAAAAGAAAAACCAGAAAATCCGCAATTTGAGCGATAGACGGATCACGGTAATTCACATTGTGATCTGAACACCAGCGGCAGAAAACCTTCCACTTGGCGGCATAAGTCATTCCAGTGGAAGGTCGCCGCGATGCAGAAATGCACTCCACTGATCGTCTCGAAAAACCTCTACGTCGGAGACTGGACCTGATAAAAGACAGGCGTGAAGGGACAGGCTCGCCAGGTTGTTGTGATACTTCCTGGGACGACCCTGTGAAAGAAGATCGCGACGTAGAGGTAGACGAATCGGTCGATCGGCCAATAGAGGCCGCAGCAGATTGATCCACACCCTCTGTGGAGACAGGGGTGTGATCAGAATGATCCTGCAACTGCAAGCACGAATCTTCGCTAAAACTTGAGGAAGAATCGGTGCAGGAGGAAAGGCATAGCCGACCCAACCTGTCCAGTCCAGAGACAGAGAATCTACTGCAAATGCCAGAGGATCTGGACAAGGGGAGACAAAAGTCTCTACCTGATGATTCCAGCGAGTAGCAAAAAGGTCGACCTGAGGACGACCCCACTGCTCGCAAATTGCCTGAAACACCGACCGATGTAGCATCCATTCGGTTGGAAGGACACTGTCGCGTCGGGACAGGGAGTCTGCTAGGACGTTGAGACGCCCGGGAATGTGTCGAATGGACACCCGAGCGTTCACATCCCGCGCCAACAGAAGAAGATCCCGAGACAGCCGATACATGGGAATCGAATGAGTGCCTCCCTGATTCCGTATGTAGGCCACTACTGTCGAATTGTCCGAAAGAAGTAGGACAACATGGTCCGACAGATGAGGGATCCAAAGCCGAAAACTCAACAGAAGAGCAAGGAGCTCCTTCTGGTTGATATGAAGGCCCACCTGCTCGCTGTCCCACTCTCCGTGAGTAGACAGACCGAGAGGGTCCAACGTCGCACCCCAGCCCCGATCGCTGGCATCCGCAGTAAGGATGCGATCGGCCAAAGGAAGATCCAACGGAACACCCTGTGTCAGCCAGGGAATATCTGCCCTGGTGCGGAGGTGACAAAGCAGAGACCGAGGAATAGTGAGTTCCAGGTCCAGCGGATCTACATTCGGATGCCAATGATCCAACAGGAAGTGTTGGAGAGGTCGGACAAACAAGCGACCGAGCTGAATGAGATCTGTCACCGAACCGCAAAGGCCCAGCATCCGAAGGAAAGTCCTGGCCGAGACCGAGGAAGATTGAAGCAGGTCCCGAGTCAAGGCGGAAAGAATCGTCGCCCGAGCCTGGGGGACCGACACTACATTGTGAAGAGTGTCGAAATCCATCCCCAAATGACGGAATCGCTGAGAAGGAAGAAGATCCGACTTCTCGCGATTGACTCTGAAACCCAGCGACGCTAGCAGGCAAAGAAACTGCCGGACATCGAACTCCAGAACAGCAGCATCGTGGTGCCGTTGGAGGATGTCGTCTAGGTAGGCGGACGAAGTCACTGCCGACTGAGTGCGATGGAAAGCAAGCACATGTGACATCAGTCGGGTGAAGGCCCAAGGAGCCAGGTTCAAACCGAACGGGAGAGCTCTGAATTGAAAAACTCGATCCCGAAACGAGAACCGAAGGTATTTCCGTGACGCCAGATGAATGGGTACATGGAAGTAGGCATCCTTCAGGTCGATACTGGCCGCAAAATCGCCCTGATGAACTGAACGTCGAACCGCCCGGAAAGTCTCCATACTGAAACGAGGAGCAATTATGTACTCGTTCAGGGTACTCAGATCGATGACAGGACGATATTGGCCGTTTTTCTTTGGCACCAAGAAAAGTCTCGAGTAAAACCCCGGTGAAAGGGTGTTCCTGACCACCTCGTTCGCCCCTTTGGTGAGGAGATTGTCGATCTCCTGCACCAGAAGGTCCCGACGCAGAGAATCTGAAGGGACCTGAGTCGGAAGGGGCACCCGAGATAAACTGGGGTGCCGATGGAAGGACAGTCGCAGACCGGAATGAATGACGTCGAGGACCCAAGAGTCCGACGTTATCTCTGTCCAACGGTCGTAAAACAGCGACAGCCTTCCCCCGACTGGAGGCGAATCGAGGTGAGAACCTTCACTTGCGGCCTCGACGAGGCCCCCGAGAGGAGAAACCACCTCGGGAAGTGACAGAGTCCTGAGACTTTCCAGCCTGAGGCTGCCAGCGGGCCTGGCCACGTCGGCGCTTCTTATGAGCAGAAGGAGCAGACGGAGCCGAAGGCGTAGCTGACGTCGCCGACGAGGCAGACGCAGCAGCACGCTTGGCGGGCCTGGAACGACCCCCACCCGCAGCAGCAGGTGGGTCAAGCTGTCTCAGCAAAAGCTGGTCCTTCGAATGACGAAGAACTTCGCCACGAACAGCTTCCACGAAACCATGGAACAACTGAGGTCCCACCAAAGAGGCAGACCTCAGAACAGCACGTTGCTCAGAAGGAAGGGATGGTAAAGAATCCAAAACCGCATCCCGGCGTGCCAGCTCCAAATTGGCCGTGTTACAGGCGTGAGCGTGAGTCAAGTTCATAACATAAGAGCCTGTGACAAAACGCGAAAAGGCGCCTGAGCGTCATCAAACTCCCCTGGTGGAAAATATTCAGCCAGAGCAGCGACAACATGGTCCGCGAGAGATAACATACCCAGCATCTCTCGGGACAGGCCCACCATAGACTCAACTACCGACATCGGGAGAACTGCCGACTTAGGCTTAGTCAACCCGAGGGAAGAAGAATCCTCATCCACAGTAGTCATCCCTTGGAAGACTGGTGGAGAGACGGAATCGTAAACACGAAACCGCGATGGAGGCAGAAAGGCATCAGCTCTAGAAAAGAAGGAACCCTTGAGAGCCTTAGAACGCATTTTGGCGTCTAAGCCCTGGAAGGACTCAACCACCTGAGCCGATTGCAGAGGACGCAAAGCCCCGGAGCTAGAAGGCTCAACAGGGTTACGACGCTCCACAATGGACCGCGGCCGGACGGTCACAGAAGGCTGGTCGGAAGGTTGAACGTCCGGCAATAAGCCAAAGACGAAATCCAAAGCCTGCCCCAAGACTGACGAGGGGGGACCATCACCTTCAAGATACTCGTCATCCTCCGTAGCAGAGGAGACGTAGCCCAACTCGGGCTGACCAGCAGAAACCTCCTGTGAATACTGTGCAGTATCCAAGGGGCCAGGCGAGACATCTCGGCGACCGACCAAAGGAGGTTGTGCCTCAGGAGGCACAGGGAGGCCAACTTGAGGGTTGCCAGAAAGCAACCGGGTGAGCGCCAAAATGGCCTGGCGCAGGTCACCCTGAGAATCCGTTGCAGCAGAATCGCCCGACGGAGTGTCCTCCCAATGGACCCTTCTGGTAGAAGAACCCAAATCCTCAGAAGAGACCGACGGCGAACGTCGATCGGCAGACAGAATAGGAGCACGGTGAGAAGACACCGGAGGATAGTCCCGATTGTGACGCCCAGGAGCCATCACTGGCCTCTGCGAAACAGAAGGCCCTGCCTGCAAATCCTCGAAAGGGACCGACGGCGCACGTCGATCGGTAGCTGGACCTAGGACATGGTGAGAAGACACCGGAGGATTGTCCCAAGAATGACAGGAACCTGTCATTGGCCTCTGCGCAGCAGACGGCCCCAACTGCCTATCCTCTGAGACCGACAGCAAGCATCGATCGACACCCAGACTCGGAACACAGTGAGGAATCACCGGAGGAAGGTTCCGAGAGTGACAGCTAACCGGGGCTGTCACTGACCGCTGCCGAACAGCAGGCCCTGGATGCCAACGTCCCAACACCATCCCGCTAGCCGGCACACTAGCAGGCGAAGGTGGAACAATAAACGATTCACTCGAGGGACGAGGAATCGCTGCCGAAGCGACCGGCCGGCTCAACCGACTAGGAGCAAACCTAGCCAGATGAGACGGAGCAGACAGCAAACCCACACAGCCCCGCCGCGAGGCTGGGGGAGGCTGAGAACACACAGACACACCAGCAGATACAGCCTCGGTCCCCCGAGACTGTAGACCATCTCCAGAGGAGATGGAAGAGCAACCATCAGACAGAATAGGATCTGGAGTAGCAACCTCCTCAACAACGGTCGACGGTGTAGGAGGCAGATCGGAGAGGGTTACCGAGCTGACCTCGGAAAAGCTCTCAACGAAAACAGACGCCTCAATAGTGACATCCGAAGACAAAGAGAAATGTCTGCTACGGCACGGCTACCCTTACCCCCGAGAACGAGGGGTTCTAGCTCTGGAAAGAACCACCTTGTTCACAGAAGCCAAAAATTTAGAGGACCAAACCCCACAGATACCACATGATTGGGCCTGAGTGCAATTGTTGCAAGTGTGGTATGGGAATGTGGTATGGGAATCGTCCACATGTTTCACCTGCAAACAAGAGGTACAAGGAATAGTCTTAGGCATGATATCAATACAATAATCAAGCTTCCCGCCGACGGAAAACAGTACGAAGGTCGTGTTCACACGTGGGGGAAAGGCAAGATAAAGTGTGAAAAGAACAGCAATAAAAATACAAATTAACATTAAATGATAATAATAATTTGGTAGCTTGAAAAAGGATACAATCCAGTAGCACACTAAAGATGATTAATAAGTTGTTCACGAAGAATTCATAGCATAAAAAGCACGAGTCACAAAAATTTCCGACCATGAACAATGGCGGAAAATAAAGGAATTGACGTCACGGTTGTTGCGCATGCGCTCGGTAAACGCAAGAGGTGTGCAGAGAGAGTACCTGTAATTTCGAGCGCTGGTCTCGCTCGACCCTTTTTTCGATCTTTTTCGTGCTTTTGCACTCTAGTACTTTTCCAACTCGTTTGGAAAAGATTCTAAAAGCTTGAGTTAGTTCCGAAGTAGGGCTTGCACTTATGTTACAGCCAATTGTAAACAATTGTGAGTAGGTTGAAAAGAAATAAGGGGGGTGGGGGGGGGGGGGGGTGTGTTCTCGCAGTAAGCTCCAACTTATTTTGGTTGATAATATTTTCAAAGATTAATTAATGTTTACATTATTTTGTGCTAGTAATAAAACTATACTTCACCAGTTTGTTATCTGAACGGTTCTGTCAATATTTTTTTCTTGGTATCTGGTTTCAAAACAAAATATTTTTTTATGTGTCTGCTCCAATATCTTGTCAATCTTAAATTTGGAATTTGGTATTCTGAATTTGCATTTAGTAAGAAGTTTTAAAGAGGACTGATAGAATGTGACTAATGATAGGCTTTTGGACATTTTCTTGGGGATGGGGGCTGACCAATCAAACTGCCCTGAACTATTGTTTCAAAATCAAAATGCAGACCCTTTCCCCGAATTTGCCTATGAAAATACTCTGCTCACCACCCTGATATTTGCCAAAATAATAAAAATACCCCCTCCCTCTGAACAATCTGTTCTGAAAATACCAGTCCCTATCAATGAAAACTGCAAAATTAGCTGCTTATTGATGAAGGGGGATGAAAGTGCTGCAACCCCTATCCCATCTCATACACCCATGCAGCTAATTCATATAGGTGACATTCAATTTAAGTTTTGTTGCTGATAATTAAAGCAAAATAATACCTCTGTGTAAAACAGAAATACTAGCAAATAATTCTTAACTAGTCATTTAAAAATACACATCAATCTGTGTCTGGAAAATATTGTCATATTGACTGTGTTTTAAATATTCTAATAATTATTTTTGAATTTCATGGAAGTCATCTCATAAAATTGACAATATACTGCATTCATCAGACCACATGTATTTACCACCCCCTCCCCTCTTTGTGGTCTCATTCCCACCCTACTCAAGACCTTTCAGAATTTCACTACTGGGTAGCTGGTAACTTTTTTTAATTTCCCCAGTACAAACTCCAGAAAAAGTCATATTTTAGCAATACTACATTCCCTACTCCGCCCCCCCCCCACCCCACAAAAAATAAATAAAATAAAATAAACCAGTTGCCCCAACAGGCAACACCCACTAGAACATAAAAAAACATTGGTTCCACAAAAGTAAACTACTGAGTTTTCTTATAAAACGAGGCTTTTCATTCTTCCGAATTTATTTACTTTATTGAGCTAGTGAGTAGTGTAGTGTGGACGGAGGGGGGAGGACTGGGAGGGGGTGGTAAGGTGTGGGTGGTAAGGGTGGAATTGGTGATAGTTAATCAGTAACTGCAAGTACTAGCTGCCAAACATCTCAAGGCGCTTTCGGCGGATCGCCGTCTGTTTTACCGCTTCATGGTAACCAGTTTTCAAGATTGATTTAGTCTTGCTTCCTGAGAACTACTTCAACTTAACATGCTCTTCAAAGTATGTTTGGGTTGGCAAACGTGCTGCTTCATTGCCGAAGAGTGAATCGAATAGGATTACACAGTAGACCTCGTATCACTCGTCGGCAGCACGCAGCGGTGAGGGCAACATTGTAACAAAATTTTATGGGAACTGTGCAACTGCAAGTGGCTGGCTGAAATAACGAACCCAATTGGACTTTTTTACTCCAAAATTAATCAAGTTTTCCTCGGTTTTCAATAACGGAGCAAAGATTGAGTTTCACCAGGACATGAAAGAACAGATCCTTAGATCTATGCTTGCTGCATAGTCGATCACTCAAACACTCGCTTTTACTGAGTGAATGAATACCATAAATAAACTTTTAGAGCCATGATAAACTTGTTACCCAGCTCCAGTCTATTACCGGTCGGAATGAGCTGTCTGGCTTCGGTACAAGGAACGGGTGACTGTAGAATCCTAGAGAATCTAGATTCTCGACGACCTCTATTGCTTCCATTGTCAAGAGAACCTTTACCTCCGATTGGAGAGACTCTTATGCAAGGATTTGATGGAAGTTTTGTCCATCACGGACATCATGTTAGTAGTGGTTTCTCTTGGAAGGATAGCCATAGGCCGTCCGAGACCACATTTCTCGCCTACTGGTCTTCCGTAATAGTTATTAGATTGATGCGAATCTTGATAACCATCTGCCAACTGCCAAGCAATAGAGGTCCTAACCTTCACCTGTAGTACCTGTGTGCACTCCATGTCTGGTCACCTGGAAGTACATGTTTCCCTATAAAGTGTTTCTAATGCCCGTCTATTTTGTAAATACAAACTGCATTAACAACTGAACACCATTGATTGTTGAACAAATGTTTCATCTTCAAAAAATGTGGTTTGGGGGTGCAGCTTTGGCAACAGAAAGTGTGATGGCACCAGTTTAATTGATATGGGAGGAGAAACCACGTCCCCCTCGTGAACAGCCTCGACCCGCCGGCTTAGGGGTGTCTGACCGGTAGTCTCTATCAGACCTACGCCCCCTTTCCGAGTTGCTGATTTAACGATCCCTTGAGTAATTATAGGAGGGTTTCCTATACCCTCGCGAGGAGTCCCTTTTTGATAATTTGTCTAGGACGTCCTCCCTTACTCTTTTCTGCTGCTGCGGATCGATTAGATGCTGACTTAAGGAGCAGAGTATTGATGCTTTCTTTGTAGCTTGGTCATAAACCAATGAAAGCTTATCATCAAAAACTTAGTGTCCGGATACCGGAGCGACCAGTGGAGAGTTTTTCACCTTGTCATCTATTAAAGATGACGACGCAAGGGCTCTGTCACGTCTGATTAACTCAAAATTAGCCACTGTAAAGACAGAGTTATATGGAAAGGACTCTTAGAGAGGTATAAACATCCTCAAATTCCTTTCCGTTGAGACATTGCATCACAGTTCTTAAAGGTGATCTGCTTAAGACAATGCATCTAAATTCGCTCTGAATGAAGAAATTGCCATCTCAATTGCATCCGAGCGAATAGTGAATGACGAAGGTAAGGCCATGACTAGGTCCTCAGCCTGCTCATCCAAATGCAGGGGAACTCTCTATACATCTTCCCCGACCGTGTTAAATAAACGTAGTCCAACAAGCGGTAAAATCACAGAAGATGATGACAAGAAACTGCCTTTCTTCTTCCCAATGGAAAGTTGAATAGGGCGTTGTCGAAATGGCTGAAGGCATGCGTCACCTGTCTAGATTGAACCGGGAAAGACATGACGCCAGCGGTTTCTTCCTAGTAGTCACAGCATTCTGATTCGCTGGAAGAAATTCAGGGTAGTGTTGATGGATTGAATCCATTGCAACCATGTTTTGTTCCGAAAGGGAAGGGTAATCTTCCTCTGTATCCCTTTCACCATCCATCTGAATCAGTTAAAATTTACGGTCAGCGGCATCTGAACTTGCAGATGACTGGACCGACCCAGCACCATCCGACAGCTCAGGTTCTGAGACTGCTGCTGGCTGCTTCTGCACTTGCTGGGATGCTGCGATAAGCTGTGCAATCTGCGTCAGCAAGTCCGTTACAAAGGCCCGAGGAGCAGCGGTCTTCTGTTTCCTGGCTGCAGGCAGATCCCGGGACGGTGTGCTACTGAATGGCCCGACTTCCTGATGATGAGTGGTCCCTTCTCTACTGAATGTTCCAACTAGCTACTGAATGGCCCGACTTCCTGACGATGAGTGGTCCCTTCTCGGCGATGTAGGCTGGATATCTGAAGTCGTGTAGCTTAGGTGTGGTCGTGTGTGCTTGGAAGATGCCGATGCAGAAGCCAAAACTGTAGCCGATGCTGGGTGTGAACTGAACGGAGCATCCCGGATGGAAGGTGTGGACGTATGCTCCGACTGACACAAGTTCTGATCACCACATCTGGCCCCAGATGTTATTGGGAAAGAGAGGGGGCTCTCTTGCTTGCGATCCTTTCAGACCTCGCCGAGCTTCCCAATGAACTTGCCATAACTGTAGCCTATGCCGGCTGTGAACTGAATGGATCCTCCCGGATGGGAGGCACGGACGTATGCTCCGACTGACGCAAGTTCCGATCACCACATCTGGCCCCAAATGTTATTGGGAAAGAGAGGGGGCTCTCGCTTGTGGTCCTTTCAGACCTTGCCGAGCTTCCCAATGAACTTGCCAGCTTCTTATTCTGTTCCGTCGCTGCTGGGTGAGCCTGTTTATATTATAAGGTGCTCGCTCTCCCCAATCCATCTCTTAGACCGCAACGGAACACCCGGTGTCACGGTACCCACGGACAGAGTAACGCTTCACCGGTCAAGCTAGCTGGTGACAGGGAACTGAAACCACTGGTTTGTGGTTTATAGCCCTGCCCAATGTTCATGAGCACCTTACCGCTAGCTCTGTTTGATTATCTGAATGTGACGACGGCAGCACACTCTGCCTAGGCATCACATAAACATCACCATGTCCTTGTTCCTCTGAAATAGAAACTAAGAAACGAGAATGACTCTATGGCGAGAGGACCAGCAGTGGCCTCTCGCCACTAACAACGTACCATGACACCCATCTCCAACGTTTGTCATCCCATCCGACACATGTTGAGCATGAATAAGTGGGAGTACATCGACCTCAAGCAAAGCAACCAACATGTAAATCAGAGGAAAGACTTCCTCACCTTGCATTTGAGCAATATGCTTTCATAATGAAGCAAAATAAAGTTGATCGTACTCCCACCAACTCCACATTAAATATTAGAAAAAGATACATAACAAATAACATTCAAAATATAAATCGAAAAATAATTTACACCAAAATTTTTTTCGAAAAATTTTAACAAGAGCCAAAGTCCCCAAAGGGAACGATGAGCCCAAATGTATCCCGATAGAGCTTAAGTGTGGACAAAAATAATTTTATTATCCAAAAAATTAATTGCTACACTACCGGAATATTTAATGTATCTTACAACAGTCCTACCATAATAATAAATAGGAAACTACATATATAAACAGAGTGTTGTCAATGTACACAACGTCGGCTTGAAAACCGGAAAAAGACCCCAGGCAACACAGCCTGAAGTCAGTAACAAATTTTGAACTATCCGATGTAAAACAAGATCTTCATCAGAAGAAAAAACGATACATCGGATGTATGCATGACCAAAATGCCTAAACACCCCTAGGGTGAGAACGTAACCATGGGGATATACAGAATAAACATTCTGTGTAACACGTTAAACTCCCAAGAAATTTATAAAAAAAATTCAATAAAACAAGCCAAGAAGCTTGGAAGTATAACCGGGGGCCTTCAAGGAAGGATAGGGAAGGTACACTAAACAAACAGCGGAAAAATCATTAGCAAGAATGATGATGTCAGGCCCATGTCCCGAAAATGGGGAACATGAAATAATTTTTATATAAATTATAAAGTTATAGCCCTGAACGTTTCAAACCACCATTTCTTCCTTCCTTCATCCAGTTGTGTCCTTGGATCTACCAAATTAACCATTGATTTGTGTCTGGCATCATTAAAACTGAGATTTAAAAGCACAGATATCAGTTTGTTGTTATCTGACTGAGGGCCAAACAAAGAATGATGTTTGCGCAAGTTTCGGTGACTTCCTGGCGTCTGCACATGTGCGGAGAGTAAATGTATGGAGGGCCAGATAGGACTTCTAATTTTCAGTTTTGCATGCAAATTTTGGGGATTAGGGGGCAAAATTTGTGTTTGGCCCTAGATATTTTTGAGTTAGCACCAGCTAAGTCTGGGCCATTGGTATACTGAATAAAAATACAAGCATTTTGTTTGAGCAACTCTTTCTGTTTCTGCAAATATTGCAAGATTTCTGTATTCAAATAAACGGCAAAAGAAGTGTGTAATAAAAATTGCTTTTCTCAAAAAAAAATAAAAAAAAGTGGCTTTGCAAATTTTAAATTTTCAGTGGCCTGCATTTCTTCTTGAATATCTATGTTTTAGGTTGAGGTTGCTAAAAACAAAGTGAACGCCTACCTTCATTTACAAGTATGAGCAGGTAACCATCTGGTGATAGTGCTATGGATGTTATGTTCATGTGACTTTCAATGGGAAGTGTCTCAGATTTGTTGCTGTAATTGAAAAATAGAAAAAACTTATTCCTACAGCATTGTGTGCAATTGTAGTTACCAATATTTGAGATGTGTAATGGACCTCACTAACCCCGCCCCTCTTAATTCACACTACAAGCAGTGCCTTGTAAGGTTTTGGGTGATGCCAGTGCTACAAGTCTTTCTCCAATGAGGAAGACTTGCACAATGGCTCAATTCAAAACAATAAGAGGGTCCCTACCGGGGGGCAGCAGTTTGGAAAAACATAAGGGCCTAAAGAATCCGGTATGATTATCCTATATTCATTCTCTAGGGGCTAACAAATCCAATAATGTATACTACGCCAAGCCGAGACTTAGTTTATCAACCCTTTACCGGCTGGTATGTTTCAGATGTCACAAGTTAGTTATGGTAAAATAGAAAGACACAAAATCATATTGGTTAGCTGGTTTAGTGCTAAATTATTTTTCAAAAGTGATTTGAAACATGGGTATTTTTCTCAAAGATACTAATAATAATAATAATAATAATCAATTTTATATAGCGTAAAACCACCAAAGGTGCTCTAAAGCACTTTACAACAAAAAAAAAAATGAAAGTGTCAATGACACTGTAGCTCAACTTGTCAAGACAAAGACATGTACATGTATAGTATGTGACACAGCAATGAAAAACATCTAGGTAATGACCTGATAACAAAGGTACATATAAAGTATTGTAACGGTCTGTACATAATACTGACCGTTGCCTGTAACAAATGTATAGGTAAAGTATTGTAAAGGTGGGTGACAGTCAGATGCTAAACTAGAAAAAAATCTTTTGAGTCCCAGAGTGGGTCTGACTGAACCCCAAAATATTTGTTCTCATAACACAGTGATAACAAAGGCACCCCAAAACACACTCATTCCTGTCCCAAGGTGAAAACAAAGGTAGCCAAGAAGTTTCGTGAAGATCAGTTCACAAATATGAGCCGTGTAGAAGTTGTGACAAAAAACTGATTGGACCTAATTTCGGTACAAAATGGCCACTGGCAGCCATCTTGAATTTTGGACCGCACCCAGAAACACTCGTTCTTGTCCCAAGGTGATAACAAAGGTACCCAAGAAGTTTTGTGAAGATCGGTTCATAAATACAGCCTCTAGCCCGAGCCGTATTGACATGTGCACTTACAGTGTATAAGTAGCACTAAATAAATCAAAGTTCATCTAATTTGCATAATTTCTGCACGAGAAAAAAAAACGTACTATATGTAATGTATTCCATGTTACTAAACATTCATACAAAAATTTATTCAAATCAGAACTTTCATACAGAAGTTCTGTACAAAAGACTGATTGCACTAATTTTGGAACAAAATGGCTGCTGGTGGCCATCTTGAATTTCGGACCACACCCAAAAACACTCGTTCTCATCCCATGGTGATAACAAAGGTACCCAAGAAGTTTCGTAAAGATCGGTTCATAAATACAGCCTCTAGCCTGAGCCGTATAGAAGTTGTGTACAAAAAACTGATTAGATCTAATTTCGGTACAAAATGGCCACTGGCAGCCATCTTGAATTTTGGACCGCACCCAGAAACACTCGTTCTCGTCCCAAGGTGATAACAAAGGTACCCAAGACGTTTCGTGAAGATCGGTTCATAAATACAGACTCTAGCCCCAGCCGTATTGACATGTGTACTCACTGTATGTAAGCAGCACTGAAAAAATCAAAGTTCATCTAATTTGCATAATTTTTGCACGAGAAAAAAACCTGTATTATATGTGATGTATCCCATGGTACTAAACATTCACACAAAAAATTATTCAAATCAGCGCTTTCATATGGAAGTTCTGTGCAAAAATCTGATTGCACCAAATTTTGTACAAAATGGCTGCCATCGGCCATCTTGAATTTTGGGCCGGACCCCAAAACACTCGTTCTCGTCCCACGTTGATAACAAAGGTACCCAAGTAGTTTCGTAAAGATCGGTTCATAAATACGGCCTCTAGCCCGAGCCGTATTGGCATTTACATTTACAGTGCTGAAAGTAACACCAAAAAACATCAAAGTTAGTCTATTTTGCATAATTTACGCACGAGAAAAAAACCCGTATTATATGTGATGTATTCCATGGTACTAAACATTCATACAAAAAATTATTCAAATCAGAGCTTTCATATGGAAGTTCTGTACAAAAAACTGATTTCTGCACCGTCGGTACAAAATGGTGGCTGGCAGCCATCTTGAATTTCGGACCGCACCCAAAAACATTCGTTCTCGTCCCACAGTCATAACAAAGGTACCCAAGAAGTTTCGTAAAGATTGGTTCATAAATACGGCCTCTAGCCTGAGCCGTATCCAATTGTTGACGGACAGAAGGACGACGGGCCATGGCATAAGCTCAAATTTGGCTTTGCCGAAGTTGAGCTAAAAATCAATTCAATTTCAATTTATGTATTCTGGAAAGAAAAAAAAGCTTTGTTGAATAAATGAGTTTTTAATTGTTTTTTGAAATTTTCACTACACTACAAGCAGGAGTAGCCTTAGTTTAGGAAGATTTTGTTCATGTATTGTTACAATTTATTGGAGTCAGCTGATTGTGAGCTCAAATAACCAGTCAGCAATCGGCTGAACACTAATTACCACAACTCATTTTAATCATGTGAACATCACTGGATAACGTGAAACCACTCATTTGTATACAATGTTTTTGAAAAATTTGAATTCTTTGTGGTATTTCTTAAACACTTGACTGCACATAATTAACTCATTTATTTATTGATGTTTTAGGCAACATAGTTGTGCATTATGACTGACCGCAACATAGAGATAAAGTCAAGTTTAGTCAACTGCTCACACCCATTTGCCCTTTTTAGAAGACTTCCACCCCAATTGCTGGTAGCAGGGTCCAATTTTACCAGTAAAATAGAGCTTGTTTACCACCGAAAACAAGCACTGCCTCATTTCCTGGGGTTCTCACAGGGGTACATAATTAACTGGTGGAGTGCTAGAAGCCACTATCAGGGCTTTCAAAATGAAAGTGTCAATGATACTGTAGCTTAACCTGACTGTGTTGTGTTTGATGAAAAGGATAATGTTTATGAAAGGATTATGAAATAAGACAAGAACTGAGAAAATTGGGAATATGTTAATTTCTGTTCCCTGTATGCTATGTTTTCAATAAAAATAATTTGAGGTGTAGACTGTACTAAAGAATTGAGGGGTGAGTTAATGTGGCCCTCACAGTTGATGTACGTGGCCCTCACAGTTAATGTATGTCAACAAAACTTACCAAGTTACAGTGAAATTATTCCAAAACGAGTCATCCTATCAAGTTACAATGAAATCCCTTCATAAATACGTCCTGTAGACTGTGCTAAAGGTTTTGGGGTTTTGGGCTCTAGCAGCCATCAAGGTTGACCCATCGCAACCAAAAGGGGATGTCCTCATCTAGACATTATACTGAGTCATCCTATCAAGTTACAACGAAATTCCTTCCTAAATGCGACCAGTGGTCTGTGCTAAAGGTTTTCAGGTTTTGAGCTTGGGCAGCAATCATGGCAGAATGATCGCAACCAAAAGGGGACGTTCTCATCTAGACATTACATGGAGACATCAGACCAAGTTATGATGAAATCCCTTCATAAATATGACCTGTAAACTGTGCTAAAGGTTTTCAGGCTTTGGACCCCTGTAGCCATCACAGTTGACCAATCACAACCAAAAGAGGATGTTCTCATCTAGACGTTAAAATGGAGTCATCTTACTAAGTTACAATGAAATCCCTCCATAAATACGACCTGTAGACTGCGCTAAAGATTTTCGGGTTTTGGGCTCGGGCAGTCGTCACGGTTGACAGATCGTGACCAAATGGGGAAGTTCTCATCTAGACATCATACAGAGTCATCCTACCAAGTTACAATGAAATCTCTTCATACTAAATATGATCTGAAGACTGTGCTAAAAGTTTTGGGGTTTCAGCCTTGGGCAGCCATCAGGGTTTGACAGATCATGACCAATAGGGGACATTCTCATCTAGATATTATACAGAGTCATCCTACCAAGTTATCATGAAATCCCTTGACTACGACTTGTAGACTGTGCTAAAGGTTTTCGGGTTTTGGGCTCATGCAGCCATCACGGTTCACCGATCGCAACCAAAAGGGGAAGTTCTCATCTGGACATGACCTCAAACCTGCATATAAAATTTCATGACAATTGAACAAGAACTACGGGGTGTAGTCTGTGCTAAAGGAAAATGTGAACAGACTTACAGACTTCCACACGCGTGATGGCAATAGCTTGTCTTGACTCTGTCAAGTTAAGCTAGAAATAAGGGTACCAGAGCAAAAGCCAACATTTTCCTTGTTCATGTTTCATATTCAGTCAAACCCAAATAATATTTTGTTTATAGAAATTTGGTCTATTACAAAGTTCTGGAGAGTGCCTGTAGGTACATTCCAATAATTTGTAATAGAACAAATTTGGAATAACAAATTCAGACCACCAAAAATAATCTAGCCCTCAACCCTCAACCAGTTAATAATCTGTAATTTGCCATCAAATATTACTGTTAGTCTTATATCAAGTAAAGGTGTATGTTTGATATATTACATCTTCCAATATCTATCCTGCGTTCCAAATTCATGTTTTGTTTCAACACAAGCACAGCCACTACAGATAATGAAATAGCTAAAAATTGTGGAGAAGCTGACATCAGTGATGACGTTTCATACAAACCTCGATTTGGGTCAGGGAATGGATAAAGCACCAAGTAAGTTGCATAAGAGAATGCAATGAGATCAGATGATTTTTCATGGTTTTCTGCGAGGCATTCACGATGCATGTTTACTTGAACCAGGCTAGTTAGCCATATTGTTGAAAATTTGCCAGAATGGGAAAAGATTCCTTTGAGCAATTTCAGAGAACATCTAGAAGAACAGTTTGTATGAGCTTGAAGATTATCAACTGTCTCTACCAATGATGCTCACTTCAGACTTCTAAATCAGGTGCTGGTTACCGGCAGGTCCTATTTCACCAGCAAACAACCACTGTTCCACTTTCGAGTTCTATTATATGAAGTTTTATGTCATGAAATATATAATGAAAAAATCCAGCAAGAGGATCACAGATCCAGAAGTCGAGTTTCGACATTAAATTCTGAAGAAATAAGCTATTTGTAGCAACAGTGACCTTGACCTTGGGGCGCGAGACTCTGAAATCGATAGGTGTCTTCCTTTCCTATAGGGTAACCTCTGGTGTAAGTTTGGTAAAGGTGCGTCAAATAGAACTAAAGTTATTGTCCGGAAACCAATTTGTCACAAAATATTCTATTAATAGTAACAGTGACCTTGACCTTGGGGCCTCAGACTCCGAAAGCAATAGGTGTCTTCCCTTCCTATAGGGTAAGGTCTGGTATAAATTTGGTAAAGGTGCATCAAATAGAACTAAAGTTATTGCCCAGAAACCAATTGTTTACGCCCACCCGTCATTTCATCAAACTATAAGTCGCGTTTGACTTCGTCAAAACTGAACTAAAAATTTTTCTTGGGCCACTTGTATAACCGAGTATATTCAAAATATTTTTCAGGATATCTACTCATGGCTGCTGTAGCCATGGCCCACTCTATGGGATAGCATCATCAAACTCACCCTCTGGGAACCTCATTTTGCAAATGTCAGACTGCTTATTTTCAGGCCTGTAGTAACCAACTAACCAACTGTCTCCAGTAATTGGGTAGTAAAAGTTAATCTAAAAAACAAAAGTGCTGCTACTGGGATTGTGTACTGCACAGTAGAGGGAAGCAAACATGAGTGGAATCACTCAATATACCCAACACTTATGTCCAATATCACAGAATTCGAAAACAGTGGACTCTGTATAATTCTAATGAGAGACTTGAGTGGATACATAGGTGATAAGGAAGAAGGCATACCGGGTGGGGAAAACAGAGGACTCAGTACAATTCTGATGGGAGACAAATGCATGCAGGGCAGGGTAAGAAAATCAACAGGAATGGAAGGAAGCTGTGCATTTCTACAACCTTAGTCATTGTATATTTTCTTGTAGTGTGCTATGGCACTCTATCAACTAATCCTGTGCATTGCTATGGTCAGTCAGTGTATGTTAACTTACCAACTAAGTCTGTGCACAAGGTTAGCCGCTCTTTCCTTTCAAGACATTAATAAGATCATCTCTATTATGCGACTACCCCAGCACATTGCACAGCCATAGTGAGTATTCATTATCATGTAGTGTGTAATATGGCAGACACCAATTTTTAATAACCAAAAAGTGTGACTAACCCTGTGCATTTCACAGGGTTAGTCACATTTTCCGGTTATAAAAAAATTTCATTATTAACTGAGTAACTAACCCTGTGCACTGTACAGCCTTAGTGTAAATCTAATCTATATTAACTCTTTACCGAACATAATGGTCAAAACCCGCCAATAATATTCTCAATGCGCTTTCAAACTCAGCTTATGACCATCATTGGAATGGATTGTGGAAAGGTTTTTCAATTAATTTCAATTAAGGTCCCACAAAATAGATCTTCTGTTTCTCAGGCCATTATATGTAAACTTGCACGCAGGCAAGCAGTTTTTGATTTTATTTTTTATTTCTCTAATTATTTCTTTGCCATCAAAAGTTCATGTTCTTGGTTTCTGTTCTGTTCATAATCTACGGAATAGCATGGGGGGGGGGGGGGGGGGGCGGGGTAGCGGGGGTTGTATTTCATCCCTTGAGAGCAAGAAGGCTTTACAATGATAAGCATCTTGCACTTAAGGTACAAATTTATCAATTTTTTTAACTTGGGTAAAATATCAGACATAAACCATTTAATTTTAATTTTTTTAAAGTTTACATTGGTTAGAAAAATAGAGCATGCGGCAGCAACAAGGACCATGTGGGAGGACCTGAGAAACAGATTTTAAGTTTTTTTTTAGGCCTAATAGCTTGTTTTTTACCAATGTGGTGTTTATGGTGTTGTCAGCTCATTTCACGCCATAGTTTTCTTTTTGTAAAAAATTATAAGTTCAATGGAATCCTGTTAATAGAATAGAAAATTAACATGTGAAAAATATTCAATTAAAAGGAATATTCAATTAACAGGAATCTGGTAATTTTCCTAAATTCTTAGGTTAAAATAAGCATTTATTGTATTAAATCTGGTTTAACAGATATCATAAAGCTGGTTCCAGCCATATTTGTACAATTTTACTGATAGAGTGTCAGGATATTTTACGTCATGTTAGTCTTGTGCTGGTTAATTTGCTCCCCTATATTAGGTAAAGGGTTAAATTGACTCCATTCTTTTCACACAAATCCTAACAGAGGTGCAGCAAGAATCTACATGGATTCTTGCTGTTTTTGTTGTGCAAATCTTTGCATGAATTGATTCTTGGATTCTCTTTGAAATATGAGCCCTGGTAAAGGGTTTCGAGTTTGGAAATTATATTCAATTAACAGGGTTATTGAATTAATAGATATTCAATTAAATGGGCTCCACTGTACTGAGCGAAATGGTTAAAATGTTGCATAACAGATTAACGTGCAACACCAGTATTTGTTTACTGTTTTTTTTTAGGATCACTTTCAGCATTTATAACAAAATCAAGACTGCAACACAAGTATGAACTCAAATTTAACCAATCGTTTGTCCATATGACACCCCTTCTGGAGAATGTTGGTTACTTGGTCTTTTAGAGGATGTTGGTCACTTTGGGCATTGGTTACTCATGTAGCAAGATATCTCTCCCCTCCAGAGGGGAAGATATCCTAGGATAATACCCCCAACCCCACCCCACCTAGATTCATTTTTTTAAACTTCTATTAGCTCACTGTGATACTGACAGTTCAAATTGAAAAGATAGATTCTTAAAATACGAACTCGGGAATACTTAACAATGACTTGATGGACAAAAGTTTCTGAATAAATTCTTGGAAATATAAAGCTTCTGGCTGTTATGGGATCAATATTTTAACATGGACATCCTTAAAACCTATGAATCACATTTTATATAAACTCTGACATAAGTGAGTGTGTAGAGGGATGGGAGGGAGGGAGGGGGGACTGATGGTTGGAAGATAACAAGACCATGGTACCAACTCCCTAACTCATGTCAAAATACATATAAAATGTGAATTCAATGAAATAGGTTTTCTTAAATGCATACTATTAAATATCAACCTTTGAATTTAAATAGACAGTCTTGAAACCGGAAAAGGGCATTTTATAAACTTTACTGGGTAGGCATGGAAAGACAGCCATTTCTTGGAAAAAAAATATAATTTTTTGCCTCAAAAACATAGCTTATGACCCCTTCCTGGAATGAGCTTACATCAAATGGGGAATAATCAGCTCTGTTTTGTGGTAAAAAAATAAAAAATAATAAAATTTGAATGGACATTTTTGTAAAAAGTGTTTGCTAGTAAAGGGTTCAATTTGTATATTTGGCAATCCATTTGTTAATTTTTTAAACAAATTATCTTAAGTGACATCTCAGACAGATTTTCTTGAGGTATCGAAACAAAGAACTACTTTTTATACATGCATGTAAATAAAATGAGGAACCAAGAAAATGATTCCTAACAGACTGATCAATCAACTCTGAAAGTTGGTTAAAAAAGACGTTAACCGCAAAAATGGCCAGCGCTGTTGACAAAAATCACCATTCAATTTTCATTATTTTTTCACCTTTTGTCTCAAAAACTTAGCTTATGACCACACGTTGGAACGAGCTTGTTGAGATCATTCCAATGAGTGGTCATAAGCTATGTTTTTGACACAAAAATTAAAAAAAATGAGTTATTCGGGACTTTTGTTTACAACTGTCGTGTGTCTTTTGGTAAAGGGTTAAAAAGCTGAAAAACTCACTTCCGCAAGTCAAATATAGTGACCCTATTTCCAACAGGGCTAACAACACTGTTGCCATCTGGACTGAATATAATATTGCCTTTCCTGTACACTGCACCAAGTAGGTTGGAAAACTGAAATGAAATAGAAGTTAAAAGAGTCAACTTTATCCAGTAAAATTAGTGTTTTCACCCATCTGATGATACTGAAAGAAATCAACAGGAGAACATGGTTCACATGAAATGTACAAAATGGATGTATTGATTATTGGTATCAGTTTTTGGTAATGTTTGATAAATCTGATAATGGCATGATAACAATGTCGGCAAAATTATGGCTTTCTACCGATGATGTCACAGCAGTCTTATCACTCCACTGCTGGTTCAAGAACCATGGTGATACACTATATGAAGGGCAAATTAACTCCCATCTACACTCTCAAGCCAAAGTATCAAAATCTCCAGCCTTAACCCTTTGAACCCCAGAGGCTGTTTTTCCGACCAGGAACATGATACGTCATTAAATAGGATGGCTGTTCAGTAAATGTGTGGGGGTTGACCGATCAATATTTTCAATGTGCAACCCAGAGGCTGCACGTTGAAAATATTGATTGGTCTACCCCAAATAAGGAATATGGACTCTTCTAATTGATGCTATTGAACTGGCATGGAAGATACCACCAGAGTTCAAAGGGTTGAATATTTCCCAAAATTGCATTATGGAAACAAGGCTAATGGTGACCATGCAGCCACAGATGCCCTTCAAACTATGGCCAAATGGACTATAATACACTGGAATGAAAAGTTTTGTGTTGAATTTGGTACTCGCAATGGTCCATAAGGTTACGAATTTAATAAAATTCATCTGAACATATCAGCCAAACAGCTGTTTTGACCATATTTTCACTAATATGTTGGAACTTCTCAACAGAACCATACACATACAGATGTCACTTGAATTGGCATACAGTACAAGCCAAAATAAAGTTGAAGAATAACTGCTAGAAACTAAGTATCTTTCCCTTCCTCCAGTGATAAGACCAGAAACAAACATCAATTTGTGGAAAGCTCTCATGGACATGTTTCCAGAAAATATCAGATTCTGATCTTATCAGTGCACAAGCAGCAGTATACTTAGCTTATTGCAGTTATGGTACAACTTATTTCAACTTGTACTGTAATATACAAATTCATTTGACAATGATATCTGAATGGGTTTATTGGAAAATGGAGATAAAATCTTTTCCCAATGAGTGGAATTTCTTGGACAAAGGGTTAACTGATATACATTAAGCTTTTAAACAATGAAACCATGCACACAGGGATTGTAACTGATGAAAGTGTGTGAGTAGATGACAACTTTATCAGCCAGGCATTACAGAATTATGGCTCCGGATGGACAAATACAGTCCGCGAGAGAATTAAGTTTTCTCATTCCTGTGACCTTGACCTTTGTCACTCGAGCATGGTGTTAAGGTGCAAAAGACCTTCCACTGGGTAAAGTTTCATGGAAATCTGCCAAAGAGTTATGGAGTTGAGGCTCCGGATGGACAAATAAAGACAAACAGATGGATGAATGGACTGATGGATGGAATGATGGATGGACAGACAGACAACCCAGAATTAAGATGCCTCCCTACTGGGGGGGGGGGGGGGGGGGTGTCTAAAAAATTGAGGCTTGAAACGTTCACCACTTTGACATCTATGTGCTCAGGGTTAACCATGGAGTCAATAAAATGATTTTACAAATTAAATAAACTGATGTCATTCACATCATCATTACTGATAAACAGGCTTACATGGCTCCATCAGGAATAATAGTATCTTGAGACAAAAATCCCTGAACGTCATCTGATCAATGCCCAAAGGCTTTTGCTCAATGACTAAGGTGGGTAGAGATGGGCAATATACCAAAAAACTGAATCGATACTGATATCATGGGGATAACAAAAACAAGAGGCTCAAGTGAGTCTAAAACGCTCACCTGGCTCAAGTTGTCAAAAAGAATGACTGTATCAGTAAGTGATCGGCAGCAAGAGCAATTTTTTGATTTGCTATGACACTATCAAAGGCAACTTTTTTGCCCATTCATTTCTGCTGGTTCTAGGAAAGCTGTCTAGCAAGCTCTGTTCTGTGAACTTTTGTTTTGTTTTCAACTACTGTGGTTCTCTCTACCCCCCCCCCACCCCCACCCCAACAAAAATAAATTCCAGCATAAATGAAATACTTATGACCCAGTTATATACTACATGGTAAATATGGTTCACATCTGCCCACTGAATCTGAAAATAAAATTATTGAGTGTAGCCCAAAATCTGAGAGTCCAAATTTTGACTTACTGAGCTTATCTGAAAAAAGTGAATCTGCGTCACTAAAGTAAGTTTCAAACAAAAAATACTTATGACCCAGTTATATACTACATGGTAAATATGGTTCACATCTGTCCACTGAATCTGAAAATAAAATTATTGAGTGTAGCCCAAAATCTGAGAGTCCAAATTTTGACTTACTGAGCTTATCTGAAAAAAGTGAATCTGCGTCACTAAAGTAAGTTTCAAACAAGAAATCTAAGCATTATTGCAACTGGCTTATAAAAAGAGGATTTTGAAAGCATATTAGGCTTATGGAGCATTAATCCCACCCTAAGGGACATAGTAATTTGGAGAAAAAATCAGAAGAGTAAATTCCACCAGCCTGAAGATGGCAGCTGCTTCATTTGAACAAAGGAGAATAGGTTTACTTTACAGATGGTCTGTGCCATAAATGAATGAATTTGTCCCAGTGGTTTTAAAGAATAAGAAAGATTTCAAACTAGAGAAACAGAATTTTACTGCCACTAGTAAATTCAAGTCTGTGTGAAAATAGTTAAAGCATCAAAAATAAACAAAACAGAAAGAGAATTTATGGAGGCTTATTTTTTTTTTTTTTTTTTTTTTTTGGGGGGGGGGGGGGGGGGGAAAGGGTTAAAATATTTTTAAAAAAATCAGAAATAAGTCTTCATTAACAGTATTACAGGCAATAAAATCTTTGGAAACCACAGTGAAGTCTTGAGAGGGTTAAATTAAAGATATTCATACAGGAATTAGAGAAATTTTTTCCAAGAAACCTGATAAAAACATATATGTGCACAGCACTGAAAAAGGTTAGATCAAGGCATCAATAAAATCTTTGAAAGCCATACTGAAGTCATGAGAGGGTTAAATTAAGGACATCCAAACAGGAATCAGATAAATGTTTCTAAGAAACCAGAAAAAGACATATATATTTGCACAGAATTGAAAGGGTTCAACATAAAATAAAATCTTTGGAAAACACACTGAAGTCATGAAAGGGTTAAATTAAGATATTCACACAGAAATCAGATCATTTTTTTTCCAAGGAACCAGAAAAAAACATGTATGTGCACAGAACTGAAAGTGTTTGATCATGGCATCAATAAAATTTTTGGAACCATCATTGCAGTCTTGAGAGGATTAAATTAAAGATATGCATACAGGAATCAGATAAATGTTTCCAAGAAACCAGAAAAAACATATGCACATCAGGGAAAGAGTTCATCATGATATAAAATCTTTGGAAAAACACACTGAAGTCATGAGAGGGTTAAATTAAAGACATTCATACAGGAATCAGATCAACTGTTTTTCCAAGGAACCGGGAAAAAACATATACAGCACTGAAGGGATTTGTTTGTTCATGGCATCAATAAAATCTTTGGAACCCACATTGCAGTCTTGAGATGGTTAAATTAAAGACATGCATACAGGGATCAGATAAATGGTTCCAGCATTGAAATGGTTCATTTAACATAAAATAAAATCTTGGAAAAACAAACGAAGTCACAAATTTTAACAATTTTCTGATTAAAATGACAAGATTACAATGTTCATAGCAGCAATTTTGTTATTTTAAGAACAATATGTCAATCAAGGTTCTCAGTGAATGAAAATTTTCCTCCAGGAGTCCGACCAGGAGGAGAGCTTCCCGGAGTCCGTGGAGGCATTCCTTGGGGAGGAGATCCAGGACGAGATTATCTGAACCACAGTCCAGGACAACTACAACTATTTCCTGGAAAGAAAATATCCAGCAGACTCAATCAGGATAATCCTTTCAAGCAGTCAAAGGGTACAGACAATCTCAAGAAACAGCAGCTAGGGTCAGGCCGTTCCTTGCCAAGGACAAACCTACTCCTCCTCCGGATCCAACAATGCCACCAACATCAATCTCTCCGACACATCCTCCTCCCACCAAGAAAAACCGCAGGAGACATTGATGCCGCTGATCACCCCTACTCTTTCCCTCCTCTACCACGCTCAGCAGAAATACTATATAGTCAATGAGGGTCGAAAGGGGCTTGCTCCCCAAACTGTCCCTCACTCCCTGCATGCCTTCAGCACGCGAAACCAATCCGTCCGATTCATTGGGGTAGGGGCAATGACTTGACTTGGGGGAGGGGCATGGTACAAAGGACATGGAGGCGAACTGATTAGCTTAGCAAGTTATTAAATGAAACACTTGATTCAGTGTGATGATTCACACTGAATTGAGTGATTCATTAAATAACTTGCTAGACTAATCAGTCATCACTGTTGAATTAACTTATCAAGTTCTTGAGATGTCAGCACTGAACCTATTTAGTTACGAAATGGTTGAATGTTGGGAAATTGGGCCAGTTTGAGACTACTTTCAGTGCTATGTGCACATACCGAATATTGCACCTAAACCGAGGTATTTACCAGAAAAATAACGAAACCTGAAATTTCAATACCGCACAGCAATACTGACAGTTGCTCGCCGCTGCTTGATGGTTCTCTCCAGGGTACTCCTGCTTCCTCCACCCGTAAAACTGTCTGACATGAGGTGACTCAGGCTGTCCCCCAATAAATAAATATTGATTTGGGGTCGTAAAAGAATGCCACAGTTTAGCTCATTGGCAGTGGCATTTATATAGTGTTGTGGTAGAATGATACAACAACTTGTTCTGTTTTTCCTGATGTGAATTCCTCCTTTGTACTATCAGCAAATTTCAGTAAAGTCAGATACTGAATACCGAACCAATACCAAGGTATACCCCCTAAAAATAACAAAAACGATACCGAACTAGGCCTGAAATGGTTAACCGATTAATCGATTAACCAATGATCAACATCTTGATCGATCAAAAAAGTAATTGCTCGATTAACCGTTACTTTTGAATTATTGTATTATACAGGTTAACAAGGGAACAAACTTGCTCCAAAACAGGCCCACATTGTCACACTGACTCACATCAATTATATGAGACAGAGTAAAGCATGCAAGTTATGTGCTGACATACTTGTACAGGTACATGTATTGGTAGCTGGAAATGGTCATTCTTAACCCTTTACCCAATGCAGTTGAAAGACAATACTTGCAAAATAAATTAAAAAAAATTTTAAATTTTTGTCTCAAAAACATAGCTTATGACCCCTTATTGGGATGAGCTCAATGAGCCCATCCCAATGAGGGGTCATAAGCTATGTAGTAGAGACAAACACTGAAAACATAACATAATTTGAATGGAGACTTTTGTATATAGCACTGGCCCTTTTTTCCCATTAAGTTGGGTAAAGAGTTAATATGCTGTAAATCATAAACGGTACAGCAATTATTCAGCTACCTATTAGGGTAAGTGATTAATCGGTTAACCAAGGTTAATCCATGTAATTAATTGATCAAGAAAACCCTTTAACCATTTCAGCTCTATACCAAACTCAAAATTCCAATATCATTCATCTCTATGGGAGGGCCTGAGAGGAGCCACAGGTGGGTGCTAGTCATGTATAGCCATTAGGGATTAAGTGTATCAACTTACTGAGGACCAGAAGCCCATATCTAGACTCAAGTGAAAACTGTGGGGGCCTTAATTAATAGGCATCATATTCTATGGATGTGCTTCATATTTTCTTAGAAATATATTTTTTTTATTCAACTGGATTTGACATAACACATTTTTTTGGAGAGTGCCTTTAAATGAATTGTTACAACTTTTACTTTCCCTCACTCTGGAAACAAGCAAATGTCTCCCCAGTTTTGAAAAAAAACAGCCCTCAAATCCAGTTATTAATTATCGCCCGATATTGATTAGTTGCGAAGGTAAAATATTTGAAAAATGTGTTTTCAAACGCTTGTGGCAATCTCTGATTAAAACAATGTCCTTACTTAATTCCAATCCGGTTTTACACCTGGTGATTCAACTGTCCTCCAGCTGACTGACATATATGATGAATTCTGTCGAGCTCTTGATGAAGGCAAAGAAGTTAGGGTGGTCTTCTGTGATGTTAGCAAGGCTTTCGACAAGTTTGGCATGTTGGCCTTATCCATAAGCTGATGAAAACTGGTGTCTCGGGTGAACTTCTGTTGTTCTTAAAATCATACCTATCAAATAGGTTGCAATGAGTTGTGCTAGGGTCGGATGCATCTACTTGGAGAACCATTAATGCTGATGTACCACAAGGTTCGATACTTGGACCTTTATTGTTTCTTATATATATTAATGATATAACCGAAAACTTACTCAGTAGCATACGCCGATTTGCATATGATACTTCCCTGTATCTAATTGTAGAGAATCCAGAGCAAGCCTCGAGATTAATCAACCATGACCTTGCCACAATAGAACTTTGGGCTAAGACCTGGTTGGTTGAGTTTAATCCCAGTAAAACTGAGAGTATACTCATATCACGTAAATGCAACCCTACTGCCCACCCACCTCTATTCAATTCCTAGGTGATTCGCGGATATCCGAAGTCAATAATCATAAACATTTAGGAGTTATATTTAAGAGCACATGTTCATGGAATGATCACATTGATCATATCTGCTCTAAAGCGTGGTCCCGCTTAGAACAACTGAGGAACCAGAAATTTAATCTCGATCGCAGCGTCCTTGAAAAAATATACTTTGCCTTCGTTAGGCCTCTACTAGAATACAATGATGCTGTCTGGGATAATTGTTCAGCAGCTCAAGATGCCGAGCTGGAGAAAATACAGATCACAGCTGCTAGGATTATTACCAGGGCAACTGTCAGTTGTAGCAAGTCTCTGCTTTATTCCGAAACACGTTGGGACTCTTTACAAGACAGACGACGCAAACATTAAAATTTTTTAGTAAATTTTGTTTCTTAACATACCTACCACAATTGTTTACAACTGGCTGTAACGTGTAACGTAAGTGCAAGCCCTACTTCGGAACTAACTCAAGCTTTTAGAGAACTTTTCCAAACAAGTTGGATAAGTAATAGAGTGCAAAAGCACGAAAACGATCGAAAAAAGGGTCGAGCGAGACCAGCGCTCAAAATTACAGGTACTCTCTCTGCACACCTCTTGTGTTTACCGAGCACATGCGCAACAACCGTGACGTGAACTCCGTATTTCCGCCAACGAGAAGTTTGTGATTTAGCGGGGAGGCATCGGTATCAAGGATATCCCCAAGGAGGGTGGGCCTCCGGTAAACAATTGTGGTAGGTATGTTAAGAAACAAAATTTACTAAAAAATTTTAATTTCTTTTCAACCTACTCACAATTGTTTACAATTGGCTGAATAAACAATAGGGGGAGGTGAATCACATAACCAATACCAACAAGAGCAGCAGAAAGAAAAGCAAGGAGGGCAGAGAACAATAGCGAAACCTGTAATGAAGATAGAGAGAAGGCACCTGAAAAGAACAAGGCTGAGGGAAGCACAACCTCGATAAAAACAATTTTAACGAGAGTGCACAACAGCCTGAGCAGCAACGAGAGGGCCTAAAGAATAAAGGTCCTCAGATTGCTGCTGAAGGTGGCGGAGATAAAAGGAGGAGAAAGTAGAGGCATTCCTTCAGTAAGCCGCATTCATAACATCCCGGAACGAAACAGAATTGGAGAACGCCCAGGATGTAGAAATGGCACGAACCTCATGAGCATTAAGCTGGTTCAAAACAAGATCCGACGCAGACAAGCGGGAATAAGCCAGCTTGATTGCAAGACAGATCCACCTGGAAATAGAATGGGTAGAGACAGACTGCCTCTTAGGAATGAGAGACAGAAAGAATCTCTTCTGACCCCCTCCTAATGAACTGAGTGCAAGTTATGTAAGTCTTGATCGCACGAACAGGACAAAGAAGAGGTCTCCGGCCATCGACAGCAGGGAGAGCCCGAATGCAGATGGGAGGAGGTACTGAATCAGGAAGTTGATTCTTAGCCAGAAAAGAGCAATCAGTAGTGAAGGTGACACTGTAGGCCTCATTTCTGAAGAAGGCAGAGACAACAGATAGCACATGAAGCTCACTGACTCGTCGAGCAGAAGCAAACGCTAGAAGAAAAGCCATCTTATAGGTGAGAAAATGCATATCGGTCTCAGATAAAGGCTCGAATGGCGCCCCCTCCAAACAATGCAACACCCATGCCAAGTTCCACTTGGGTGTAAGATGCAAAACTCGAGGCCTCTTCAAAGAAAAGTGCCGAATGAGTTTGGAGAGAAAAAGATTACGACCGATGCACCGCTTTCCCACATAAGAGAAAGTATCAGACAGCATAGACCGATAGCCCTTAATCGTAATAGGCTGGAGGCCCTTGGAGTCAAAAAGATATACTAGAAAATCCGCAATTTGAGCGATTGACGGATCACGGTAATCCACATTGTGATCTGCACACCAGCAGCAGAAAACTTTCCACTTGGCAGCATAAGTCATCCCAGTGTAATGTCGCTGCGATGCAGAAATGCACCCCACTGTTCGTCTCGAAAAACCTCTACATCGGAGACTGGACCTGATAAAAGACAGGCGTGAAGGGACATGCTCGCCATGTTGTTGTGATACTTCCTGGGATGACCCTTGGAAAGAAGATCGCGACGTAGAGGTAGACGAATCGGCCGATCTGCCAACAGAGGCAGCAGCAGATTGATCCACACCCTCTGTGGAGACAGAGGTGCGATCAGAATGATCCTGCAACTGCAAGCATGAATCTTCGCTAATACTTGAGGAAGAATCGGTGCAGGAGGAAAGGCATAGCCGATCCAACCTGTCCAGTCCAGAGACAGAGCGTTTACTGCAAATGCCAGAGGATCTGGACAAGGGGAGACAAAGGTCTCTACCTGATGATTCCAGCGAGTAGTGAAAAGGTCGACCTGAGGACGGCCCCACTGCTCGCCAATCGCCTGAAACACTGACCGATGTAGCATCCATTCGGTTGGAAGGACACTGTCGCGTAGGGACAGGGAGTCTGCTAGGATGTTGAGACGTCCGGGAATGTGTCGAATGGACACCCGAGAGTTCACGTCCGCGCCAACAGAAAAAGATACCGAGACAGCCGATACATGGGAATTGAATGTGTGCCTCCTTGATTCCGTATGTAAGCCACTACTGTCGAATTGTCCGAAAGAAGTAGGACAATATGGTCCGACAGATGAGGGATCCAAAGCCGAAAACTCAACAGAAGAGCAAGGAGCTCCTTCTGGTTGATATGAAGGCCCACCTGCTCGTTGTCCCACTCGCCGTGAGTAGACAGACCGAGAGGATCCAGCGTTGCACCCAAGCCCCGATCGCTGGCATCCGCAGTAAGGATGCGATCGGCCAAAGGAACATCCAACGGAACACCCTGTGTCAGCCAGGGAATATCGGCCCAAGGGTGGAGGTGACAAAGCAGAGACCGAGGAATAGTGAGTTCCAGGTCCAGCGGATCTACATTTTCAGACTCCAATGATCCAACAGAAAGTGTTGGAGAGGCCGGACAAACAAGAAGATTTTTTAAGAAATTTGCCTGAAATGCACTAAGTTTGAATTCGAGCTTCTATAGTGAGCTCAAATATGAATTCGGGGGCTGGTTTTAACAAACTTGAATCAGATCCACCCCACAATGTTGCATACCAAATATCAAAAGATTCTGCCTGCTGGATCTGGAGAAGAAGATTTTTGAAGAAATTTGCCTGAAATGCACTAAAGTTCGAATTCAAGCTTCTATACTGAGCCCAAATATAAACCCAGGGGGGCCGATTTGAACAAACTTGAATCAGATCCACCCCACAATGTTGCATACCAAATATCAAAAGATTCTGCCTGCCAGATCTGGAGAAGAAGATTTTTTAAGAAATTTGCCTAAAATGCACGAAGTTCGAATTCGGGCTTCTATAGTGAGCCCAAATATGAATCCAGGGAGCCGATTTGAACAAACTTCAATCAGATCCACCCCACAATGTTGCATACCAAATATCAAAAGATTCTGCCTGCTGGATCTGGAGAAGAAGATTTTTTAAGAAATTTGCCTAAAATGCACTCAGTTTGAAATCGGGCTCCTATACTGAGCCCAAATATGAACCCGGGGGAGCCAATTTGAACAAACTTGAATCAGATCCACCCTACAATGTTGCATACCAAATATCAAAAGATTCTGCCTGCTGGATCTGGAGAAGATTTTTTTAATCTTTTTCCCATTGCCTACAGTGTTAAAAAGTGTTGACTCAGCACTTTTTCAAAAGTCCTGAAAAAAGTACCTTGTGATCAAACTGATAGGGAATTTTTTTTAACCATTCTATTCTACTGGATAAAAGTAAGATTTATACAAAATAAGAATTCTCTGTGCCGTGTAGTTTTGGAGATATGGCAGTTTTAAGGTTTTTCCTATTTTTAGCTCCCGAGGTTCCCACGGGGCAATGAGAAAAAATTTTTTGGCATCAATCAACTACTTATGACCCATTATCATCTCATATCAAATTTGGTTCAAATCGACCTGACGGTTCTGAAAATAGAAATTTTAGGCGTGGCCAAAATTTTTGCCCCTCCCTAATGAAGGCAAATAATGCCCGACAAACTTCTCTTGAACAAACTTGATTCTAAACCTCAAAAGGACTCTGTATACCACATATCAAGTCTCTGCTACTGGTGGTTCATTAGTAGATTTTCAAAAAATTTGGCCATTTTTTCCCCACACCTCTGCTCAATATGAGCCAAAACCTATTTTGGATAAAAATCAAAATGCCCCTATATAACCACTACTTACATGAAAATTAATTAAAATGTGGCCAGTGGTTTAGGAGAAAGAGGCTCAAACACAACCTTCACGACAGTCGACAGACGACGTACGAAGAGTGATAAGAAAAGCTCACCCTGGTTTCAGTCAGGTGAGCTAAAAAAAAATCTTGAATAACTAATTTTTTTCATTTTTTGTCTCAAAAACATTGGTCATAACCTATGTTTTCGAGACAAATGAAAGTGTCAATGATCTGTAGCTCAACTTGACAAACTTGAACTTGGTAAGTTATAAATGAAATGGCAAAATTGAAGATCATAGGTACCAATGTCATTTTTTTGGCCAGTGGCAACATTTTTTGACAGAAACCGAAGAAAATCGATAGCTCCCATCTAGAGGCCTCCCCAAACAAGCATGCCAGGTTTCAAAGCAATCCGATCATAAATGTGCCCTGTAGGGTGTACAAAAGGGAAATATTGTGGTCTGACTAGACTAAATTCTAAGAACGGTGGCCGTGGCAACATTTTTAGACGGAAATGGAAAAAAATCGATAGCTCCCATCTAGAGGTCACCGTAAATAAGCATACCAGGTTTCAAAGCAATCTAATCATAAATGTGCCCTGCAGGGTGAGCCAAAGGGAAATATTGTGGTCTGACTAAACTAAGTTCAAAGAATGTTGGCTGCGGCAACATTTTTTGATGGAAATTGAAGAAAATCGATAGCTCCCATCTAGAGGTCACCCCAAACAAGCATGCCTAAGTTCTAAGAACGTTGGCCGCGGCAACATTTTTTGACGGAAATTGAAGAAAATCGATAGCTCCCATCTAGAGGTCTCCCCAAACAAGCATACCAGGTTTCAAAGCAATCAAATCATAAATGTGCCCTGTACGGTGTGCCAAAGGGAAATATTGTGGTCTGACTAAACTGAGTTCTAAAAACGTTGGCCGCGGCAATATTTTTTGATGGAAACTGAAGAAAATCGATAGCTCCCATCTAGAGGTCACCCCAAACAAGCATGTCAGGTTTCAAAGCAATCCGATCATAAATGTACCCTGTAGGGTGTGCCAAAGGGAAATATTGAGTCTTCTGACTAAACTAAGTTCTAAGAACGTTGGCCGCGGCAACATTTTTTGACAGAAATTGAAGAAAATCGATAGCTCCCATCTAGAGGTCTCCCCAAACAAGCATACCAGGTTTCAAAGCAATCTGATCATAAATGGGCCCTGTAGGGTGTGCCAAAGGGAAATATTGAGGTCTGACTAAACTAAGTTCTACGAACGTTGGCCGTGGCAACATTTTTTGCCGGAAATTGAAGAAAATCGATAGCTCCCATCTAGAGGTCACCCTAAATAAGCATACCAGGTTTCAAAGCACTCACATCATAAATGTGTCCTGTAGGGTGTGCCAAAGGGAAATATTGTGGTTTGACTAAACTAAGTTCTGAGAACGTTGGCCGCGGCAACATTTTTTGACGGAAATTGAAGAAAATCGATAGCTACCATCTAGAGGTCACCCCAAACAAGCATACCAAGTTTCAAAGTAATCTGATCATAAATGCGACCTGTGAGGTGTGCCAAAGGAAATTGTGAACGTACGTACGTACGCCGACGGACGAGAAGTGATGGCAATAGCTCAGCTTGACTTTGTCAAGTTGAGCTAAAAATGAAAAAATAATGAAAATTAATTGGCGATTTCTGTTAATAGCGCTGCCGGTTTTGGCCGTTACGGTGGGTAAAGGGTTAAGTGTAAATAAATACCAGTTACATACACAAGTTGCATTGAAAGTAAAATGTTACCTAATATTTTTATATTTCTAAATCATCCGAGTCAAACATTTATGTTCTGGGTACTCCAGATGACAATTCTTTTTAACATGATCATAACTGTATGAATTGTATCACATCCAAACACAAAGAGCTTTGCCCGAAAACAATCCCTGAAGTATCTCAAACAATAGTGACCCAGTCATCATCCATTAAATTGCTGAGTTTCTGCGATGGTTTTCTCGGCGTATTGGGGCCAAAAACACTTCAGATTACATCTCTGATTGGTACTGCCTAGAGCTGAAATGGTTAATGGATTTTCTTGATCGATTAATCACATGGATTAACCTTGATTATCCAATTAATCACTTGCCCTAATGGGTTGCTGAATAACTGCCATATCGTTGATGAGTTACAGCATTAACCCTTTATCCAACGTAATGTGGAAACCGGCCAGGGCTATATAAAAAATCACGACATCGACGCCGTAGCTGCAACGGGTGGTACAATCTCACAAAATTCTAAGTTCATCAAGGGCCATAACTCCAAGAAAAATATTTGGAACAACACATGCATTGAACAGTGGCCTGACATCAATAAGATACACTTACATGCCAAATATAAAGTCATTCCATCAAGTATTTCAAAAGTTATTGAGTTTTGAAACTCGTTGGTCACAGACAGACCGACAGACAGACCGGCAGACCGACATTGCCACTTATTGAGTTGCCAATCCCAGCTAAAAATTCTCCATTCAAATTTTATTATATTTTAAATTTTGGTCTCAAAAACATAGCTTATGACCCCCTCATTGGAAGGATCTCACTGAGCTCTTTACAATGATGAGTTCATAAGCTATGTTCTTGAGACAAAAATTGAAAATTTTTAGTAATTCAATAAGTTATTTTGCAAGTATTGGATAAAGGGTTAAGAATGACCATTTCAAGCTACTGATACAGTATAATGATCATGCAAGTGAACAAGTATATCAGCACATAACTTGCATGCTTTACTCTGTATATAATTGATGTGAATCTGAGTGACAATGCTTGCCTGTTTTGGAGCAAGTCTGCTCCTTTGTTAACCCATATAAAAATGTAGTTCGAAAGTTATCCTACCATACTTACAGAGAAAATCCTTCATCCTAACATGCATCAAGATGGATGTTTTCTGTTTACATCAGCTTCATTAAAATATTTACCAAACCTTCACTCTTATTTCTTTTATGGCACAATAATGAATATATCAATAATCCAGGTTTCAATTCATATATTCCACAAATTCAACAAGAGCACCGCCAAGCGGGGCAACATACGCCCGTCAAAATTGGAACATGCACAAGTTTCTCTGGGGTAAAGTTTGAAATTTTTGTTGACTCGACTATGTCTGTACCCCCCCCCCCCCCTACCCCCCTCCAATCATTTTCCATTCCCCTACCCTGTCTGGGGTAAAGGGTAATTCACCTGTTTTCACATTTCATATTAATCGATCTGAGGTCTTCAAAAAATAAAAAAAACAAGGCTGCTGTAGAAGATTCTCCTCACCATTTACATTCATTGACAGGTTAACTTCATTGATAACGACTGACCGTGGCGCCAAGGAAAAGGACATTTTGAGGATCATAATAGCTATAAACGGCGAGGATTCTCGTCGTTTAAAAATAATCTGCTCCTGTCACATGCACAACAACAATTGATGGATCAACATGAGTGCAAAGTTTGAACAATAAAGTAAGTAAAATGTTGGAGTAGGCGACACAATAGCATAATGTTTCAAGTACTAAAAGGGGGCATAACTCTGGAAATACAAACAGAGTTACCTGCTCTTGTCACATGCACAACTGCAATTGGTGATAACATGTGTGCAAAGTTTGAACAATATAGCATGTAAAATGTTGAAGGAGAAGGCGTCACAATACTGTAATGTTTCAAGTACTAAAAGGGGCATAACTCTGGAAATACAAAACAGAGTTACCTGCTCTTGTCACATGCACAACGCCAATTGGTGGTCAACATGTGGGCAAAGTTTGAACAGTGACACAATACTGCAATGTTTAAGTACTAAAAGGGGCATAACCCTGGAAATACATAATGGAGTTACCTGCTCTTGTCACATGCACAACAGCAACTGGTGATCACCATGTGTGTAAAGTTTGAACAATATTGCGTGTAAAATGTTGAAAGAGTAGGCGACACAATACTGCAATGTTTTAAGTACTAAAAGGGGGCATAACTCTGGAAATACAAAACAGAGTTACCTGCTCTTGTCACATGCACAATGGCAATTGGTGGTCAACATGTGTGCAAAGTTTGAACAATGTAGCATGTAAAATGTTGAAGGAGTAGGCGACACAATAGTGTAATGTTTCAAGTATTAAAAGGGGGCTTAACTCTGGAAATACAAAACAGAGTTACCTGCTCTTGTAACATGCATAACAGCAATTGATGATCAACAGGTGTGCAAAGTTTGAACAATATAGCATGTAAAATGTTAAAGGAGAAGGCAACACAATACTGTAATGTTTAAGTACTAAAAGGGGCATAACTCTGGAAATACAAAATGGAGTTACCTGCTCTTGTCACATGCACAACAGCAACTGGTGATCACAACGTGTGCAAAGTTTGAACAATATTGCATGTAAAATGTTGAAGGAGTAGGCAACACAATACTGCAATGTTTCAAGTACTAAAAGGGGGCATAACTCTGGAAATACAAAACAGAGTTACCTGCTCTTGTAACATGCACAACGGCAATTGGTGATCAACAAGTGTGCAAAGTTTGAACAACATAGCTTGTAAAATGTTGAAGGAGAAGGCAACACAATACTGTAATGTTTTAAATACAGTGGAACCCTGCTAATTGAATAGCCACTTTGCCAATGAAAATTATTCAATTAACAGGAGTATTCAATTAACAGGGATTGTGTCACTTTCCTGTATTCTAGAGATAAACTTAGCATTTCCTCTATTATACATTGTTTGACAGAGCTCCATGAGCTCTGTCAAACAAGATATAATAGATTAATTGCCTGTATTGGATATACTGAGGTCAAATAGGTCTATAAACAAAGGAAAACTGGGGAGAGTCAGGGTAATTTCTCAACAGGTTGCAATATTTTTTATTCAATTAACAGGAGTTTACTCTATAGCCTATATTCAATTAACAGGTCAAATTTGTACTGGGGGTATGGTAAATGGTTTCGTGTTGGGAAATTACATTCAATTAACAGAGTTATTCAGTTAAAAGATATCCAATTAAGTGGACTCCACTGTACTAAAAGGGGCATAACTCTAGAAATACAAAATGGAGCTACCTGCTCTTGTCACATGCACAATGGCAACTGGTGATCAGTACTTGTGCAAAGTTTGAACAATATTGCATGTAAAATGTTGAAAGAGTAGGCGACACAATACTGCAATGTTTTAAGTACTAAAAGGGGGCATAACTCTAGAAATACAAAACAGAGTTACCTGCTCTTGTAACATGCACAACGGCAATTGGTGATCAACAGGTGTGCAAAGTTTGAACAATATAGCTTGTAAAATGTTGAAGGAGAAGGCGACACAATACGGTAATGTTTTAAGTACTAAAAGGGGCATAACTCTGGAAATACAAAATGGAGTTATCTGCCCTTGTCACATGCACAACGGCAATTGGTGATCACTACATGTGCAAAGCTTGAACAATATTGCATGTAAAATGTTGAAGAAGGCGGCGAAACAATACTGTAATGTTTTAAGTATTAAAAGGGGGCATAACTCTGGAAATACAAAGAAGAGTTACTTGCTCTTGTCACATGTGCAATGGCAATTGGTGATCAACATGTGTGCAAAGTTTGAACAATATAGCATGTAAAATGTTGAAGGAGACACAATACTGTAATGTTTAAGTACTAAAAGGCGCATAACTCTGGAAATACAAAATGGAGTCATCTGCCCTTGTCACATGCACAACGGCAATTGGTGATCACCATGTGTGCAAAGTGTGAACAACATAGCATGTAAAATGTTGAAGGAGTAGGCGACACAATACTGTAATGTTTTAAGTACTAAAAGGGGGCATAACTCTGGAAATACAAAATGGAGTTACCTGCACTTGTCACATGCACAATGGCAATTACTGATTAACATGTGTGCAAAGTTTGAACAATGTAGCATGTAAACTTTTGGAGAAGTAGGCGACAAAAATAGTTTACAGACAGACAGACAGACAGACAACGCCATAACATAATACGTCCGTCAAATGATGGGCGTATAAAAAAAGGAGAGAGCTGTTGACATTGGGATTTGTTGAGGTTAGGCCATGGTTAATTAAATTTTGGTTTAGCATCATTTGTCTCGTTTTATTTTTTGCCGGAAATAATAAAGCATTTTCTTTATTATTGGCTCCTCAAATGGGTCACCTCATTCATAGGGCCAGGAGAATACACCATTTCATGTTTCTTCTTCATCCTGTGAAATACCAGGTTATTGCCTCCTTATTACCAGATTGCTACAGCAATCTGGCAATAACGAGGCAATAATCTGGTGTTATTAGGCGTATAATGTTGACTAATGGTACATTTTGTTACAGGCTGTTCTGTATATATAACCCTGACCATTATAAGTTCTACTATCTGAGGTAACCTACACATGCAAGGAAGCAGTGTGTAAGTGCAAAATGAGAAAATATGCATCTTGTGGAAAGGGAGGGATATATTACGTAGTGCTGAAACGGTTGGCCAGATAACTGGTTTGCAACCGGTTGGAAAAGCTGTCAACTGGATAACCGCCATACCTACAGTTTACGGGATAGGGTCGGGAAAATAAATAGTATTTGACCGCAATAAGTTAGAATTCTTTTGCTGACGCAAGCATTGCATTGTCAAAGCTGCCAAACATTTGTCGATTTACAATGATGTGTGCTAGTTGTAACATGAAAGGGTTAAGATGTTAGAACGTTCAATGAACAGTTATTTCAGTTCGCTTTGGCTGTCAAGTCGTGGATAAATGTTTGTAACAAACTGCCAACAGTCGAGTGTACTGCATGTTGTTTTCTGCGTGGGCAGCAGAGAGCATGTGCCTTCAATGTAACATAATCTTCTACAGACAAATTTGACATTCTTCTCTTTGATGAGGTGTTGTTAATTGAAGATTATAATGCTGAAAAAATCCCCCAGTGCAAGTAATGGTGCTTCCAAAATAAATTGACCATTTGGTTCTTTACCAATGTGTTTCAGAAAAACCATGCTTTAATTTTAATGAACTGTTTAAAAGTATGAACGTATGTCATAAACAAGAGGCCCCAGGGGGCCTGAGGCGCTCACCGAATGTTCCATACTGTTAAGACACAAATTTTATCAAAAGCTATTCTAAAGGTTCTACAGAGTAAATCTATACTCTCTGTGGAGCTAAAACATCAACAGGACTGAATGAGACAATGCTGCTGATCAAATATCAAAAGATTCTGCATGATGGTTCTGAAGAAGATTTTTAAAGAATTTTCCTTGAATTGCACAAAGTAAACATTCACGCCCTCATAGTGAGCCCCAATATTGATCAAAAGACTCAATTTGAACAAACGTGAATCCAACCCATACCAAGATGCTGCATACCAAATATCTGAAAATTCTGCACACTGGTTCTGGTGAAGAAGATTGTTAAAGATTTTTTTCTTAAATTGCACTAAGTAAAAATTCACACCCCCATAGTGATCCCCAATATTGAACGGAGGATTAAATTTGAACAAACTTGAATCAGACCCATACCAAGATGCTGTATACCAAATATCATAAGATTCTGCCCACTGGTTCTTGCGAAGATTTTTTAATAATTTTTATATAATTCATACGGTGCTATCAGTGTTATGCCCCATACAGAGCCCCCCAAGGAACGAGGCCATTTCATTTGAACAAACATGAATTGCCATATAGTAATGAACATCCACATGAAGTTTCGTGAAAATCGGACCAGTGGTTTCAGAGGAGAAGTCATTTGAAAAATGTTCACGTCGACGGACGGCAAGTGATAAGTTGAGCTCCCTTGGTGAGCTAAAAATTCCTCATATTGACTAAGTTATAATTCAGGCTCCACAGGGAGCCCAAATATGGACCCAGGGACTTGGCTTTAACAAACTTGAATCTCACCCCCCTAAGGATGCTGCACACTACATATCAAAACATTCTGACTGCTGGATCTGAAGAAGAAGATTTTTTAAGAAAATTCCTCTTTTCGAACTAAGTTACAATTCAAGCTCCCACAATGAGCCCAAATATGGACCTAGGGACATGGCTTGAACAAACTTGAATCTCACCCCCCTAAAGATGCTGCATACCAAATATCAAAACATTCCGACTGCTGGATCTGAAGAAGAAGATTTTTAAAGAAAATTCCTCATTTTGAACTAAGTTATCATTCGGGCTCCCACAGTGAGCCCAAATATGGACCTAGTGACATGGCTTGAACAAACTTGAATCTCACCCCCTAAGGATGCTGCATACCAAATATCAAAACATTCCGACTGCTGGATCTGAAGAAGAAGATTTTTAAAGAAAATTCCTCATTTTGAACTAAGTTATAATTCAGGTTAGCACAGTGAGCCCAAATATGAACCCAGGGACTTGGCTTGAACAAACTTCAATCTCACCCCTCTAAGCATGCTGCATACCCAATATCAAAAGATTCTGCCTGCTGGATCTTGAGAAGAAGATTTTTAAAGAAATCCGCCTGAAATGCACTAAGTTCAAATTGGGTTCCTATACTGAGCCTAAATATGAACCCAGGGGGCCGATTTGAACAAACTTGAATCAGATCCACCCCACAATGCTGCATACAAAATATCAAAAGGTTCTGCCTGCTGGATCTGGAGAAGAAGATTTTTTAAGAAATTTGCCTGAAATGCACTAACAAGCTTTTATAGTGAGCCCAAATATGAATCCAGGGGGCCGATTTGAACAAACTTGAATCAGATCCACCCCACAATGTTGCATACCATATATCAAAAGATTCTGCATACTGGATCTGGAGAAGAAGATTTTTTAAGAAATTTGTCTGAAATGCACTAAGTTCGAATTCGGGCTTCTATACTGAGCCCAAATGTGAATCCAGGGAGACGATTTGAACAAACTTGAATCAGATCCACTCCACAATATTGCATAACAAGTATCAAAAGATTCTGCCAGCTGGATCTGGAGAAGAAGATTTTTTAAGAAATTTGCCTGAAATGCACTAAGTTCGAATTTGGGCTTCTATAGTGAGCCCAAATATGAATCCAGGGGGCTGATTTGAACAAACTTGAATCAGATCCATACCAAGATGCTGCATACCAAGTATCAAAAGATTCTTCCCACTGGTTCTGGAGAAGAAGATTTTTTAATAATTTTTCTATAATTCATACGGTGCTATCAGAGTTATGCCCCATACAGAGCCCCCAAGGGGCGTGGCCATTTCATTTGAAGAAACCTGAATTGCCATATAGTAATGAACATCCACATGAAGTTTCGTGAAAATCGGAAGAGTGGTTTCAGAGGAGAAGTCATTTGAAAAATGTTCACAACGACAGACGTCGAATGAAGGACAGCAAGTGATAAGTTGAGCTCCCTAAAAACCTGTTTTAAAATCTTGCATTTTAAAATTTGTTTTTCAATGATCAATGTCAGACCAGATTACACTGGAGACATCATCAGAACATGAACACATTAAAATGGTTAATTTTCAGTATATGTACAATACTTTTTTACTACTGCAATGTTAAATACATGTACCCAGTATATCATCATGTAGGGACCTCCCCCCCCCCCCCCCCCCCTCCACTCCACCTTACCCCTAGTTTAAGTAAGACAACTTACTGAGATCTTATGTACGGATTACACCACCTATGCTAAGGAGGCGACTTGGGAATTCTTAGCCTAAGGCCTACCTATAATTATAAAAAATATTTTCCAGTATGTTCTATCTGTATACTGCACAAAGTCAGACTTATCTTTGTAGAACTTTGTATTTGTATCATTCCAGTATGTTTTGTATTTTTATATATATGTTATTGCAAAAAATTTATTACTGCAATCAATTTGTTATTTTTACTCACAGGTTGTTATCTTTACTTGGCTTAAGACAGTCATAACTCTGTGTATGAAACGTCCTAGCTTGTGTACGAAACGTCCTAAACGGTTTGTGTACGAAACGTTCTGAAACACCCAGGTACATCAACGTCCAGCTCCCCTCTCGGACAATGGGAGATATAATTTCTTAACACACCCCTTTCATGACTCCGAAAATATTCCAGCCAGAATTTCATTGCGAGGAATAGGTAGATGTAAACATGTAACTGTTTGTGACATTTGTCTTAGCAGAGAACAGAAAAAGATACTCAAAAAATTAGGAGTAGATATTCACTCTATGATGATATGATTACATCAAATTCAAGCCACTCGAGGTAAGAGGCTCTTTGCTAATACAGTTACTTATGTTTAACTACAATTTACAAACTGGTTGGAAAATTCTTAATTAATATCAAAGACAATCATCCCTCACTTCATATGCACGCACGTGGGAACAAATTGCACACGTAAACTTTGTTTCAGGTGCACAGCGTGATGCATGCCTGTGACTTTCAAATGGCAAGGCATTGTTTTGTGACCGGGCAATGCAGGGTGACCATAGTTATGATAAGTTAACGATCGTTTGCACATCGACGATTTCTGTTGACACCTGATGATTTTCGTTTCTTTACTTTTTGCGGAAGTCAGGTGGCAGTGTTTTGAACTGTTTTGTCGTCATTCCTTGCTAATTTTGCATCATAGAAAATACAATAATATCAGCGGTTAAAATTAACAGATTTCTGGTTGAAATCCGGTTATGCCCGATGGTTAGCCAGTTACAATGAAAGTGTCAATGACACTGTAGCTTAACTTGTGTGTTGTGTTTGATGAAAAGGATAATGTTCAATGTTTATGAAAGGATTATGAAATAAGACAAGAATTGTGATAATTGGGAATATGTTCATTTCTGTTCCCTGTATGCTATGTTTCTGATAAAAATAAAATGAGGTGTACACCATACTAAAGAGCTGAGGGGTGGGTTAATATGACCTCACAGTTAATGTATGTGGCCCTCACAGTTAACGAATGTCAATGAAAGTTACCAAGTTACAGTGAAATTATTCCAAAATGAGTCATCCTATCAAGTTACATTGAAATCCCTTCATAAATATGGCCTGTAGACTGTGCTAAAGGTTTTTGGGCTTCGGGCCCCTGTAGCCGTCAGTTTCCCAATTGCATCCAAACGGGACGCTCTCATCTAGACATTATATGAAGTCAACCTACCAAGTTACAATGAAATCCCTTCATAAATATGATCTGTAGACTGTGGTAAAGGTTTTTGGGCTTTGGGCTCAGGCAGCCATCATGGTTGAATGATCGCGACCAAACGGGGACATTCTCATCTGGGCATCATCTGGAGTGATCCTACGAAGTAAGAATGAAATCCCTTCATAAATATGACCTGCAGACTGTGCTCAAGGTTTTCGGGCTTCGGGCCCCTGAAGCCGTCACAGTTGACAATCACGACCAAAAGGGGATGTCATCATCTAGGCATTATATGGAGTCAAACTAACAGGTTACAATGAAATCCTTCCATAAATATGACCTATAGACTATGCTAAAGGTTTTGGGGTTTTGGGCTCGGGCAGACATCAAGGATGAATGATCGCGACCAAAAGGGGACGTTCTCATCTAGACATTATTTGGAGTCATCCTACCAAGCTACAATGAAATCCCTTCATAATTATGACCTGTAGACTGTTCTAAAGGTTTTTGGGCTTCGGGCCCCTATAGCCATCACAGTTGCCTAATGGTGTCAAAAGGGGCTGTTCTCATCTAGACATAAAATGAAGTCAACCTACCAAGTTACAATGAAATCCCTTCATAAATATGACCTGTAGACTGTGCTAAAGGTATTCGGGCTTCGGGCTCGGGCAGCCATCATGGTTGAATGATCACAACCAAAAGGGGACATTCTCATATGGGCATCATCTGGAGGGATCCTACAAAGTTACAATGAAATCCCTTCATAAATATGACCTGTAGACTGTGCTCAAGATTTTCGGGCTTCGGGGACCTGTAGCCATCACAGTTGACCAATCATGACCAAAAGGGGAGGTCATCATCTAGGCATTATATGGAGTCAACCTAACAATTTACAATGAAATCCTTCCAGAAATAAGACCTATAGACTATGCTAAAGGTTTTTGGGCTCGGCAGCCACCAAGGCTGAATGATCGCGACCAAAAGGGGATATTCAAATCTAGACATTATTTGGAGTCATCCTACCAAGCTACAATGAAATCCCTTCATAATTATGACCTGTAGACTGTTCTAAAGGTTTTCAAGCTTCGGGCCCCTGTAGCTGTCACAGTTGCCCAATCGTGTCCAAAAGGGGGCGTTCTCATCTAGACATTATATGTAGTCAACCCACCAAGTTACAATGAAATCCCTTCATAAATATGACCTGTAGACTGTGCTAAAGGTTTTGGGCTTCAGGCTTGGGCAGCCATCATGGTTAAATGATCGCAACCAAAAGGGGACATTCTCATCTGGGCATCATCTGGAGTGATCCTACGAAGTTACAATGAAATCCCTTCATAAAATATATGACCTGCAGACTGTGCTCAAGGTTTTCGGGCTTTGGGCACCTGTAGCCATTCACAGTTGCCTAATCATGACCAAAAGGGGATGTCATCATCTAGGCATTATATGGAGTCAACCTAACAGGTTACAATGAAATCCTTCCATAAATATGACCTTTTGCCTGTGCTAAAGGTTTTTGGGCTCAGGCAGCCATCAAGGCTGAATGATCGCAATCAAAATGGGACGTTCTCATCTAGACATTATTTGGAGTCATCCAACCAGGTTACAATGAAATCCCTTCATAAATTCACCTGTAGAGAGTAGACTGTGCTAAAGGTTTTGGGGCTTCAGGTCCCAATCACGTCCAAAAGGGGACTTTCTCATCTAGACATTATATGAAGTCAACCTACTAAGTTACAACGAAATTCCTCAATAAATATGACCTGTAGACTGTGCTAAAGGTTTTCATATTTTGGGCTCGAGCAGACGTCACGGTTGACAGATCATGCCCAAATGGGGAAATTCTCATCTAGACATCATAAGGAGTCATCCTACCAAGTTTACAATGAAATCCCTCCATATTAAACATGACCTGCAGACTGTGCTAAAAGTTTTTGGGTTTCAGGCTTGGGCAGCCATCACGGTTGACAGATCATGCCCAAAAGGGGACGTTCTCATCTAGGCATTATACAGAGGCATCCTACCAAGTTACAATGAAATCCCTTCATAAATATGACCTGTGCAATATATGTTTGAATTTGGCTGAATGGCTGTGAAGAAGAAGCCAAGTTTGCAAAAGTTAACGGACGACAGCAGACGACGGTCGCCAAGTGATGGCAATAGCTCACACTGTCTTGCAGTCAGGTGAGCTAAAAAGTTTTGCACACAACAATGTTTCTGTTTACATTTGATTCCCCTAAAGACAAACCACTTGAACAGTTTGGAAAACAAACGTTTCAAGGCCTGTGAAGGTAGATTGGTGGGTAGCAAGAGACAAGACCCAAATTTAACCCAGCAGAACACAAGTTGGAGCTATCAGCATCGAACAAGGAAATACACATTATCAAATAGAGAATTTCTAGTGTGGACAACTTGGACCTTGTACCCAATGAATCAGCTGTATATAAGTCAATCCAACAGTAAATCTAAAAGCACTAAAATGTGTCCTTTTAATCTCTATATATCCCCTCCCCTTGGCTAAGAATGCCGGAAAAAATCTAATATTGGCTCTTCATTTGCCTAATCATATTTATGCGAATCTATCTGAATTCTTTTAAAAATGAAGGGATTTTATACCCTGGAGTTGTCATTTGACCAACTGGGATTTGACCAAATGAGATTTGAGCAAATGAGAAGGAACCAGTGAAAGTGGTATATTCATTTGGGGCATCACTTTGAAATTTGGATCCACCCAAAACACGACCCTCCAGCTTTGTGTTTGTTGAAATGTAACTGTAAGGGGGTTTGTGGAGTCTGGTTTTAAAGGTTGCAATTAATTTTGCAAACATTTTTCAAGGGTTAAAATAATGGCAGGCATTAGTACCACATACGAATATGGAAATAAGCAAACCCGGGAAAAGCATTAGAACCACATACGTATGTGGAAATAAGCAAACTCCAGGGAAAGCAGATGAAATGGTTTTGCATGCCTTTGCAGGGACGGTGTGAGGCAACCCCCTATCTGTTGAATAAGGTTTCTTGCAACATGTCCGGGCGGCAAAAAAACAAAAGGGAAACCATTAGCACCACATACCTTTTATATCCAGGTGTGATTGTTTTAATTAGTATTTATCTACATAAATTGTGGCATGATTCTTTATTTATCTGCTTAATTGTATTTCTTTATATACAGGTGTGACTGTTTTCATTGATAATTATCTAAATAAATTTTGTTTTGTTTCTTTATTTTTCTGCTTAATTATATTTATTTATTTATTTATATCTATTTATTTAATTACATTATTATATTTACTCATTTTATTTCATTTATATCTCTTTTTTTATTTATATTTATATTTATTTATTTTTGTTTATGTAAATATTTTTTCAAAAGAGATTTAGCAAGAGAAATTGCCAGAGAGGTGGCGTGGGTTGGGTGTACAAGTATTTTCAAGGTGATAGCTAAAAGTTGCGATTTTCTTGTTTATAAGTGTAAATATTTTCGATAATATTTCTGCCTGGGTTAAATGTAAAGCGTAAAGATAGGTATATGACGGACCCCGAAAACCAATTCGTCATTTAAACAGACCAGCAATAATTCAAGTGCTGCTAAATTAAGTGTGAAGTTTAATGTCCATTATTGTGCATTTGTCGAACGCCACATGGGCTATCTGATCAAGATTAAGAGAGAGAGAGAGAGATACCAAGTCATTATCTGAAAAATTATGGCCAGTTAATATATAATTGTTGGAAACACAGTATATCACGCATGTTCTGGACACACACCCATATTACGCATCTAGCCTGTCTCCGAAATGTCAAAAGATACTAAAATGCTAGTCTTTCAAAGAAACTTGAAAGCGAGTATTAAATTAAGATAGATCTAAGCGGCCAAGTTCAATAGAGGCATTAAACTGAGAATTAATGTTCTGGCTGTGGAAATAAATATCGGGAGTTTCTCGAAAATTTCATTCACGCCAATTCCAGTCTGAAGGTGTGTAAGATTGTGAGTCTTTGCCAGTAGGTGGGAATGTCCCATGCTATAGGTTAGAGGAGGTGCCGCATCGGTGCAAAAGTATGCTCACGTTGTGACATTGGGGAGACATAGAGCTCATATTTAGAGTAGGAGCAGACGCTGGCCAAGTCGGTGGCCATATATGATAAGAATAGGATCAGAAACACGAAGTACGAGCTCAGGGAGCTAATTTGCATTTTGGTAAACAGCATTACCTGTTTTAGAAGGCAACCCATACATAACCAGAGTAGGTTTTGCCTGTATGAACATTATTCTGAGATAGATGTAGGGGGGAGTTTAACCCCATTGGTGGCGAATGCTTGTGTGAAAAGAGTCAAGTAAAGTGACAATAAACTAGTGGCTGTGCGATGGCAGTGGTAGAGTGACATCCTGTCTTGTTGGAGGAAAGGCGTCCCAATAAAGTGATAATATGTTAGTGGCCGTGCGACGGCAATGGAAGGATAAAGTGAAGAAGCGACCAAGGAAGAAATACCAGCGAAAAGGTGGAAAAACCAGCGACAACAGAGAATGTAGGCCTGCAAGTGACTCAAAAACTGTGTGGGTAGGGGGTGATTGACATTGGTCTAGTGGGAGTTGGTCTAGAGGGAATTGGTCTAATGGGAGTTGGTCTAGTGGACATGAACCGGAGGGAGATGAGAAAAGAAAACGAGGGAAGAATGCCCCAGTGGGATGTGTAGTTGAATAGAGGCCTCCATGGCAAATCAGAGGTTGGCCATTATATTAAATATCGGTACTTCTTGGCATCAGAAGTGAGGAGTGGAGTGTCAAAGTAATGAAAATGATGCTAGACTGCTTTATCAGTAACTGAATTTAATAAACAAAACACAAAATTGTAGAAATAAAAATAAGGTTTATAGGCCTGGCAATCTAGAAAACTAAGGAGTGCAAAACAGTTGCCCTCCTCAGATTGCTTGGGAGTGCAATTGCACCTGAAATTTTCAATGCAAAAACTTGTATGCTATTTTGGTTATATTCACTTGAAGGTATTAATACTGTGACTGAAAAATTTTACTACAGCTACATAGTGGAAAAATTGGCACACACATCTCATTATTCAAAATGCTGCTTTCAATTTTTTTGTGACTGTCTTCTGCACTCAAAATCTATCAAAATGTGACACAGAATGGGTAATGAATTAGTGCGAATCAAATTCAATCAATGCAACATTGACAAAGCGTCCCCCGAGTTCCAATGTGTACTCTGTGCCATTAGGCACAGAGAACACATTGGAACTCAGAGAACAAAATGATAACAGATTTTAAAGGCAGTCCCAAAGAGGTCTGGGATTCCAGAAAATCAAGGGGTGCAAAAAATCGTTACTAGACGATTCGCCCCCGTGGACAATTCGTCCCTAGTTTTTGTGGATGATTCGCCTTCATGGACTATTTGCCCCAAATTTTTTTTTATAATTATGTGTAAATAAAATATATATAAACATGTTTAAAAATATGTTTTGTATTTTTTTGGAAAAGAATAAATAAAATTAAAAATGAATTGTCAAAATGTCAAATGGAAAGGTACTTACTTTGACTAAGTCAATTACAGAGCAAATTGTTGTCAATACAAATCATATTGGACATGTGTGCAGTGAATAATAATTCACACTGGTTGAATGAACGGTGGTGTAAAGAAACCTCAGAATTATGAGGAAATATTTACACAACACTTTGCATTTTGGATTGAAATTACCAGATAGGAGAAGGTGGCCTTGTTTTAACAACATTCTGTGTGATGCATCTTTTAAGCCAGTCTAATTGTTGATATCTCATTCCTTTGAAATCTAGTTTTATGGCTTACAACACTATTCCAAAACAACATTTTTGTGTTAGCTTGGTCAAAAGTTTAGTTCAAAAACATTAAATAATTCGGCAAGCTTCTTTTATTTGTTTGAACCTTTTTTAACCGAACACAACACCCCATCTCCTCATTTGTATAAATAAGCAAAGAATTTGTAACTGAGTCAGTTATCAAAATGCCTCCGAAACATCCCTGTATCATTTGTTCCAGGGCAGTTCGGGGAAATAGTTTAGCTGTTGAATGCGACAGCTGTAGTAAATGGTGCCACATATGATGTGGGACAGGTATATCTAGGGAAGAATATGACGCCTATAACTCTGACGACTCCTTCTTTCCATGGACCTACAATCCATGCAGAAACATTGATATGCCGACTTTTCAACTAAATTGACAAGTAAGTTTTTTCTCCGGGCCACAGGCGTTAATGAAATATTTTTCATTAAGGGCTGCAGCCTCTTTCCGGTTGTTGTAATAATAGTAATAACATGACTTTCTCTGGTATTTCTGGTCCATTAACAGCCCTCAGTAACTGACTAAGGCCATTCGGCCTATTATGTTATTGTTTTAGTATTAATTCACAATCATTTTTCAGTTCGATTCCGATCACATTTACAACGTCGAACTTTGTATGCATTTGTATGTAGATCTTGTTTTGTTTTAGAAATGTATTTGTTTGTTTTCGGTGATGAAATAAAAAAAAACACAGCAGATTTTTTTGTTATTTTTATTAAAAATAGAATGGGCGGAGCGAATCATAAAACAAAAGGCCCCAAGGGGCCTGAGGGCACTCACCTGACATGGCAGCCTAAATATGCTGAATCTGGAGAAGAAGATTTTTTAAGAAATTTGCCTGAAATGCACTAAGTTCGAATTTGAGCTTCTAAGTGAGCCCAAATATGAATCCAGGGGCCGATTTGAACAAACTTGAATCAGATCCACCCCTCAATGTTGCATACCAAATATCAAAACATTCTGCCTGCTGGATCTGGAGAAGAAGATTTTTTAAGAAATTTGCCTGAAATGCACTAAGTTCGAATTCGAGCTTCTATACTGAACCCAAATATAAACCCAGGGGGCCGATTTGAACAAACTTGAATCAGATCCACCCCACAATGTTGCATACCAAATATCAAAAGATTCTGCCTGCTGAATCTGGAGATGAAGATTTTTTAAGAAATTTGCCTGAAATGCACTAAGTTCGAATTCGGGCTTCTATTGTGAGCCCAAATATGAATCCAGGGGGCCGATTTGAACAAACTTGAATCAGATCCACCCCACAATGTTGCATACCAAATATCAAAAGCTTCTGCCTGCTGGATCTGGAGAAGAAGATTTTTGAAGAAATTTGCCTGAAATGCACTAAGTTCGAATTCGGGCTTCTATAGTGAGCCCAAATATGAATCCAGGGGGCTGATTTGAACAAACTTGAATCAGATCCACCCCACAATGTTGTATACCAAATATCAAAAGATTCTGCCTGCTGGATCTGGAGAAGAAGATTTTTTAAGAAATTGGCCTGAAATGAACTAAGTTCGAATTCGAGCTTCTATTCTGAGCCCAAATATAAACCCAGGGGGCCGATTTGAACAAACTTGAATCAGATCCACCCCACAATGTTGCATACCAAATATCAAAAGCTTCTGCCTGCTGGATCTGGAGAAGAAGATTTTTTAAGAAATTTGCCTGAAATGCACTAAGTTCGAATTCGGGCTTCTATAGTGAGCCCAAATATGAATCCAGGGGAGGGGGGGGGGGGCGATTTGAACACACTTGAATCAGATCCACCCCACAATGTTGTATACCAAATATCAAAAGATACTGCCTGCTGGATCTGGAGAAGAAGATTTTTTAAGAAATTTGCCTGAAATGCACTAAGTTCGAATTCGAGCTTCTATAGTGAGCCCAAATATGAATTGAATCTAGGGAGCCGATTTGAACAAACTTGAATCAGATCCACCCCACAATGTTGCATACCAAATATCAAAAGCTTCTGCCTGCTGGATCTGGAGAAGAAGATTTTTGAAGAAATTTGCCTGAAATGCACTAAGTTCGAATTCGGGCTTCTATAGTGAGCCCAAATATAAATCTAGGGGGCCCATTTGAACAAACTTGAATCAGATCCACCCCACAATGTTGTATACCAAATATCAAAAGATTCTGCCTGCTGGATCTGGAGAAGAAGATTTTTTAAGAAATTTGCCTGAAATGAACTAAGTTCGAATTCGAGCTTCTATTCTGAGCCCAAATATAAACCCAGGGGGCCGATTTGAACAAACTTGAATCAGATCCACCCCACAATGTTGCATACCAAATATCAAAAGATTCTGCCTGCTGAATCTGGAGAAGAAGATTTTTTAAGAAATTTGCCTGAAATGCACTAAGTTCGAATTTGAGCTTCTATAGTGAGCCCAAATATGAATCCTGGGGCCGATTTGAACAAACTTGAATCAGATCCACCCCTCAATGTTGCATACCAAATATCAAAACATTCTGCCTGCTGGATCTGGAGAAGAAGATTTTTTAAGAAATTTGCCTGAAATGCACTAAGTTCGAATTCGAGCGTCTGTACTGAACCCAAATATAAACCCAGGGGGCTGATTTGAACAAACTTGAATCAGATCCACCCCACAATGTTGCATACCAAATATCAAAAGATTCTGCCGGCTGGATCTGGAGAAGAAGATTTTTGAAGAAATTTGCCTGAAATGCACGAAGTTCGCAATTGGGCTCCTATACTGAGCCCAAATATGAACCCAGGAGGCCGATTTGAACAAACTTGAATCAGATCCACCTTACAATGTTGCATACCAAATATCAAAAGATTCTGCCTGCTGGATCTGAAGAAGATTTTTTAATCTTTTTCCCATTGCCTACAGTGTTAAAAAGTGCTGACTCAGCACATTTTCAAAAGTCCCGAAAAAAGTACCTTGTGATCAAACCGATAGGGATTTTTTTTAACCATTCTATTCTACTGGATAAAAGTAAGCTTTATACAAAATAAGAATTCTCTGAGCCGTGTAGTTTTGGAGATATGGCAGTTTTAATGTTTTTCCTATTTTTAGCTCCCGAGGTTCCCACGGGGCAATGAGAAAATTTTCTTTTTGCATCAATCAACTACTTATGACCCATTGTCATCTCATATCAAATTAGGTTCAAATTGACCTGACGGTTCTGAAAATAGAAATTTTAGGCGTGGCCAAAATTTTTGCCCCTCCCATAACGAAGGCAAATAATGCCCGACAAACTTCTCTTGAACAAATTTGATTCTAAACCTCAAAAGGACTCTGTATACCACATATCAAGTCTCTGCTACTGGTGGTTCATTAGAAGAAGATTTTCAAAAAATTTGGCCATTTTTTCCCCACACCTCTGCTCAATATGAGTGGAAACCTATTTTGGATAAAAATCAAAATGCCCCTATATAACCACTACTTACATGAAATTTAATTAAAATGTGGCCAGTGGTTTAGGAGAAAGAGGCTCGAACACCACCTTCATGCAGGACGACGGACGACAGACGACGGACGAAGAGTGATAAGAAAAGCTCACCCTGACTTTCAGTCAGGTGAGCTAAAAAAACAGGGGCGAATAATCCATTGGAGCAAATTGTCCTGGGGGAGAATCGTCCACATGGGCGAATCGTCCTGTTCCCCCCAAAAATTGCCCTCCTCAGTTTTTTCTAGGCGTACAGCACTCCTGCACTCCTAAAGAATGCCAGGTCTGGGTTTATAAACTAACAGAATCAGTAGCTGAAAATAAAATTTTTACATCATTTTCATTTGGGAGTCTCCAAATCAAGATTGGTTAGCTGAGATATAGCTGTCAGCTTTAAAAAATGGTACAGTGAAGGCCACTTAATTGGATACTTCTTAAGTGAATATCCCTGTTAAGTGAATATAAATTCAAAACCAAGTATCAGGATTTCAGACGTCAACGGAACCGAAAAATCGTTTCCTTGGTTTAAGAGACACAGAACCCGCCAGTAACGAAATTTAGGTACCATCTGTGAGCAGTTATGGGAACCTTTTGAAGTTTTTCCGAATTGAAAGAATTTTATATCATTCGTAGCTTTTTAGATTTCAGACACGTTTCCCTCCTAGATAAAACTGCCTGCATACATTGATATACTTGTAAGTTATATGTGAAATGATATTGGGACGTTTCAGCCCCGAGACGTTTCGGCCTCCTATATTAACAGTCCGGAGTGAAGGGAATTACCCCCGGCACGATAGATACTAAACAGAGGTTACTGGGATGTTGATTTTTTAATATATATTTATTGTTTTAGATATTATAACGCCTGTAAACCTGTGCATGATACCTTTGTTCAAAAAACTGCTTTTCAGTTTTCAACATATATTGAACATAGGCGCTTGTTATTTTATCATACTTAAAACAATTCTCAGACACACAATGAAATTACTTGTGATAATGTTACTGACGAAAAAAAATGTCAAGATGTTTACAGAATGAGCCAATCACATTCACTTCAGCAAAAGGGTCCCGCACTTTACTCATTCCGAGAATGTTACTGGTTGAAATGTCTAGCGTGTGTAAACGGTACACACGTGTTTTTCCCACTTCGACTTGTTTCTGTATTCGATGTAAACAGCATTTCGTTTCTATCGCAGTGATGATTGTTCACCAACAAGCAGCTCTTATGAGCATTTCTTTCAACAACAAATGTTTCAATGTCTTTAGTGACAGATTGAGTGGGTAACGATATTTCGGTTCCGTCATTTTGTGACCACAGTACCGACATGCTACCGGTAATGATTGTTACCGTGAAATCCTGACACTTGCAAAACCATTTACCATAACTTCAATACAAAGTTGACTTGTTTAGGGTTGAAACGGTTGGCTCATTTTCACAACCGACTAACCGAGAGCTATAACCGGATAATATCCGGTTAACTGTTGCCATTATTTCACCGAATCTGGGAAAAAGACTATAGGAATTGGAAAGCAGTATTCTCAGAAACTATTCCGTAGTGTGTAGACAAACTAACGTTGTTGAGTACTCGACAACATTCATTTGTATACATACTACGGAATAGTTTCTGCGGTTATTCAGAACTCACGGAAATTGCCGATCATTAATGAAGTCTTGAACGCAAAGTCGATTATTTCTCAATATATACAGCGCTGCTTCGAGGTGTAATCTATCCCAAAGGAGAAGCGGCAGATTTACTTCGTTTTAACTGAGGAATGATGATCACTATCGATATTTCGGATAACCGGTGGACGTTTTTTTTAATCGGTTAGGTAGGTAACCGGTTTCAAACCGGTTATCCGGTTAACCATTTCAGTACTAGACTTGTTAATTGCATACAGATTATAGAGTATAGTACTGTTAATTGAATAAAACTTCTTACAATCTGTTGAATTATTACTCTTACAGCCAGTGAATTCCCAACATTGATAGACATTTTTGGACTTTGACCTTTTTACACCCGTACAGACTGCAATAAAAATTAAAATGTATTCATGCTTGTGACCTAGATCATTCTCCAATAAATTGTCACATAACAAATTTCACAAGCATGCATTCCCATCTAACAAACTTCCCTTATAGACTGCATGAAAAATTAAAATGTATTCATGCTTGTGAAATTTGTTTTGTGACAATTTATTGGAGAATGACCTAGATCATTCTCCAATAAATTGTCACAAATCAAATTTCATGAGGATGCATTCCTATCTAACCAACTTCTTGTATAGACTGCATGAAAATCGCCCAACATAGTCACACAAGCAAATTTAACCTGGATAAAAAGGTATGTGGTACTAATGCTTTCCCTGTGGTTTGCTTATTTCCACATCGTACATGTATGTGGTGCTAATGCTTTCCCTGGGGTTTGATTATTATCACATACGTATGTGAAAATAAGCACTCCCTAAAATAATATAATTTGCAAAGAAAGTCAAAGGTTAAAATTCCAAAACTAGGAAGGGGGCAAAACTGGGTGTGGCCACGACCATTTTATTTTATTTTTTTTGGGGGGGGGGGAGGCATTCTGCATCTGTGAACACTGAAGAATCCAAGTAGGCTTTTATAGCATGGGTGTACGCCAATATATTTCTTTCTCAATGGAAGCTGTCCACTTGTCAGTAGAATTGTTTGGGGGATGGGGGAACTGTTCTGCAACATCTATACACCACAATTTTTATTTTGGTGTATAATTTGTGTATATTTATTTGAATATTGTGGAATTTTAGACGTTGGATTTATATAGTAAATCAGACTACTTTTCTAGCATGGAACGATTTGCCACACATCTGATCTGGGGACATTTTGACAAAAATATTAGGGACACTTAGCGTTACTGCCATTAGGCCACCATTCCAGACTACAATCACTTTTAGTTTGCGTGAGTTTCATATTATTCTGTGGAGAAGTACCTTAAGGTGCTATATAAGTGATGCCTGGAATTTTGTTTATTTTGAAATTCCCACCTCTGATATTCCTTAAATTTCAATTAAATATACACAAATGTGCTTCACATATCCAAGAACAAAGTTTGGTGTGAAGCACATTTGGCCACATGTTGTTCTCAGGAAATAGTGTTGTATTATCAATTCTGGTACGAATACGGTAGCAGACTTCCAGGAACCAGTGGTGCCTGCTGTCAACTCTATGAGTTGATTTCAAATATTTTTCGTGTTCTGTACCTGGTGACGGGTCATTCCGATCCCTTTCCTTTTCATCCCCCGGGTCGTTTCGTACCTTTATCTTTTCGTACTGGATCGTTTCATACCCTTTTAGGTACGAACCGACTCACCAAAATAAAAAGGAATGAATCAACTCACACTAAAAGGGGGACGAAACTCACACTAAAAGGGGGACGAAACGGCTCAGTTTTAGAGGGAAGTAGCGAGCGGACCTAAATGACAGCTAGAAATGAGCGAAACGACCCACTTAAAAGATGATACGACAAAAAGGAGATATTCAAAGTATTTAATTCGGCGGACCGGTAGTGGATTGCCAATAGAGAAGAGTGAGGAAAAACGGAATAACTTAATAAGCTAACACTTGAAATAGTGAAGGCCTGTGCCGATCATAGACAGTAAGGAGAGCGGGGTGGGGGGGTTAAGGTGTTTGGGAGAGATGCCCCAAAAGGGACCTTGTGTGAAATCATTTCTTAATTTTGTAGTGCGTTTTACTAGTGGAATATTAGCACAGGTTAAGGGAGGGGGTGGGGTGCGGGGGGATTTTTGGCCTTATCTTACGAGAACCGCAACAAATCAGCGGCTAGGCAAAGAGTTATTATTATTAAATACGCATGCAAAACTTTGAAATGGGGAAAAGGTTAACCACACTTCAACTGGAGGTTGGCAGTTGGCCCTAAGGGATTTTTTGGGGAGGGGGGGGGGAGGGGGGGGGGGAGGTGTTTAAAGTCTTCTGAGGACGATGCATATGGACTATTCTAAGCTTGGTAACTGGCTTTTGAAATCGTTTGATGTTAATTTAACTTGTGAAGAATTGTGGCGTATTTTGAAAAATCGTTACGCTCAATTCTTCACAAGTGAAATACACATGCAGAACTTGGAAACAATTTAAAAAGTCAAACTTCTAATTGATGACATAAATGAAGTAATTCTGGGCTGTAGAAGACACCATTCTCGAGGAACAAAAATTAACTATGCCTAAAACTTTCGAATAAAAATTTAGAAAAATAGAAGTGAAAATTACCCGAGTGGTTTCGTTCATTTTTACTTTTAGGTACGAAACGATTCAGTACGAAACGACCCAGTACGAAAGGGAAAAGGTACGAAACGACCCGTATTCCTGTACCTCCCAGCCTTCATTTTAATGTATTATTTATGCATATTGAATTTGAATTTAAGGTAAACAAAATTTAATTCTTATATAACATCTTAATCGTATGAAAGATGGGCGCAATGAACACAGTGATATTACGACAAACAACATGGGGTCATGTCGTTGAGCTAAAATGATTAGGTACGAAGTTGAACTGGGTTCACACGTATGGAAACCCATAACAATCACTTGATGTTTTCCCTTAAAGCCAAAAATATGAACTTGAGGAATTCAAATTTCCTTTACACGTTATTGTTATCTCACTTTGTAAGCAAATTTCATTTTTGCATTTTCAAATATCTCAATATGTGAAGAATATAATTGATTGTTCTGATGAAAACTTAAAAAAAAACAAAAAGCACGTGCTTGTGTGATGAGCGGAAGTAAACAACTACTGAAAACGGAAGCCGATGAACAAATGATTACGATTGGGTGATCCTGTCACAAGTAACCAGTGAAAAGGCATGTTTTAGCTGGTAGGGAGCTCGTGACATTTAGTCACATGACTTATTCGTCACTCGCCATCTTACGTATCAACCGGGGAGGGAGTCGCTTCCACTGCTTTTTACAAAAATATCTTCACATTATCATAAAATTTACTCGTTGAATTTTAACTAAAAATGGCCGATGAAACCGAATATCCCTTATACACACCATTTTTTGGTGTAATGGGGGCGACAGCAGCTATTTCATTGAGCGGTAAGTAATTGTCAAGTTCTCCGAACCGGAATTATCGATACCTGGGATTCGAAGCCAATGAATGAATGATGGAATATTGATTGTTCAGGAATATATAATGTGCTTTCGAAAACGAGCCATATTTTTATGTTTTCTTCTTGATCATTTTATAGTTTTATTCAGTTGAAATGAGAAGTTTGTCGAAATCAAGTACAATACTATGAGCAGTCAAGTCGATAGTAATTTCTCTGAAATCCATAAATTATTGTAAAAGACTTCCTGAAAATAATTTGAGGCTTGTTGTTGTAAGATGAAAATTACAAGGGTGACAGAGGTGGTACAGTTTGGGGTTTGAAGGTTGAATCCAGGCCTTTTATTTTAGGCCAGTGATCATTCTCCCAACCCTATTGCAATTTATATCCAAGATGAGTGGTACTATAGGTACACAGTAGATTTCCGCGATCTGAACGTACTGGCCACTCCATTGCGTTCAGTTTCTTGGCAATGATCCCGGCCAAAAACTGATGGGAACTTTGGCCATGAAAATAAGAAATATGCATTGATCACATACTTGTCTATCTCGTCGGTAGAGCAATTACTTATTCGAATTACGAGCATGTCTTTTATGCTGAATCACATTTTGTTTATTTATATCGTGATGTGAAGAGTGTAACTTGTCTTTTGTGTTAAAAAGAATTGCCATTTTTGTTTACAATTGGAATCGTGATGAAAAATGCATCGAAATTTTCACGCACAAATACTGTTGCCATTCCTGTCTTTCGCAAGGGTGCGGCTGGAAAGCATCTGAAATCTATATGCATGGTCGGGGCCTTATTAAAACACAGGATTGAAATCATAAACAACTTGAGTTATTGATTCTGGAAAATCATAGGCTTTTCCAGGCGAGATTCCATAATTTTTCGTGCCCCCATAGTGTCTGAAGAATTGTTTTTAACTGTATCACTGAAGTACCTTGATTGATGTCCTGAGAAAGGTGGGTATAGTAGTCTCAAATGTCCAAAGTCCAGGTTAAAATCCTCATTATTGGTGGAGAGGTTTAATATTTGTATCGTCGTCCGAGAACTCTACTTCGGACAAAAGGAATTATGTTTGTTTGCCACATACCCATTGGGTGCTGTGGCTATTTGAAAACAGCCTAATAGATCTCAACTTTATCTAAAATTTTGATGCTTGGCAGCTTGGGGAGTTAATGAATGCTTGCCAGAATAATTCTTCACAAGCGTCTTTTTTTTCTTGAAAATCTGTAAGAACCACTTGAAGAAATCCACAGGTAATGTGAATTTTAATTTCTTCAGGGCTGTCTCCTTTTATCTCTCAAAACCGGGTTAAGGCTTGGTTTTTTGAATACCCTTACTACTTAAAATTATCCCCCATTAATTTTGGGTCCGATAAAAGAGGCTATATTCATCTGTGACATACCCATTGGGTGCTGTTGCCTGTTGGTGCTCAGCCCATTTTATCAAAAAAAAGTTTCGGTTAACAAACACTTACCAGGATATTTTATCCCTGTAGCTTGTTATGTCACACCAAGACCTTCGAATGACCAATTTTTATTGAAAATCTACAAGATGTGTTTAGAGACATCCACAGAAAACATGAATTTTTAAGGGGTGTCTCTCTTTAGTAAGTCCAAAACAGGTTAATGCCCTGTTTTTTTGAAAACCTTTATAACTTACAAAAAATGATCCTTGGTGAATTCCACTTTCAATAACGGAACTTATGTTTATCTGGAGTACCCGTTGGGTGCTGTGGGTGCCTGAAAGCAGCCCGTTTTCATTTTATCCCTGTAGCTTGTTATGTCACACCAAGACCTTCGAATGACCAATTTTAATGAAAATCTACAAGATGTGTTTAGAGACATCCACAGAAAACGTGAATTTTTAAGGGGTGTCTCTCTTTAGCCAGTCCAAAACAGGTTAATGCCTTGTTTTTTGAAAACCTTTATAACTTACAAAAATGATCCTTGGTGAATTCCACTTTCAATAACGGAACTTATGTTTATCTGGAGTACCCGTTGGGTGCTGTGGGTGCCTGAAAGCAGCCCGTTTTATCAAAAATTCGATGTTTGGCAGTGTGTGGAGGGTTAACAATGCTAAGCCCAATATCTCATGTATGTCAACTGTCATGTCTGACCGCCATAGACAGGACTAACAGTGATAAAAAAAACCCCTACATGACTCGTTTTGAGAAGGTGACAATAACCCTTAATTTTGACAGTTCATTGTCAAAGGATGGGTGAAATCTAACATTCCGCTTCGGTTAAATTTTTAGATTTTGTGCCCAGCTATGCGTGTGCAAAATTCTGTGAAAATCAGTTCGAAAATGGCTTCAAAATCATACGGACAACGTGTGGGGAAAAAGAACGCAAAAAAATAATACACAGAAAAACAAATCTTTTCCAGAGGGAAAAGCTAAAATTTTGGCATCTTTACGAATGTTCACTACAGTTTACTTTAGGTCAAACTCCCGATATGCCATCAATTGATCCCAATTCAGACTAACCTAAGCTGTACATATGTAAATAAATATATCTACTTTGGATGGCAGGCAGTAATAGGGGCATAAAATTGACATAATTTATTATGGTTCCAATTTTCGCTGCCAAAGTTCCTGCTGATTCTGAACAGGGAAATTGCTGATAGTTTGAATGGATGGAATCTGAAAGTGGTGGGGTAGCCGTTATATTCAGATCATGGAACTAAGGTACGCAGCTCACCACAATTTCCTTATCACTACTTCAGACTGAGACATCACTTTTTCTAATACAGTACAGCCTATAACAAAGTATACCGTTAGGCGATATTCTTTTGTTAATGACGCCATATTAGCACCTTATTTTGGCGATATTCCTATAGCAATAACGCAATATTGTCAACATGTTGTGGCAAATATCGCAAGACAAACGCATGCGTGGCGCTATGTTTTCATAACTATTGTTCGTTATTTTTTCGTATGAAAAGAAGAGCGAATATTACATGTATAATAATATGGATGATTTGGGTCATGCAAAGTTTTTTTGTTAAACGAACTGACACAGACAATATCAAGCAGGGACTGGGGTGATGGAAAACGAAATAGAAATATTCTTGAAAGCTTAATTAGTTTAGTTGTATTATTAATATGTGTGTGATATATTTTGGACACATTTTAAAATATCATAAATTTTAACAAAATATGAAGTACTTACAATGAAAAATATCCTTCATAATCCTTCCTAATGTTAAAAAATTATCCAGAGTTATATACATGTACACATAAGAAAGAATACGTCCACCCAGCAGTAAAAACTGATGAACTGAGTGCAAAATACTGTGTTAAATTTCAGGATTGTTTTTTTAGCTTTGTGCTTATTAAAACATGTCTTTGTGTACTTGTTTGTTTTGTAATTGCATTGAAATGAGCATTGTTAACAATTATTTGAGTTTGTTTATTGTTTAGCATTGATTCACTAATTATTTCTGCTTTCTTTAACTGAAATGATTACTGTTAATAATTAATCATCTTTTGTTTTTAAATATATTCCATTGTACTGTTTGTAACTTGTTCTTTGAGGCTTCGTCATCTTGGTGCGTTCGACTGGCCAAATAACAACCAACTGACACGTTATTCCTATAAAAATATCACGATATTCAGATATGAATGTGACACAAATATCGCACAAACAGCATGCTATTAGCGTGACCAGGTTTCCACTTTATTGTAGGCTGTACTGTAAGTGGATTTGTCAAAGAAAATATTTGACTTTTTTTGCTCACTCCTCGATAATTTTCTTATTGCAAATTCAAGAACCCTTTCTGTGGTACTTGTAAGGATGGCTGCTTATTTAGTCTAGAACATTTTAAAATTTCATGTGCAAAATGTAGTATTTGCGGTACAGTATGATGCAGCTGAAATTGTTACAGAATTTTTTGTCACGGTCATTCATTTGCTTCAACTGATTAATAAATGCTTAATTGGTTATTATCTCTGCATTTTTGAAAAGCGGAGATACGGTGGTGATCTCTGTCTGTACGTCCAAACGTCATATCAAGAGTATGTAATTCGAAACATTTAAATTATGCTGAGTTGTTCAGGTAGCATCTGTAGATGTGCATAAAGGTTTTGGAATTTTGATTTGGCCCCATGTGTCTCCCGTAGCACCACTTTTGTTGTTATTTTTAAAAAATCAGATTGCAGTGGAAAGCTCCTAGGTGTTTTAATTTGAAATATTGAGAAAGTGTGTTAATATGTTCCAATGGGGTCTCTAGATGTGCATAAAGGTTTTGGATTTTTGATACAGCCCGAAGGACACCTGCAGCGCCATGTTTGTCATTAGAGAATCGGTTTGTGGCGAGACCCTTCTATGGGTTTTAATTTGAAACGTTGAAAGTGTGTTAATATGTTCCAGTAGGGTCTTTAGATGTTCATAAAGGTTTTGGACTTTTTATTTCGCCCCGTAGCTCCACTTTTGTTGTTAGAGAATTGGTTTGTGGCGAAACTCTCCTGGGGGGTTTTAATTCGAAACGTTAAGTGTGTTAATTATATGGAGTCAAAGAAGAAAATATAATAAACTTTGGGGAGCAATTTCTTTTAGTATTATCGACTTTAATCCTAAACAAATTATTGTAAAATCATATTTCGAGTCTAGCTGTATGAATTTGCATAATTTCATGTTCTTACCTTTGCCAGCATCACGTCAGGACGTCGCAATTCAGACATGGGGTGAAATGAAAAGTTCACACATGCAGTCAACAGTGTGTATGTCCACCGTTTGCCTCTTGGATGGCAAGACATTGACGGTGCATGGACATGATAAGTCTCTGGATGTCACCCTGTGGTATTGCATTCCACTCCTGCCTTAGAGCATTATGTAAATTGCCTAACGTCCGAAGATCATGAAGTCATACCCAAAGATGCTCAATTTGCGACAAATCTGGCGAAAGTGGGGGTCCAGGGAAGAAGTTTGATGCTCTTCCTCAAAGTCACGACAGAAACGCGCCACATGCCATCAGGCATTGTCTTGCTGGAATAACTGCAATCCGGTGTTAGCATTGAACAACGGGACAACAACATCGATGGTGCAAGGGAATTGCCCAAACCATTACCCCCCCCTGCCAAAATGAACGCATTCCCGCATGCAAGCATTGGAAAACCATTCTCCTTGTTGACGATACACTTGCCCTACCATCAACGCGCCTTAGACAAAACGATGATTCATCACTAAAAGATCTGTGATCCAATGCTGCTGAGTCCAGTGAACACGCTGACATACCCATTCCATTCTGATGGTACAATGACGTTTGGTAAGGATTGGCCTGTGATATCGATGCCTACTGCAGATGCCGCGTTCAGCAAGTCTGTTGCGGCGGACAGTTTGTGCACTGATTCTATTGTTAGATCTACCAGGAGTACTTGCTGCTGTCCTCGTTGCCGGAAGGAAGCGATCCCGCAAGCGAGACATCCCGATGTATCAGACTTGTGCAGTGGTCATAACTCTTGGTCGACCTGAACATGGTCGGCCGGCACTAGATCCAGTGGTTCCATACTTTCCAATGAGACGGTAAATAGTGGCCACAGTGACTCCGAACTCAGCAGCGAGCTCATCTGGAGGTATACAAGTCTCATGCATACCAATGGCACGCAACCTCTCATTTTCTGTTAACCTTAGCATTTTTAGCTCAACTTTGGCAAAGCCAAATTCTAGCTTATGCCATGGCCAGTCGTCCGTCTGGCCGTCTATCTGTCAACAATTCAATACGGCTCGGGCTAGAGGCCATATTTATGAATCGATCTTTACGAAACTTCTTTGGTACCTTTGTTATGACCGTGTTAGGTGCAGTCAGATTTTTGCGCAGAACTTCCATATGAAAGCGCTGATTTGAATAATTTTTTGTGTGAATGTTTAGTACCATGGGATACATCACATATAATACGGGTTTTTTTCTCATGCGTAAAATACTAAATTATGTAAATTAGACTATCTTTGATGTATTTAATATTACTTTCAGCACTGTAAGTGCAAATGCCGATACGGCTCGGGCAAGAGGCCGTATTTATGAACCAATATTTACGAAACTTCTTGGGTTCCTATGTTATTGTTGGGACGATAACGAGTGTTTTGGGGTCTGGTCTGAAATTCAAGATGGCCGCTTGCAGCCATTTTGTACAAAATTAGGTGCAATCAGATTTTTGCGCAGAACTTCCATATGAAAGCGCTGGTTTGAATAATTTTTTGTGTGAATGTTTAGTACCAAGGGATACATCACATATAATACAGGTTTTTTTCTCATGCATAAATTATGCCAATTAGACTAACTTTGATCTATTTAATGTTACTTTCAGCAGTGTAACTGCAAATGCCAATATGGCTCGGGTTAGAGGCCGTATTTATGAACCAATCTTTACAAAACTTCTTGAGTACCTTTGTTATAACTGTGGGACGAGAACGAGTGTTTTGGGGTGCGGTCCAAAATTCCAGATCAGATGGCCGCCAGCAGCCTTTTTGTACCAAAATTAGTGCAATCAGTTTTTGTACAGAACTTCTGTATGAAAGTTTTGATTGAGTAAATTTTTGTAGGAATGTTTAGTAACATGGAATACATCACATATAATACAGGTTTTTTTCTCGTGCAGAAATTATGCAAATTAAATGAACTTTGATTTATTCAGTGCTACTTATACACAGTAAGTGCACATGTCAATATGGCTCGAGCTAGAGTCTGTATTTATGAACTGGTCTTCACGAAACTTCTTGGGGTACCTTTGTTATCACCTTGTGACAGGAATGAGTGTGTTTGGGTGCCTTTGTTATCACTGTGCTATGGGAACAAATATTTTTGGGTTCAGTCAGACCCACTCTGGGACTCAAAGATTTCTTTTCTAGTTTTGCATCTAACTGTCACCCCACTTTTACAATACTTTACCTATATATTTGTTACAGGCTATGGTCAGCATTTTTGTCCAGACCGTTACAATATTTTACATGTACCTTTGTTATCAGGTCATTACCTGGATGTTTGTTATTGCTGTGTCACACACTATACATGTGCATGTCTTAAACAAGTTGAGCTACGGTGTCATTGACACTTTCATTTCAGTGCTACTTCCACACAGTAAGTACACATGTCAATACATATTTATGAATCGATCTTTACGAAATTTCTTGGGTACCTTTGTTATCACCGTGGGATGAGAACGAGTGTTAGGGAGCTGAGATTCAAGTTTGTTCAAGCCAAGTCCCTTGGTTCATATTTGGGCTCACTATGGGAGCCCGAATGACAACTTAGTTCAAAATGAGGAATTTTCTTTAAAAATCTTCTTCAGATCCAGCAGCTGAATGCTTTTGATATTTTTTATGCAGAATCCTTAGGGGGGTAAGATTCAAGTTTGTTCAAGCCATGTCCCTAGGTCCATATTTGGGCTCATTGTGGGAGCTCGAATTGTAACTTAGTTCAAAATGAGGAATTTTCTTTAAAAATCTTCTTCTTCAGATCCAGCAGTCGGAATGTTTTGATATTTGGTGTGCAGCATCCTTAGGTGGGTGAGATTCAAGTTTGTTAAAGCCAAGTCCCTGGGTTCATATATGGGCTCCCTGTGGGAGCCCGAATTATAACTTAGTTCAATATGAGGAATGTTCTTTAAAAATCTTTTTTTTTTTAGATCCACTGGTCAGAATCTTTGGATATTTGGTATAAGCTTTTCTTAGGAGGAGCAGATGCAACTTGTTGAAATCATTCTCTGGGTTGATATTTAGGCTACCTTGTCAGGTGAGCGCCCTCAGACCCCCTGGGGCCTCTTGTTTGTCACAACTTCTATACAGCTCGTATTTATGAACTGATCTTCACAAAACTTCTTGGGTACCTTTGTTTTCACCTTGGGACAGGAACGAGTGTGTTTTGGGGTGCCTTTGTTATCACTGTGCTATGAGAACAAATATTTTGGGCTTCAGTCAGACTCACTCTGGGACTCGAAAGATTTCTTTTCTAGTTTAGCATCCGACTGTCACCTGCCTTTACCATACTTTACCTATACATTTGTTACAGGCTACAGTCAGTATTTATGTACAGGTCGTTACAACACTTATGTGTACCTTTGTTATCGGGTCATTGCTGTGTCACATACTATACATGTACATGTCTTAACAAGTTGAGCTACAGTGTTATTGACACTTTCATTTAAAATGTCGGAAGACAAAACCTAGCGTGTTTTCTCAATAACCCAGGCTCCCTAGCACAACATAGCACAAAGAAAATCGTTGGTCACCCATTCAATTTGACATTCTTGGGTAGCACATGCTATTTTGAAATCCATAGCAAAATTGTATACGGTTGGGTGGACAACAACAACATGTCATTAAACTCTTTGCACAACTTCTTGTCCACAAACATGCAACATTAGAACTATTATATTTCATCCTTTATGCTATTTTTTCACATTTGTTTCTATTATACTTTCTTTTTTGACTCGGTATATGTTCCAGTATGTTGTACCCGGTGCTTCATTAATTTAATCTTTGATGATTATTCCTATAAATAGTGTTTGGAATCTAATATTATTGCCTCCATGGAAATATTTCCCAACCGTGGAAAGTGACCAGTCCATGGCGGCTGTACTGTAGGAGTTTTATTCGAAATGTTGCAAGTGTGTTCATACTTGCCAGTGGGATGTCCAGATGTGCATAAAGGTTTTGGATTTTTAATTCTGACTGAAGTGGTGCCCGAGCGTCACTTTTGTCGTTAGAGAATCGGTTTCCTGACAAAAGGTCCTGGGTGTTAAAATTTGAAACGTTGAAAGTATGTTCATATATTCCAGTAGGGTTTCTAGATGTGCCAGTAGCGTCACTTTTGTCATTAGAGAATCGTTTTTCGGTGAAAGGCTCCTAGGGGTTTTCATACGAAACGTTGAAGTGTGTTCATATGTTCCAGTAGGATCTCTAGATGTGCATAAAGGTTTCAGATTTTTGATTTGGCCCTGTTTGGCACCCATAGCGCCACTTTTGTCATAAGAGAATCAGTTTCCGGCAAAAGACTCCTAGGGGTTATAAATCAAAATGCTTAAAGTGTGTTCATATGTTCAGGTAGGGTCTCTAGATGTGCATTAAGGTTTTTGAGTTTTTTATCCGCCCCCCTATGGCTCCCATCGTACCACTTTTGTTTCCTTTGAAAGGCTCCTTGTGGGGGTTAATTAAAAACATTGGAAGCGTGTTCATACATTCAGGTAGGGTCTGTAGATGTGCATAAAGGTTTCAAATTTTATATAATACCTTTTCATTTCTGTCGGTATCAAACATTAACCAGTAATCAAGAATGCAAATGCAGAGATCTACTATAGTGTGCTTTGCACACAAATGACACCATCTAGTTATGACAGTTTTCAAAGTTAGTAGCATCACATGCTTCATCACTGCACAAAACAAGGTGAATGAAGGTCATAGAAATTAACTGGTTGAGTGCTAGAAGCCACTATCAGGACTTTCAAAAAATGAGGATACCAGAGCAAAAGCCAGTATTCTCCTTGCTTATATTTCATATTCAGTCAAACACAAATGATATCTTGTTTATATCTTGTTTTATTACAAATTATTGGAGAGTGCCTGTGGGCACTCTCCAATAATTTGTAATAAAACAAGTTTTGAATAACAAATTCAGACCACCAAAAATCTAGCCCTGAACCAGTTAAAGTAGTCTGTACCTGGGTAACGATGCCTGTACCTCTTTATTTCTGAATTTGTTGTCAGCATTGACATTTGTTGTAAATACTTATACAATTGATATCGCTGAAGAGCTTGATGGTGGCAGTTTTTTGTTGTTTCGTATTGCAGTCACTGTAATTTTCTTTACATCTAAATACATCATTCCAGCAAAACCTATCGAGCAAGCCTACATAAAATACATTTTAATGTTGTAATAAAATATATAAAATCATTAAAGTACTGGTTATCTAACATTAGTTTAAAAATCAATTTGTATAGGAATGAGAAAACTAGTGAATCTTCTCAAGTAAATTCATTTATTATTCATTCTCATAACCCACCGCTTGTTTTCCACATTGTATCGAATGACAGGAAATGACTTTTTCTCTTTGACGTCACTTGGTTTTGTATGGAACCAATCATATACTTCATTTGATAGAAGTAAAGGAAATTCTCTGCTATTCCACATAGAACAAGCAATGCAGAAGTTCTATTGGTCAGTTACCCCAATGTTCATGTGCAAAATTCCTTTTCAAGTTTCTAATTAGTGGCATATGTAAATCAAACAATTTGAATTGGGTTAATAAGTGATCAGGGAAGTAATAAATAGTGATGAGCCGATAATTGGAACCGGTAGGTTATGGGGCATCTGCTGATTATGACAACCGGCTGTTAAAAAACGTCAGTTTCCTGTTAGTCTATATTTAACACTGACTATTGAAAATCCCTTTGTAGCTGGCCATTTCAATAAAGTTTCCCCTTTAAAAACGTGTGTAGTGCATAGCAGAAAATTTAGGGATTTGCAGAGCAGAGATATTACAGAATTTACCAACTGCAATTGGTACGTGATCGCCACCATTTCCCGAAGATTGTAGAGTTCATGTAAACATTTGAGAAACACATCAAGGGAGGTAACACGTTAAAAGAACATTGAATAATACATTCTGACAAACGTGTAAACCATGCGTCATACGACTTCACAACACACATTAACATCAAAATTATTATTCATTTAAGACACAAAGTATGTGTATTCTGTATATTCCTTGTTAATACAGCCAAGTGTTTTGTATCCTTACACAAAACCATATTAAGACTTTACTGGAATAAAACACAGTCTTCACAAGAACAATATTGTGTGATTGTATCATTAATAACAATCTTTTCCCTACACCCCAACCAAAATGCAAATATTATTTTGACTAATATTGCCCAGCACTAAATATGCATACTCTGAGAACTTATGTGATATTAAGCTTTCGTAATTGATGATTTATCAATGAAATTCTGTAGTATAACAGGCACCAACAGATTTTCTTCATTGTCCTACTTCAGCCATCGGAATCGGCATAATGGGCAGAGAAACAACTGGTGATTGATAGCAAGTTTTGATAATCGATTCATCGCCAGTAATAAAAAATCAAGTCTTTCACCCACGGAAAATCCTGTCATGTTTCAGGGTTTTCGCTAGGAATAAATTAGTGGGTCCTGTAGGAGCGGAAATTCAGATATCCAGGGTATTTTTTGTTTTTAAAAATTTTATTAGCAATTTTTATCGCTGTCCTGGAAAACTGATTTCAAGCCCCCCCCCCCCCCCCCCCCCTCCCCCCCACACACATACACACACTAAACAATTTCTATCACCAACTGCACTGCCTGGTTACTGGTGTCTGGGCTCATACTCTAGGATAAGCTCATCTGTAACATTTACAAATGTGAGTTACCAAGTGGCCCCTCTGAGTCTAAGCACACCCATCTTCATGTACTTTTTAGTTTTTGAGTATAAAGATGATTTTAGTCAAAGGCACTGGTAATTACAACGAAAATAGGTAAGTAGTCATTTGAGGCAACTAACCTTACCAAATACATAAAAAGCTAGAGTATCCTGGTCCTGTGGATTGGCAATGAAAAATAAATTCATCAGTGATTGAAACCTGCTCTTGCAGTTCATGATTTGACTTTCACTTTGCAATATTTTTATACTGTACCAATGACCCAGACTTAGCTTGTGCCAAATGCAAATTTTACTCCCCAATCCCCAAAATTTGCATCTAAAACCGAAAATTACATGTCCTATATGGTCCTCCATACTTGTACTCCACTGCGCATGTGCAGTGTCAAGGAGGTCTCGAAACTGCCGCCAAAAGTCATTCTTTGTTTGGCCCTCAATACAGTTACACTTCACTGTTATTTGTGCTTGTAAATCTCAGTTTTAAGGATGCCAGACGCATAATTATGAGAGAAATGGTGGATATATGGTGGAAATAGAACGTGGAGAGGAAACAAATGTTCAGGGCTGTAACTTATAATTATTTTACAAAATTATTCATGTTACCTATTTTCGTGGCATGACCTTATTGTGGTCATTCTTGCTATGAATTTTCCATTGTTTAATCAGTGTTTCCTCTCTCCATTTCCTTTATTCCCCCCTAGCTATTCTCCCATGCTTTTGGCTTATTTTTTGTAATGTTTATTACTAAAATTTCTTGGGAGTTTTGGCTTGGAAACAATTATTTTCTGTTTTTTCTCCATGTTTATGTCCTCACCCTAGGGGAGTTTAGGCGTTTTGGTCTGCATCTATCATCTGATGTTCTAGAGTTTCTTCTCTGGAAGCCTCTGTTTTGCATCAGATAGTGTTTACTGTTTTGCATCAGATAGTGTTTAAATTGGTAACTGATTTCGGCCATGTTTGTTTTAGTGCCTGGAGTTATGTTTCCGGGTTGTTGACACTTATGCTTATGTTGACAACTGTTACTTCTGACAATGATTACTTGTCTTCTGCTTAATTTAGTTCATATCAAGATACATTAATATTGTCCATAAGTGATACATTAATTTTTTCAAAATGATTTAAAATTTTTGTCCACACTTAGGCTTTTTTGGGCTCAGGGTTCCCATTGGGAACTTGGGCTCTTCTGAAAATTTTTTCCAAAAATTTTTTTTTTGAAAATTATTTTCTTTTGAAATGTTATAATGAATTATAATTGTATTATGTATATTCATTTCAAGAGTTAGTGCGAATAATATGATGGTGTATATTTTTTTCTGGTTGAAAAAATATTCTTCAATCGTAATGCGAGGATATCTTCCTCTAATTCACGAGTTCATTGTGTTTCTTATAGTCAATGTAGTCGCATTAATTCTTGCTCTGTGTGTGTTGATTGATATAACAACGTTGGAGACGTGTGTCACGGTATTTTGTTGTGGTAAGAGGTCCATTACGGTCCTCTCTCCATAGAGTCACTATATATTATCAATTTTTTTTTAAGAACTCGGAGGGATGTTTCCGTGATGTATTCAATAACTGTGTCCGCGTCGTTGCAATATTCGGGGTGGCGGGAAGTGCTCAAGGTATTACGACAATTGCTGAGAGTTAGCTAGTTCTATTGAATGCATTGTCGTCCACTAGTCCGCCCGGTGTCGCGACCATTCACCAGGAAAGAATGGCTCAGCACCCTGGTTAGTCCATTGCGTTCCAGGGAAGTAGATTGGGTGATGCGAGCACTATAAAACTTCAGATGTGCACACCCAGCAATGACGGATCCGAGGATAGTACGGAGGAAGCCTGTCAGTCCGATAGCTAGCTCGTCCACCTGTTCGGGACGCTCTGTCGCATGAGAGTCCGACGCGGCTGTTATATTGGTTTCCTCATCCTCGTCAACACAAACGACCGCACCTTGGCTTTTGTGACCACAGATTTCCAGTAGACGTTTGCATATTATATAAATGCAGGATTGAACGTCCCTGGTGCTCTTCTTCGCCGACCAAGGAATACACGTCGACCAGGTCACTCCATCTGTTGAGGACAGTGGGGGCATATTATATAAATGCTGGAATGAACGTCCCGGGAGCTTCCAGCGGATATTTCACGTAGGATCGCGGCTCCACAGGTCTCATAGGGTAACATGAACTAGATATTGTTACCATGATGTCTTCGTAAAGTGTGCTTCCGTTGTCACAGTCAAATGAAGAGTTAGCGGCAAAAGTGCTCATGTAGATACGTCAATTGCCTGGAGTTCCCTAGTACTATCGATGGCATTGGCGTCCGCTAGCTCGCCCGGTGTCGCAGATAATCACTGAATGGCTCAGCACCCGGGTTCGTCCGTTGTGGTCCAGGAAGGAGATTTGGGTGTTGCGAGCACTATAAAATACAATGTGCACACCCAGTGACGACGGATATGAGGATGGTATGGAGGAAGCCTATTAGTCCGGTTCCTAGCTCATCCAGGCCCATCCGGGCTGCGAACGAGAGAGGTCCCTCTTGCGTATTACAACATCTGGGCTCAGATGTTGTGGTACAAAACGTTCCTCAGTCGGAGTATACGTCTACCACTCGGGACGCTCTGTTACATATACAGTCCGGAGAGACTGCTGTTTCGGCTTCCTCATCCTCGCGGTCAGGAACTAGTATTGTTTTACTGTCGTCTATGTCAATTCCAACCACGATGTTGGAAATAACAATATCGTCTAGCAGGGACAGCTTAGATGCATCATCGAACGCAGATCACCTTGCCAGAACGTTATCATTACGTCTCAAGGAAAAAGACTTCTAGGATGTACAACCTCCTTAAGAGTTCTTTCAAGGGCCTCACGTAGAACTCCGTCCTTTAGTGGCAATATGGAGTTGGTTAGACGTGACACAGCCCTGGCTACATCCACTCGTGTAGATAGTAAGGTGAAAAACTCTCTCAGAGTCGCTCCGGTCTCCGGAGAGTTTTCTTCGACGGCAAGCTTTCCGTACTTTATGATCAGTTAACTAAGAAAGCTTTAGACTCTCTATTAAATTCGCTTCCATATAGTCGGATTCAGCAGAGAAGAGTAGGACATGCACTTCTGGGGCGAATACGTCCAAGGGAAGTTCCTATAGAGGTTCCTATGCATCCTCTAGGTCTTATTCTAGAGACCGTCAGGGTAGCGACTCAGATAGGGACCGTAATTCTGACCGAGACATCCGGTCAAACGCCCCTAGGTCGATGAGGAGAGGTGCGGGCCGTGGAGGACATGACTTCTCCTTCCGCAAGCCTCGCAGGACCAGGAGGTAATGGTTTTAACCTCTATCGTGTACTAGTGAGCGGAAGACTGTTGAGTTTCTCAATGATTTGGGATTAGATTACGGATGTCCCTTGGGTTCAAGGGGTGATTTCGGAAGGATTAAATTGTTCCGCAAACGAAATCCTCTGGTAACTCGGAGTCCAAGTTGGACTCAGCTTCCGTCAGTCAGTAGGATAGACGCTCGCTTCCATCAGAAGTCCAGTCTCTTCTGGAATGATCGTGATAGAGATCGTAGAAATCCAGGAATTTCCAGGCTTCTACAACCATCCTTTTCTGGTTCCAAAACCAGACGTTCCGTCCACTCATATTCTGAGCTGGATAACAAGCTGATCATGGCTCCAAGTTTCTATATGCAGTCCATCTGATTGGTCAGAGTGAGTATTCGGGTGTACGACTATGCTACATGCATAGATTTCGAGTTGCATACTTTCACGTCATGGTACATCAGGCTTTCAGAAAGTATCTTTGCTTCTTTATCATAGGAATTGTGTTTCAGCACCGACCAATGTGTTTCGGTCTGAATCTAGTTCCTGGGCTTTCACTCGAATAACGAACTCGGTAATGACTCATTTCTGAGCTCATTCGTCTGCGGTAACGTCGGCCTACCTAGACGACGTTCTTCAGAGGTGTGGCGAGTTAACGCTTCAGAACGATGTGCAGATTCTGCTTCTATTGATCCGACGTCTTGGTTTCATAAGTAAACGAGGAGAAGTCAGATCTGGTTTTGTCCAAGTCATTTACCTACCGGGGGATGAGCTTCGAGATGCATCACATTCTCGTTCATCTGCCGTTAACCAGAGCGAAATTAATCAGTTGTTATACTCGCTACTGTCTTGGCTCAGACAAGGTCTCATGGAGATATCTCATGTGACTGATACGTTGTGCGGAACTGCCGTGATTTTATTCCAATGGAGCAGTTACGCATTTGTCCTCTCCAAATTTCTTTTAATTCAGAATTGGAGGGTGAATATTATTTCGCTCGATACGGACATCTTCTTGTCAAATCAAGTGAATAAGAGATTCAGACTTGGGCAAGTTTTCAGTGCTTAACTCAAGTAGTTCCACTGCAATTGCCGGATCCGAGTTTTACAGTTTTGACGGATGTCAGTCAAACACTTTGGGTAGTTTCATTAAACCAGGGACCAGCCGTGAGGGCGACTAGGGCGATTAAGTCGCCCTTCTAAGCCCAAAGTCGCCTAGAAAAATAGTCGGGGCGATTACAAGTCGCCCTCTAAAAATTGGCCAAAATGAGAAAAGGCTGAACTGAGTGATGCGAGGTTTACATGAAAACGAGTATTTTCAAAAATCGAATGTGCTCGAGTGTGATAAATGGGCATTTTAATTCGTCAAATAAACGTCCATTTATTTGAAATCACACGACAAGCAATTGTCCATTGTCGCTTTTGGCGGATTTTTTTATTTCTATTTTGTTGCGTCGGAGCTTCAAGTGTCGAAACGAAAATAGGTGACTTACGCGACTCAACAAAACAACCCAGTTTGAAAGTAGGTTACGTCGCTTAGGATGCCGAAAATGTACACACAACGGACGTATTTTATAACACATTATTTTCATTTGATCTGCTGACGACTGTTAACTGTTGGGCTGTCTATTCCCAGAAAAACACGAATGGAATTGAAACACATGAAAAAAAGCTTTAGTGATGTCAAGAAAAGCTTTGTACAGGACACAAGTGTGTATGTGGACGATCTTGAAAAAGGGTCCTCCTAAACATCGGAATGACATGAAATGACGCGGAATGACACCGGAATGCCATAAAAATGATGCGGAATGACATTTCTTTTACAAAATACTCGACCCCAGAATGTATTTTGTTTATTAACTAACAAAGTACCTCCCAAGCAACCTTCTTGCATCGGGTCCTGTTCACACTTTCAGACTTAGGAAATTATTAGCTTAGTAGACTTTGTTGAAAGGCAACCACAGGAGGGTGATGGGGGATTGGCACGAAGAAGAGGTGAGGGGTCATGAAGGAGAAGGTAGCAGAGGGGGATTTTCAGTCAATAATTACGTTGTGATTTTTTAACCTGGCACAGATGCATCATAGACAACTGGACCTGGATTATTTGTACGTTAATGGAGGACCATAAATTGAAAATTGAAAATATTCTCCTTCATGACCCCTCACCTCTTCTTCGTGCCAATCCCCCATCAACCTGCCACAGATGCATCATAGACAACTGGACCTGGATTATTTGTACGTTAATGGAGGACCATAAATTGAAAATATGAAGGGGCGGCGGGGGTGGTACATGAATATTCTTAATTTTCCCCACTTGCCTATGAAGTCTCCCTACATGACTCTGCAGTCTCCCTATTTTTTCTGGAGGGAGACTTGAAGTCTCCCTAAAATTCCCCCCTAGGCTGGTCCCTGCATTAAACCCAACGGATTTGAAGTGTCAGGGTCTTTTGTTTCCGTAGTTCCTTATCAAGCACACAAACATCAAGAATGATGTCATTTTGGCTTGCGCTATGTTATTGATGAACGTTATTCAGAATGCTCATATGCTAATTCTGTCCGACAACTCGACGGTATTAGCGTATTTTCGGAATTATGGAGGCTCTCATTCCATCCTGTTATTCATGTTAACGGAAGGAATTTTTCGGTTGGTACTAGAACATCAAGTTCTTCTATTCGTCCGTCATATTCCGGGTCGTCTGAATGTATTAGCGGACTCCCTTCACGGAGGGGCCGTTTGTTGCCACCAAAATGGACTTTCAACAAACCAGTATTCAATCAGATTGCTACCAAGGAGAGCGGCCAATGATCGACTTTTTCGCGACGCATCTCAATCATTTGCAGATGTAGGTGTCACAATGTTTGGATTTTCGAGCGTTTGCAGTAAATGCTCTGTCGATCTTGTGAAACAGAATAATAAGATATACGTATCTTCCAATGCCGTTGATTTAGCAGATATTGCTCAATGTAATTATTTCAATGCAAATTCTGTTGGTAGCTTCTCTATATCCACAAATACTGAGGATTAATTTACTCAGGCGTCTGCTGTGGGACATGCCGTGGAAGCTTCCTCCACATTGCGGTCCATTCTATGGTCAGAGGGATTCAATCTACTATCAGTTCTGTTAATGATTATATCTTCATTCATCAGTCTGTGCATTGGTTTTAAGCTCATGAAGTAAGAGTTCTTCTACATCATAGGCTTAAGCTAATAATGTGGATATTACAGATCTAATGAGGGCTACATATTAGTCTTAGCCCTCCATTTTCATGATTTTGTATCTGAGAATATTGAGTCCTTTCTGCAGATCTACATTGTTTAGGTCCGTTATTTTTTACTCAGAATGTTGTCTACTAAACAGTGGCAAATATATGTGTATAGGCTTTCGGTTCCGGCAGTGACTTTGTCCTGCTACCCTCTTTGCTCTGGAGTATTTGATCAAGGGGAAGGGGGGGGGGGGGGGGGGGGCGGTTGTTCCCCTGGGTCACCTGCTTTATAGTGTCAAGCAAGGGAATACCTCCCTTGGAGTCAGTTATTCCGAGTCGGTTCCGAGATGATTTTAAAGGGTAAAGCTTATGTTTACTCATCTGTGTAATATTTTTTAAGTGTTGATTGGTGTGAAGTATCTGTATATATCACATGATTAATTGGGCGTTAATATACATTCTTCTACCACTTTTAAATGAGTATATAGAGTCTCATTTCGCAAGACTCCCGTATTTATTGGCTTTCCTTTAACAAAATATTAGTATAAACGGTTATACTAGATGTTATTGTGCTCAATTACAGATTGGTGTTGTGTCTTTCTTTTTTGATACAAATAAGAAAGATACATTTAGCCTATCCCTCCTTTTCTCATTGAGGGGATAGGTTTGTTATAGGTAATTGAGTCTGTTGGATTTTCCTTATGTCCTAGGCCCTCCAACCTTTTTACTATTCAGCTGAGTCTGGGTCATTGGTACAGTATAAAAATCTTAAAAAATTTATAGTAATTTATATATTTTTTATACTTACCAATGACCCAGACGGGGATGGCCCTCCCAGGAGTTGGGAACTCTTGCCTCCCCTCTGCATACATAACGCTTACAGGCACTGGTTGTAAGAATGACTTTTGGCGGCAGTTTCAAGACCTCCTTGACACTGCGCATGCGCAGTGGAGTAATAGTATGGAGGACCATATAGGACATGTAATTTTCGGTTTTAGATGCAAATTTGGGGGATTGGGGGGTAAAATTTGCATTTGGCCCTAAATATTTTAGAGTTAGCACCAGCTAAGTCTGGGTCATTGGTAAGTATAAAAAATATATAAATTACTATAAATTTTTTAAGTTTTCAATCGTAATCTGGAATAAATATGACTACTGATATAAATCATATGAAGAATTTATAAATTTATATTTCACAATCTTTCTTTACAGCTTTGGGTGCAGCATATGGAACAGCCAAATCTGGCACAGGTATTGCAGCCATGTCAGTGATGAGACCAGAGCTGATCATGAAATCGATTATTCCTGTAGTCATGGCTGGTATCATTGGTATTTATGGCTTAGTAGTAGGCGCCTTCATTGCTAATAATATTAAAGATAAAGGATATTCACCTTTCCAGTAAGTACATTGTCTCTCTACCCATCATATTTTCTCACATTGCCCACAGTTCTGTGATCAGAAAAGCGGACATTCAATTTTGACTGGCTCGCAACTGGATTGTGATCCGGTGAAACTTATCTTTTCACTTTTCTCCCCGCTGCACAGTAGTCTTCATTTCGCAATTCCTTATATCATTTTGACCAGCAGTGTGGAAATGTGTCATGACTCAGTCCCCATTTGGTAACCAAAAATACCACTTTTGTAGCCATAGTACTGTACTGTATAACAGATTTATATTTGTTCTGTCTAAACCAAGAGGGTTCAAAGTTCAAACACAAGTCCAGAATCCTGAAAGAGTTATGGATTTTCAAAATCATTTATCAGGCTTTGAAACCTAGATACTAATTTCCGCCCAAGGTCTCAGGAAAGTCAGGATATATTATTTGCTTGTCAGTTAAGGTTAAGCTATAGTGATCAATCACCGTCCGTCGACTGTCTCATCCGTGAACATGGTGTTTGCACCTCCTCCAAAAAAAATCACTGAACCGATCTCAGTTAAATTTGAAGTGATTACTTTTTCTAACCTTGCATTTTGTTTTTGTTCAAATCAACTTGCCCACTTGCAAAAAGATTTTTGGCCCGGCCTAAAAATTTCTATATTTTTATACTGTACCAATGACCCAGACTTAGCTGGTGCTAACTCCACAAAAACCAGGGCCAAACACAAATTTTGCCCCCCAATCCCCAAAATTTGCATCCAAAACAAAAAGAAATCATGTCCTAAAGGACCTCCATAGTACGACTCTACTGCGCATGCGCAGTGACGCAGTCGTCCCGAAATTGGCGCCAAATATTATTCTCTGTTTGGCCCTTCATCAGTCAACATCTCACTGATCTTTGTGCTTGTAAATCTCAGTTTAAAGGATGCCAGACACGTAATTCTTGGAGAAAATGTGATTCTAAGGAGGATAGAAGGAGGAGAGGAAAAAAGAAGTGGCAAAAAATAATCAGGGCTGTACTTAAAATTTTTTGTTGAAATTATGTTAAGTTGCCTATTTTCGAGGCAAACGCCTCTTGTTGTCATTCTTGCTAATTGTTGCACTGCTTATTCAGTGTTTCCTCTCCCCTAACCTTCTAAAGTCCCCCCTTGCAATTCTCCCATGCTTTTGGCATATTTTTGAGAAGTTTCATTTCTAAAAATTCCCTGGGAGAGTTGCTTGGTTACAGAATGTTTTCTGTTATTTTCCCCATAGTTACGTTTTCACCCATGGGTGTATAACGTTTGTGTTCTGCATCTTCCATCTGATGTTCTGCAGATTCTCCCCTGGGAGTCTCTGTTTTGCATCAGATAGAGTGTAATTGATGACTGATTCCGGGCCAGTTTTTTCAGTGCCTGGAGTCATGTTTTCTTCTGTGTTTACACTGTTTGTTTTCATTGGCAACAGCCTTTTTTGAGGGGGGCTGTTTGCCTTTGAGGTAGTTTATCTCATTATAAGATACATTTATATTATCCGAAAGTGTCTCATTAATTATTTTATATAATTTAAAAAATTTTTGACCACACTTTGCCATCGGATCCATCGGGGCTCAACGTTACTTTTCAGCAACTTGGGCTTCTCTGAAAAAATATTTTTTCAAAATTATTTTGTTTTGCAATTGTTTTTTCATTTATTAATGGATCATGTTATTATGTATCTTTGTGTCAGGGGTTTTTGCGAGTAACTAGGACTTATTGTTGTTCTTTCACAATGAAGGGAACTTGTTCAAATTGTAATAGGAAGAAATCTTCCTCTGACTTTCATGATTATTGCATTAATTGTAGTCAGTGTTCTCGCATTAATCCCTGTCCTGTATGTGAACATTGGGATGAGAAACATTGGAAACGTGTGTCACGATATGTTGTTTCTGGAGAAAGAGCGATGCCGGCTCTTTCTCCACAAGGTCACTCTACTCTCTCAGTTTCTATTTCAGAGGAACCAGAACAGGGTGATGTTTCCATGTTATCTTCTTCAAGTGTGCGTCCGTCGTCACAAATAAATACAGAGCTAGCGGCAAAAGTGCTCATGGAGATTAGACAAATGTCGTCCGCTAGCTCGCCCGGTGTAGCGTCCATTCACCGAATGGTTCGGCAGCCGGGTTCGTCTGATGCGGTCCAAGAGGAAATTTTGGGTGATGCGAGCACTATAAAAATAATAGATGCACACCCAGTGACGGCGGATAGTGAACGAGAACGGAGGAAGCCTTTTAGTCCGGTTCCCAGCTCGTCCAGGTCCAGCCGGGCCGCGAGCGAGAGAGGCCCCTCTCTCGTACAACAACATCTGGGACCAGATGTTGTGGTACAAAATGTGTCTTTAGCGGAGCATACGTCCGTCGCTCGGGACGCTCCGTTGTATAAGCAGTCCGCAGAGACTGTTAAGGCTTCCTCTTCTCGTCGGCGCACACGACCGCACCTTGGCTGCGTGACCTCCGATATTTTGCCAGCTTCGCCGATGAAGGATTCTTCGGCGACCAGGTCACACCATCCGGCAGCCAGGGATTCGAGACCGATGGACTCCGGACGTTCGCATAGGAAAAGTATGCGGGAGCCATCTGATGCGGAGCTGCCCTCGGCAAAGCAGCGAAAGACCGCTCCTCCGCAGGTCTCGACGTCGGACATTCTAGTGCAGATAGCACAGCTTATTGCAGCATCCCAGCAGCCGACAGAAACGGTGTCGGATCGAGAATTATCCGACGGCGCTGGGTCGGTACGCTCCGCCGAAGCATCGGGGGCGGACGACCGGGAACATCGGGAGGTCCGACCGGATGGTGAAAGGGATACGGATGAATTGGAGCTATCCCTTTCGGAACAACACAAAGCTGCCGTGGACTTCATCCGGCACTTTCTTCCTCAAGTTGTTCCGTCGGGCCAGACTGCTGCGCTTCCGGACAGGAGAATTATAGCGTCATTGGACTCTGATTTTTTCGAGCGGTTCAGGGACATCGCTCCCGAGTTTCCGTCGCAGTCCAATAATGTTGCAAGAACATTTGAATTATTGAACGACGCTATTTTTAAACTTGCTTCCAGGACGGGGAAAGCAGGCTTCTTGTCCGCAAATACTCTCAACCTGCCTTTCATTAATGCAAGGAATAAATTCGACACGGCAGGTCAGGGTATACCGAGAGTTCCTCTGCGTATGGACGACGAGGCGGAAGACTTAGAGCTATCATTACCGTTGTCAGCTTCTATTCCAACCGCAGTGTTGGAAACGGCTATTGCGTCTAACAGAGCCAATTTAGTTGCCTTATCTTACGCAGATCACCTTACGAAGGCGTTATCACTGCGTCTTCAAGGGGAAGAGTTTCAGGATATACAATCCTCCTTAAGACTTCTTTCAAGGGCAGTAGCTTATTCCACGTGTAACTCCGCCCTTTCAGTGGCAAATCTGGAGTTGGTTAGACGTGACGCAGCCCTGTCTACATCCACACTAGTGGATTCTAAGGTGAAGAACTCTCTTAGAGTCGCTTCGGTCTCAGGAGATCTTCTCTTTGACGGCAAGCTTTCCGCTATTTATGATAATATTAAAAAGAAAGCTAGTGATTCTCTGTTGTTTAGATCCGCTCCTAAAAGGTCGGATACAGCAGACACGAATAAGGCGGGCACTTCTGGGTCTTATCCGCCCAAGAGAGGTTCCTATAGAGGTTCCGGTGCGTCCTCTAGCTCTTATTCGAGAGACCGCCAGGATAGTGACTCTCGTTCGGGACGTCCTTCAGGCCGGGACAATCGGTCGGACGCCCCGAGGTCGACGAGGCGAGGTGCGGGTCGTGGAAGACGTGGTTTCTCCTACCGCAGGCCTCGCAGATCCAGGAGGTGATGGCTCAAACCTCTATCGCGTTCCGGTTGGCGGAAGGTTGTCGAGTTTTTCTCAAGAGTGGGCGTCGATTACGGACGACCCGTGGGTGAGAGGAGTAACTTCGGAAGGTCTAAAGATATCCTTCAAACGAAAGCCTCCATTAACTCGAAGTCCAAAGTGGACTCATCTTCCGTCAAACCCTCAGAAAAGAGACGCTCTGCTATCAGAGGTGCAGTCTCTTTTAATGAAGAACGCGGTAGAGGTCGTAGAAAACCAGGAATCGCTGGGATTCTACAGCCATCTGTTTCTGGTTCCGAAACCAGACGGCTCGTTCCGTCCAGTCATAGATTTGAGCTGGATAAACAAGCTGATCGTCGCTCCGAAGTTTTATATGGAGACGATTCGATCGGTCAGAGCGAGTATTCGGGTGAACGATTATGCAACGAGCATAGATCTCAAAGATGCGTACTTTCACGTCATGGTACATCCGACATTCCGAAAGTATCTACGCTTCGCAGTCCTAGGAGTGGTGTATCAGTTCCGGGCCATGTGCTTCGGATTGAATCTAGCACCCTGGGCTTTCACTCGGGTAATGAACTCGGTAATGATCTACTTCCGAGCTCATTCGTCTGCGGTAACGTCGGCCTACCTGGACGACATTCTTCAGAGGTACGGCAACGAGTTAACGCTTCAGAGCGATGTTCAGAATCTTCTTCTATTGCTCCGACGTCTCGGTTTCATAGTAAACGAGGAGAAGTCGGATCTGGTGCCGTCCAAGTCATTCACTCATCTGGGAATGAGCTTCGAGACGCACAACAGTCTCGTTCGTCTGCCGTTAACCAGAGCGAAATTAGTCAGTTGTTACGCTCGCTATTGTCTGAATACAGACAAAGTCACGGCGAGAGAATTTATGAGACTGATGGGTCTGTGCGGAGCCGCCGCGGATCTCATTCCGATGGGACGGCTACGCACACGGCCTCTTCAAATTTTCCTGACTCAGAATTGGAGTGTGAAAATTCATTCGCTCGATGTAGACGTTCTCTTGTCAGATCAAGTGAAACAAGAGATTCAGACTTGGGCAAACATTCAGTGGTTAACTCAAGGAGTTCCGCTGCAGTTGCCGGATCCGAGTTTTACCATTATGACGGATGCCAGTCAAACAGGTTGGGGTGCATCATTAATCCCAACGGATTCGAGATGCCAGGGTCTTTGGGATCCGCAATTCCTGTGCAAGCACATAAACATCAAGGAAATGATGTCAATTTGGCTTGCGTTACGTCACTGGATGGACATTATTCACGATGCTCATGTCCAAATCCTATCCGACAATACGACAGTAGTGGCGTATATACGGAATCAGGGAGGCACTCATTCAGTTCCGTTGTTCAATCTAACGGAAAGAATCCTTCTGTTTGCGTTGGAACATCACGTTCTTCTTTCGGTCCGTCACATACCGGGTCGTCTGAATGTGCTAGCAGACTCCCTTTCACGAAAGGGTCGCTTGTTGCCGTCGGAGTGGACTCTCAACAAACAAGTATTCAATCAGATTTGCTACCAATGGGAACGGCCAATGATAGACTTATTTGCGACACATCTCAACAATCAGTTGCAGACGTATGTGTCCCCGTGTCCGGATCCAAGAGCATTTGCAGTAGACGCTCTATCGATCCCTTGGGACGGAATGATAGGATATGCGTATCCTCCAGCGCCGTTAATTCAACAAGTATTGCTAAAGATAAAACAATCTCAATGCAAGATTCTGTTGGTAGCATCTCTGTCGCCACAGAGACCGTGGATAAATCTACTCAGGTGTCTGTTGTGGGACCTACCACGGAAGCTCCCTCCACGAGAGGATCTTCTTTGGCAGGGGAAATCGCGCCAACTACATCACAACCCGCAAGGTCTCAACCTTCACGTTTTTCCGTTGTGCGGTCCTTCTTGCATGGCAAGCACTTTACAGGACGAGCAGTGGACGCGATTTCTAACTGTAGGAGGACCTCCTCTTCGCTAAACTATGCGGCTAAGTGGAAGGTTTTCCGTCGTTGGTGTAGGGATCATTCTGTTGATATATTTGATCCCTCTATACCAGACATTGCTAACTTTCTAGTATACTTGTTTGACGAAATCAAACTGCAACCTGTTACTATAAAGGGTTATAGATCTATGTTATCTGATACCTATGCACATCATGATAGTTTACAAATTGGATCTAATGTCTCTTTATCGAAATTGGTTAGAAACTTTTCGATAAATAGACCCAGAACTCTTAGATTAATTCCTAAGTGGAATTTAGCTTGGGTTCTCCTTAAATTGAAGGAAAAGCCATTTGAACCTCTTGGGACAGTAGATTTCAAATTCTTATCTTATAAGACAGCTTTTCTCTTAGCTTTCTCTTCTGCCAGAAGAGTCAGTGAGCTTCATGCACTATCGGTGGATGATTCTCATTATCGTAGTGTTGGGAACACTATCACCTTCACTACTAATGTCGGTTTTTTAGCTAAGAATCAGGCTCCTAATAAATATCCGGAACCTATTGTTATTAAGGCTCTTCCGTCTTCAGACGGGCGTAGGCCTTTACTCTGTCCTGTTAGAGCACTACGTATCTATAAACAGAGATCTCAGTTCATCAGAAAGGGACGGAAACGTTTCTTTCTGTCTTTGATGCCTAATAGAAAGGACATTTCAGTCCATTCTATTGCTAGATGGATTCAGTTAACTATCCGTACTGCGTATGAAGATTTATCTTCTTCTCAGCAGTCTGTGCTTAAGATTTCTGCTCATGAAGTAAGAGCTCTTTCTACTTCCTGGGCTTATGCTAATAGTGTTGCTATTACAGATTTAATGAAGGCTGCTTATTGGTCTCAGCCATCCACATTTACTAATTTTTATCTCAGAAATATTGAGTCCATTTCTGGAGACCTGCATTGTTTAGGTCCGTTATCTGTTGCTCAGAATGTCGTCCACTAAACAGTTGCAACTATAGTTATGCAGGCTTTCTGTTCCGGCAGTGACTCCGTCCGGCTGCCCTCTTCGCTCTGGGCTATTTGACCCAGGGCAAGGGGAAGGGGGGGGGGGGGGGGGGGGGGGGTGTTCCCTTAGGTCACCTGCTTTATAGTGAAAAGCAAGGGAATGCCTCCTCCAAGACAGTATTTCTGAGTCGCTTCCGGGATGGTTTTAAAGTGTAATATTAATGTTTAATTTCATTCATGTCTTATTTTTAAAGTGTAGCTCGGTGTGAAGCATTTGTATATGTCAAGTGTCAAACGGGCTTTAATATACAATACTCGGACACTTTTAAATGATTATAAAGAGTCTCAATTCTCTGGACTACTTTATTTATTGGCTTGCTTTAAAAATAATTAGTATAAGGGTTATACTGGATGTTAATAGAGAACATGAATGTTATTGTGCTCAATTATTAAGGGTAGTGTATCTTTCTAATTTAAATATTAAATAAGAAAGATACATGTAAAGCCTAATACTCCTTTTCTCCTTAAGGGGTTACCTCTTTATTTTATAATTGAGCTTATTGGATTTTCCTCTATGTCCTAGGCCCTCCAGCCTGTTTACTATTCAGCTAAGTCTGGGTCATTGGTACAGTATAAAAATGTTAAAAAATTTATAGTAATTTATATATTTTTTATACTTACCAATGACCCAGACGGGGATGGCCCTCCCTGAGTTGGGAACTCTTGCCTCCCCGCTGAGTACATAGCGCTGACCAGGCACTGCCAGTAAGAATGATATTTGGCGCCAATTTCGGGACGACTGCGTCACTGCGCATGCGCAGTAGAGTCGTACTATGGAGGTCCTTTAGGACATGATTTCTTTTTGTTTTGGATGCAAATTTTGGGGATTGGGGGGCAAAATTTGTGTTTGGCCCTGGTTTTTGTGGAGTTAGCACCAGCTAAGTCTGGGTCATTGGTAAGTATAAAAAATATATAAATTACTATAAATTTTTTAACTTTCTGAACAGGTGATCTGATTTGAACAAAACTTGGAACACAGTGTTATTGAGTTATAAGTACATAATTCAAGCAAAAAAAAGAAAAGAATTCAAATGTCCCCATTGGAACCCCAGGAGCTGTAAGTAGAAATGTTTTCAGATGCTCAGATTTCCCAAACGTATGGAACAGAGAACTGTTATTTGAAGCATCCTTAGGACTAGTTAAATAGAATGATAAAAAATGAATTGCCTTGGGTTGGAGGGGGAGAGGACAAATGCTGAGTTGTCGGCATATTTGCAAAAATTTTTTAAAAAAAAGTTCTTTCCCAGAAGCACCAATCAGAATCTTTTGATATATACAGCATCCATAGGGGGGTCAGATACAAGTTTGTTAAAATGAAGTCCATCGGTTCATATATTCACTCGACACAGGAGCTTGAATTTTGACTTAGACAAAATGAGGAATAATATTTAAAAATCTTCTTCAGAACCTCCAGTCAGAATTTTTAAATATTTGGTATGCATCATTGTTATGAGGGCCAGATTAAGGTTTGTTAAAATCAAGTCCCTTGGTTAATATTTGGGCTCCCTATTGGGACCCTGATTTTAACTTAGTCCAGCATGAGGAATAAATTTTAAAAATCTGCTTTTTGAGATAGAGCAGAATCTTTTGATACTTGGTATCAAAAGAGGGTTCAGATCCATTTTAATCAAATAAAGTTCCTGAGTTGATGATTGTGTTCCCTATGTTGGGAGGGGGGGGGGGGGGACAAATTTTAAGATAGTGTTAAATTGGTTATATTCTCAAATCTTTTCCAGAACTACCAATCAGTATCTTTTGATATTTGGTATACAACTATACAACATGGATGGTGGGTGGGGGCATTTTATTTTTTTCTCAAACAAAGTCCTTGGGTTAATATTAGGACTAATTTGCCCTAATTTTAACTTGGTGCAAAAGAGAAGTATTCTTTGAAATCTTCATGAGAACCAACATTCAGAATGTTTTGATACTTGGTGAACAACACCCTTGCAGGGCTCAGGTGCAAGTTTAAGTGTAATATGACAAATAATCTTTATGAAAATCTCCTTCTTCAGATCCACTATTCAGAATCTATTGATATTTGGTACACAGCATACTGGGGTAGGAGGGGAAGGGGTCAGATTCAAGTTTGTTCAAGTTTAGTCCTGAGGTTGATATTTGGACTCCCTAGTTTTGCATTACTGGAAATCTAGGCATTATTTCTGTGGTAGCATCCCAATACTAAAATCATGTGGTATGTACAGCAGTGTTATAAGTAATTCAATAACTTCATTCCACTGTAGTGTTAACTAGCCATAGAATCTAATTAAATTCTTCTTCAGCTCTTAACCCGCTGAGTATTTTCAAAATATTTTTTCATCATGTAAAGCAGCTATGACTAGAGTTGATGAAAAATTAATCTAAATATAACAAGAAATCATTGCTGAGAAAATCCATTCAGTTTACAGGGGGAAAATATGTTTAAATAAGCCCAAATTATACTTCTATCAGAGAAAGAGAAACCCTGTGCTGGGCAGGAATATATGCCTGGCTGCCAGAAGCATGCAAAGAGTTAAACAAGTTTGGTCAGATGAGCACCTCAGGCCCCATGGGGCCTTCTGTTAATTATTGTTAACTTGTAAATTGAGGTTTACAAAATTACCAAACCATCCTCATTTTGCATCCAAACTATGAAATGTATTGAAACTGATGTTATTTGGAAATGAATTACTTCCCTTAGAATGTTTTCACATGTGATTGGTGAGACTGCACTTTCAAGTTTGGGAAATCAAACAATTCTTCATTTAAATTGAATGATGATGAATCAGTTTTTTTTGCTTTGAAAAATGGCTTCAATGATGAACACTGAGCAAATTGTAAACTTGGAGTGACAGAAGTGAACTTTTCGATGAATTCACCTGCACTGCTAGATCAATGGTCTGGTATGGCCACACCCCAGATTTCAGTTTTCAAGGTGGTTTATCTGTTTTGAAACAATTTGATATGCAGTAGTATTAGGCGACATGTACTGATTTATGGCAAAAAAATAAATAAAAAAATCCTTGTCCCCATGGAAACCTCAGGCGCTTAAAATAAAAGAATAATTCTATCACCCATGTGATCAAACTACACCAGTCCTATCTTATTTCATATGACACTGCATTAGGAGTAGTAGAATGAATTCAAATAAAAAGGCTGTCGGTTGCTTCAACACAACATCATGTTGGCCCTCTCCATCCACTTTCAACAGATGATTCAGGGTAAGAGTTTGGGACTCTTGTGCCTGATTCTACAAGCTGACACAAACTTAGGGTTCCTCTTCCCCGAACGAAACAGTCAATAAAGCTGTGACTATCCCCACTAGATTTGGGTGTCCAACTGGAGTTGTGGCTAGCAACTTAGAATTGAGATTTGTTGATGTAATGCATTTTTTGCTCACCTGATTGAAAGTCAGGATGAGGTATTGCCATCACTTGGCATTCATTATCTCAGGCCTGGCATTCTGAAAAATGCAGGAGGGCAAAAAATCACTCTCCTCAATCAGCTTAGGAGAGCAATTAGGTTTACACCGCATTTTAAGTATCCAGTTGAAAGAACTCATTGAAACTGAAACCAACAGACTACATCAGTGATTTTATTAACTTTACTAAGGTAAAGTGCAATCTCTTAGACATCTAGATGTCTCACTCAACAACCAAACACACTTAACAAGACCTGTGTGTGTACCCAGACCTGCTGACCAAGAAAGTCATACGCCTACCACTACCACCTTCAACCCCCCTTGGGGGGTTGAAGGTGGTAGTGGTAGGCGTATGACTTTCTTGGACAACAGGTCTGCTTGAATCTACAGTCACATCCTGGTGCAAGTGCTTCAAGTGACAGGATAGTAGTAATGGTAGTATATTATAGTGTTAATATTCCTTGAATAATTACCCCTCAAACTGTGATGTCAGTTGTTGAACTTGAAACTGACAGAAAAAAAAAATATTGCTGTGACCCATTTTGCTTCAAATGATTGCAACTGTGTGTGGGTATGGTTGCAGTCATTACCTTTTACCACTAAACCACTTTCAAAATGAAATTACGTGATGTTATGTGACTTCGAAGTGAAATTACATTTTTGCTTTACAACAAAAATTTAATGTGAGCATAATGCATGTAATCTTAATCATCCCTGACCAAAATATTTAGGAGGGCAATTTTTCGGTCTCCTTAATTCTTTCAGGAGGGCAGTAAGGAGAGCTAAAAAATCGCTCTCCTGAAATCGCCAAGCCTGTTATCTGGCATCTGTTAACTTTGCTTATAACCAGTCTTGTTCTGAATCACTGGACCGGTGGCTTGAATTATCTTTGGGGGGATTTATTTATTTATTTATTGGGATTTAAGAACACTTACAACAGCCAGGGTCACCTTGTGTCAGACAGTTTTACGGGTGAAGGAAGCTGAAGTACCCGAAGAGAACCGCCGAGCAACTGTCATGCTCTGCAGCTGTCAGGCTCCCCAACATACTAACTCCACACAAGCAGGGTTAGCATTGGTTGAAGACAGGTGCACCATCGACGTGCAGTACGCCTTAGTACAAAATGCCACCGTACCCCCACATGGGCAATGGGTGTGAAGAATCTTGTCCAAAAACACAATGCAGTTGCCACAGGTGGGGTTCGAACTGTGGACCTCTCGGCTTGCAGCCTGCACCTCTACCTACTCAGTCACCCCAACCCTTCCCCCTCCCCCTTTGTTCAATAGAAGTAGCAAAGCCTAATGGGTTAGGGGCAGTACTCGAACAACCTAAAATTCTTCAAATCTTTTCATAAACCACCAGTCCCCCCCAGACCCCCCCCCCCCCCCCCCCCCCCCCTCCGGGAAGTAAGGCTGTGATTGTTTTTCACTGGTAAAATAGGACCCAGTCACTAATGCTTGAGTTGCAAATCCTCTAAAATAGGCAACCTGGGACATAAATGATTGACTGACCTTGACTTTATCTCCATGTTGTAGTCACGATTAGCCATTGTACTGAAGTATGTGACCTTAAAAACCAATAAATAAATATACCACCAGTCAAAAAAAAAAATTGTGTATAAGCTCGATTCAAGTTTGTTGAAAGAAACTTTGTCAGTCAATATTTGGGTTTGTGCAAGTGAGGGCAATCTTTTGACCCCCTTCCCAAAATTTATTTATTTTTATACTGTAACCCAATGGCCCAGACTTAGCTGGTGCTAACTCAAAAATATCGAGGGCCAAACACAAATTCCCCCCCAATCCCCCAAATTTGCATGCAAAACCGAAAATTAGAAGTCCTATCTGGCCCTCTATACATTTAGCAGATGCCAGGAAGTGACCGGAATTGGTGCCAATATCATTCTTTGTTTGGCCCTCAGTCAGATAACAACAAACTGACATCTGTGCTTTTAAATCTGTTTATAATGATGCCAGACAAATCAATGGTTAATTTGGTGGATCCAAGGACACAACTGGATGAAGGAAGGAAGAAACGGTGGTTTGAAATGTTCAGGGATGTAACTTTATAATATTTATAAAAATTATTTCATGTTCCCTAATTTCGGGACATGGGACCGACATCATCATTATTGCTAATGATTTTTCGACTGTTTGTTGAGTGTTCCTTCCCTATCCTTCCTTGAAGCCCCCCATTTAAACTCCCAAGCTTTTTGGCTTGTTTTATTGAAATTTTTTTAATAAAATTTCTTGGGAGTTTAACGTGTTACACCGAATGTTTATCCTGTATATCCCCATGGTTACGTCCTCACTCTAGGGGTGTTTAGGTGTTTTGGTCATGCATCATACATCCGATGTATCGTTTTTTCTTCTGATGAAGATCTTACTTTACATCGGATAGTTCAAAATCTGTTACTGACTCCAGGCCCTGTTGCCTGGGGCCTTGTTTCCGGTTTTCATTCTGATGTTGTTTACATTGACAACGCTCTATTTATATATGTAGTTTCCTATTTATTATTATGGTAGGACTATTGTAAGATACATTAAATATTCCAGTAGTGTAGCAATTAATTTTTTGGATAGTAAAATAATTTTTGTCCATATCCGCGATACATTTGGGCACATTGTTCCCTTTGGGAACTTGGGCTCTTGTCAAAATTTTTCTAACAAATTTTTTGTGTAAATTATTTTTCGATTTATATTTTGAATGTTATTTGTTATGTATCTTTTTATAATTTTTAATGTGGAGTTGGTGGGAGTACGATCGACTTTATTTTGCTTCATTATGAAAGCATATTGCTCAAATGCAAGCCTTTCTTCTGATTTACATGTTGGGTTCCTTGCTTGTAGTCGATGTACTCCCACTAATTGTTGCTCAACATGTGTCGCATTGGATGGCAAATGTTGGAGACGGGTGTCACGGTACGTTGTTAGAGGCAATAGGCCACTGCCGGCCCTTTCGCAAAAAAGTCGCTCTAGCTTTTTAGTTTCTAGTTACAGAGGAACAAGAACATGGTGATGTTTACATGATGCCGTCAGAGAGTGTGCTTCTGTCATCGCATTTAGAATATTATACAGGGCAATAAACCACAGTGTGGTTTTAGCTCCTCAGGCCTCCATAACAGACTTGCTGTCGCAGATTGCGCAGCTCGTCGCAGCATCCCAGCAAGTGCAGAAGCAGCCGATGGCAGTCTCAGAACCTGAACTGTCGGATGGTGCTGGGTCGGTCCAGTCATCTGCAAGTTCAGATGCCGCTGACCGTGATTTTCAACTGATTCAGACGAATGATGAAAGGGATACCGAGGAGGATTACCCTTCCCTTTCAGAACAACACATGGTTGCGATGGATTTAATCCATCAACACTACCCTGAATTTGTTCCAGCGAATCAGAATGCTGCAACTACTTGCAAGAAACCGCTAGCGTGTTGGACGCTGACTTCATCCAGAAAAAGAAGAGGCCATGTCTTTTCCGGTTAAGTCTAAACAGTGTCGCAGGCCTTAGGCCATTTAGACGATGCCATATTCAACTTTCCAGTGGGAAGAAGTACGGCGGTTTCTGGTCATCATCTTCCGTAATTTTACCGATTGTTGAACTTCATTCATTTATAACGGTTGGGGAAGATGTATAGAGTGTTCCTCTGCATTTGAATGAGCAGGCTAAGGACCTAGTTATGGCCTTACCTTCATCATTCACTATTTCGCTTGGACACAATTGAGTCGGCTGTTTCTTCATTCAGAGCGAATTTAGACTCACTGTCTTACGCGGATCACCTTTAAGAACTGTGTGATGCAACATCTCTACGTAAAGGTATTTGAGGACGTTCGTACCTCTTTTAGAGTCCTTTCCAGGGCTATTACATTTATCACGTATAACTCTGTCTTAACAGTTGCTAATTTGGAGTTAATTAGACGTGACAGAGCCCTTGCATCGTCATCTTTAATAGATGATAAGGTGAAAAACTCTCTATGGGTCGCTTCGGTATCCGGACACTAAGTTTTTGACGATAAGCTTTCATTGGTTTATGACCAAGCTACAAAGAAAGCATCAATACTCTGCTCCTTAAGTTGGCGTCTAATCAATCTGCAGTAGTAGAAAAGAGTAAGGGAGGGCGTCCTAGACAGAAAATCGTCTAAAAAGAACTCCTCCCGAGGGTATAGGTAACCCTCCTATAATTACCCTAGGGATCATCATACAGCGACTCGGATAGGGGGCGTAGGTCTGATCGAGACTACTGGTCAGATGCCCCTAAGCCGGTAGCTCGAAGCTCTTTGTGAGGGAGACGTAGTTTCTCCTTCCGTAGGCCTCCCAGGTACTACAGGTGAGGGTTAGGACCTCTTTTGCTTAGCAGTTGGCGGATGGTTATAAAGATTTGCATCAAACTGGATCATTATTACGGAAGACCAGTAAGTGAGAAGTGTGGTCTCGGATGGCCTTCGGCTATCTTTCCGAGAGAAACCACCACTAACTTACTGTCCATGATGGACAATGCTTCCGTCAAATCTCTTCAATTGGTGGTAAAGGTTCTCTTGGCAATGAAAGTAATTAATATAGGTCGTTGTGAATCAAGATTCTCTAGGATTCTACAGTCACCTGTTACTCATACCGAAGCCACAGAGCTCGTTCTGACCCATAATAGACTGGAGCTGAATAACAAGTTTATCATAGCTCTAAAAGTATGTTTATGATAATCATTTAGTTGGTAAAAGCGAGTGTTCGAATGATCGACTATGCGTCGAGCATGGATCTTTGGATCCGTTCTTTCATGTCTTGTTATATCTGGCATTCGGAAAGTACCTACAGTTCGTCATCCAAGCGATAGTATTTCAGTTCCGAGTGATGTGCTTCTATCTGAATCTAGCGCTCTGGGCTTTCACTCGAATAATGAACTTGGTAATGTCTCACAACAATCTGGTTCGTCTGCCGTTACCCAGAACGAAATTAGTCAGTTGTTATGCTCACTTTTGTCTACTCTCAGACGCATTACCAGCGAGGAATTTTATGCGACTGATGGGGTTGTGCGGAGAGGCTTCGGATCTTTATTCCGATGGGTCGCTTATGCACACGTTTCCTCCAGTTATTCTTTACCCAGAACTGGAGTGTGAAGACGCATTCGCTCAAGGCCAGTATTGTTTTAACGGATCTAGTAAACAAAAGTTCCAGATTTGGGCAGATATTCAGTGGTTAACTCAAAAGAGTTCCGCTGCAACTGCCAGATCCGGCTTTCACGATTATGACGGATGTGAGTCAATAGTTTGGGACCCTGAGTCCGACAGACTCAAAATGCAGGGGTCGTGGGACCCTCTGTTCCTGGCGAAACACATTAACATCAAAGAATGATGTCAATATTGTTAGCGCTACATCAATGGATTCACTTTATAGCAGACACGCATGTTTAGATATTGTCGGACAACTCAACAGTGGTAGCGTACATCAGGAACCAGGGCGACACCCATTCATTTCCGGAGAAGATTTTTCTATTTCATCATGTATCATCATGTATCATCATGTTCAACTCTCTAACAAGCAAGTATTTGGACAGTTTTGCGACCAGTGGGATCGCCCCATGAAAATTCAGATTGCGACATACCGGAACAATTAGTTACCGCCATTTGTGTCGCCATACCCAGACCATTGAGCGCATGCATGGGGATGAATGATAGGATACACTTATCCTCCAATTCTTTTGATTCAGTATCCTCCAATTCTTTTGATTCAGTAGATTACATTTAAGATTAAACAGTCTCGTTGTGAATCCTACTAGTAACACCTCTGTCATCACAGAAACCTTGGATCAGTATTCTCAGCAGGGACCAGTCGTGAGGGCGACTAGGGTGATTAAGTCGCCCTTCTAAGCCCAAAGTCACCTAGAAAAATGGTCGGGGCGATTACAAGTCGCCCTCTAAAAATTGGCCAAAATGAGAAAAGGCTGAACTGAGTGATGCGAGGTTTACATGAAAACGAGTATTTTCAAAAATCGAATGTGCTCGAGTGTGATAAATGGGCATTTTAATTCGTCAAATAAACGTCCATTTATTTGAAATCACACGACAAGCAATTGTCCATTGTCACTTTTGGCGGATTTTTTTATTTCTATTTTGTTGCGTTCCAGTCGGAGCTTCAAGTGTCGAAACGAAAATAGGTGACTTACGCGACTCAACAAACAACCCAGTTTGAAAGTAGGTTACGTCGCTTAGGATGCCGAAAATCTATACACAACGGACGTATTTTATAACACATTATTTTCATTTCGATTTGCTGACGACTGTTAACTGTTGGGCTGTCTATTCCCAGAAAAACACGAATGGAATTGAAACACATGAAAAAAAGCTTTAGTGATGTCAAGAAAAGCTTTGTACAGGACACAAGTGTGCATGTGGACGATCTTGAAAAAGGGTCCTCCTAAACATCGGAATGACATGAAATGTCGCGGAATGACACCAGAATGCCATAAAAATGATGCGGAATGACATTTCTTTTACAAAATACTCGACCCCAGAATGTATTTTGTTTATTAACTAACAAAGTACCTCCCAAGCAACCTTCTTACATCTGGTCCTGTTCACACTTTCAGACTTAGGAAATTATTAGCTTAGTAGACTTTGTTGAAAGGCAACCACAGGAGGGTGATGGGTGATTGGCACGAAGAAGAGGTGAGGGGTCATGAAGGAGAAGGTAGCAGTGGGGGATTTTCAGTCAATAATTACATTGTGATTTTTTAACCTGGCACAGATGCATCATAGACAACTGGACCTGGATTATTTGTACGTTAATGGAGGACCATAAATTGAAAATATGAAGGGGCGGTGGGGGTGGTACATGAATATTCTTAATTTTCCCCATTTGCCTATGAAGTCTCCCTACATGACTCTGCAGTCTCCCTATTTTTTCTGGAGGGAGACTTGAAGTCTCCCTAAAATTCCCCCCTAGGCTGGTCCCTGATTCTCAGGTGTCTGTTATGGGACGCTCCCCAAAAGCTTCCTCCAAGAGAGAGCCTTCTTTTTCAGGGGAAGTTTTGTTCTTCACGTCCTTCTCAGCCCATAGTGGCATAATGGAGTCGGTTTGACATGAGGGAACCATCACGGTTGCTATATTATTTGATGACAGGCACAGAAACGATTAAATAATGTGGGTGAGGAGATTTTCGATATGACTTCGAATACCCCTCCCTCCCCCCCCCCCCCCCTCACACACAAACACACACACACTGTATGTATTTAGAGAGGGAATTAGCGGGCAAGACGTTTTCTTCCCACAAGCCTCGTATAATTTAATACATACATTCTGGTGATCCCATGGGCACATCTGCTTTTTGGTTGGATTAGTTGCCTGTGATTATTTGTTGTATACAAGCACTTATTAAAATCATCATTAAATTGCTACTTTTTGAGTACCCTGGAGACTGCATAACCAGTTAACTGGTATTCAGATGATTGCATGCTGGATTTTAATGCTCATGCACATTATATTATTAGGCTAACGCTTTATTGTATTTTGTGGACCTTGAAATTATAATCTATTTTGGGGGCGGACCGTGTCGGAGCCTGTTAATCATACCTACTTCCATTTCTAGATCCAGATTTCTATTATGTCAGTACTCAAATCGCATATTCTCACGTGTTTACGGTCATAGATATCGGATAGTACATGCTGGAGAGTGTTTTTACTGGAATTTATTGTACAGAGGCCGTCTGTGGATTACCTCGGAAGTGTGTTTTCTCTTCAGGGATCATTGAGTGTGGCTCGTTTGGACATGTGTATGTTATATCACCGAATTTCGACGTATCTGTGTACGCCATCTGCAGTGTACGTTATATAGAGGGCATTATTAATTACCAGGATCGTCGCTATAGCCTTAACTTCTGAAGTGGCCTTAAGCACCATTTATTAATCATGGATTAATACCTGAGTGCCTGTTCGACGATTATTTATATTGTTTTTTGGTACCGCTCTTATTGATTCCAGAGCTCTCCCCTCTTTTTTTTGAAGATTCCTTCAAAAGAAAGGGTGGGGTGATTTTTACCTCTTCTCTGGCTAAATGGGTATGTAACTATGAAGGAAGCTGTTTTATCCGTTATTATATCCTACATACAGCTGAAGTGTTATAGTATGGCATATGTTTGTGGGTGATTTTCTCTCATTCTCAGATACGCCATCCTAATTTTTGGGGCTTAGTCCAGACTAGCCTTAAAAATTAGGAACTCATTACATTCTACGTAGCATTGTCTTCATGCTTAGAATAACGAATTACTTAAATTGGACTCTTTATTTAGGATATGTCTCCTCTATTACTGTATAGAGAGACATACATGTAATTCCTAATTATTCCAATTTCCTTTCATCATGGATTGCAGGATTGGATCTATGGTGAACGACTATTTAGGAAGTCCTAGGCTCTCCACCTTTTTATGATTCAGCTAAGTCTGGGCCATTGGGTTATAGTAAAAAAATATTAAAAATTTGAAGTACTATTTATATTTTTATGTCTACCCATACCATGTATGGTACACATAATGCCGGCATCCAGGGTGGCCCTCCATCGTTTGTCCATCCTTTGTCTGTCTGTCGTCCGTCCGTCCGGTGTCTGTATCCATTTCTTTTCCTTCAAATTGAAAATTCCTCCAATCCCTTTGGCATGAGATAACTCAAAAAATATCAATCCGATTGTCATGTTACTTCATATATGTGTTCAGGTTACTGATGTGCCACGCTGTATAGTTTTTGGTGTAAATCTGATAATTTGATCCTGTGATATTAACCCTTTATCCTTCAAATTGAGAACTCCTCCAATCCATTTCTTCGGCAGGTGATAACTCAAAAAATATTAATCCGATTATCAGGTTACTTTATATATGTATTCAGGTTACTGATGTGCTGAACTGTATAGTTTTTTATGTAAATCTAATAATTTGATCTGGAGATATTAACCCTTTATCCATCAAATTAGGCACTCCTCCAATCCATTTCTATATGTACCCATACCATGTATGGTGTACATAATGTCGGCATCCGGGGTGGCCCTCTGCCACACAGCTTTCTACTAGTTGCGTGTATGGGTACACATCTGACGATTTAATCGGCCTATTTTTTATACTTACCAATGGCCCAGATGGGGATGGCCCTCCCATCAGCGGGCACTCATACCTCCCCGCTGAATTATTATGTAATACTCTCTTTTACAAAGAATGATGTTGCCACCAATTCCGGTCACTTCCTGATGTCTGCGCATGTGCGGTGAGTAAATGTATGGAGGGCCAGATAGGACTTCTAATTTTTGGTTTAAGCACCATTTATTAATGTTCCCCCCCACCCCCACCCCCAACTCAAAAAAAAAAAAAACTCCACGAACTAAGAACATAGAAAAAATCCAAATGCCCATATTTCCCAAACTGGACATAACAAAGATTTGCTATTTGGTATACAGCATCCTTAAGACAAGTAGAATCCATTTGGCCCCCAAAATGTCAGTCAGTTGTGACGTGGGGTGCCATGTGGGTTAATGAAAAGATTGCTGAGTCAGCACTTTTTAAGAATTCTTTCCCCAGAACTACCAATCAGAAACTTTCAATATTTGATATATAGTAGGACCTGTCTTGAGAGACCGGCCTTTGGGCCACACAGAAGTGGTCTCTCAAGACAGGTGGTCTCTCATAACAGGTTTCAGGTTTCCTCAAGTCTGTGAATAACCAACCACAAAATTCAGAAATGGAGAAGAATAGATTTTTAGCTCACCTGACTGAAAGTCAGGGTGAGCTTTTCTGATCACTTTTCGTCCGTCGTCCGGCGTCCGGCGTCCGTCGTCCGGCGTGAAGGTGGTGTTTGGGTCTTTTTCTTCCAAACCACTGGCCGCATGTTAATGAAATTTCATGTGAGTAGGGGTTATATAGCGGCATTTTGATTTTTGGGCAAATTAGGTTTCGGCTCATATTGAGCAGAGGGGTGGGGCAAAAATGCTCCAATTCTTAAAAAATCTTCTTCTCAAGAACCAGCAATAGCAGAGACTTGATATTTGGTATGCAGCTTCCTTTTGAGGTGTAGACTCAAGTTTGTTCAAGAGAAGTTTGTAGGTCAAAACTTGGCGATGTTATGGGAGGAGCAAAAATTTTGGCCCCACCCCAAATTTCTATTTTTTAAACCGAGAGGCCAATTTGAACCAAATTTTATGTGAGGGCTTATTGGGTCATAAGTACCTAATTTATGCAGAAATTTTTTTTCCTGTAGCCCCGTGGGAACCACAGGAGCTAAAAATAGAAAAAAATTAAAACGCCTATATCTCAAAAACTGCACGGCAGTGAGAATTTTTATTTGGTGTGAAGCTTTCTTGGGACCAACAGAAAGGATTGGTAAAAAAAAATTGCTATCGGTTTTATCATAGGGTACTTTTTCGGGACTCTGAAAAAGTGCTGAGTCAGTATTTTTTAACACAGTAGGCAATGGGAAAAAAATAAAGAATTGTTTTCTTCCAAACCACTGCTCTAAAAGCTTTCATATTTTACATATAACATCTTTGGAACATTGATTCACATATTTGTAGAAATCAAATTCCTCGGTCCATATTTGGGTTCCCTATGGGAACCCAAATGTTCAAATTAGTGCAATATGAGGGATATATTTTAAAAATCTTCTTCTTCGGATCCACAAATCAGAATCTTTTGATATTTGCTATGCATCATCCTTAGGGGGGTGAGATTGATGTTTGTTCAAGCCAAGTCCCTGAGTTCATATTTGGACTCCCTTTGGGAACCCAAATTGTAACTTAGTGCAATACGAGGTATATTCTTTTAAAATCTTCTTCTTCGCATCCACCGGTCAGAATCTTTTGATATTTGGTATACAGTATGCTTAGGGAGGTGAGATTCAAGTTTGTTCAAGTCAAGTCCTTCGGCTCATATTTGGTCTCCCTGTGGGAGCCCAAATTATAACTTAGTTCAATATGAGGAATATTCTTTAAAAAAATTTTTTTTTTCAGATCCACCAGTCAAAATGTTTTGATATTTGATGTACAGCATTCTTAGGGGCTGAGAGTGAAGTTTGGTAAAGCCAAGTACCTGGGTTCATATTTGGGCTCACTGTGGGAGCCCAAATTATACCAAAATTTTTATTTTCCAAACCAAGAGGTCGATTTGAACCAAATTTGATATGAGGGCTTATTGGGTCACAAATACCTAATTTATGCCATAAATTGTTTTCCTGTCCCCCACGGCAACTACAGGAGCTGAAAAAATTTTTTTTTTTTGAATGCCCATATTTCCAGAACTACATGGCACTGAGAATTTTTATACAATGTGAAGCTTCCTTAGGGCCGGGAGAAAGGAATGGTGAAAAAAATGCCATTGGTTTTATCATAAGTACTTTTCCAGGACTAAAAGTGCCGAGTCATCATTTTTTAACACTGTAGGTAATGGGAATAACGTTGAATAATCTTCTTCTCCCAAACCACTGCTTCAGAAGCTTTTGTTTTTGGGTTCCCTATGGGAGCCCAATGTATAACTTAATTCAGTATGAGAAATATTCTTAAAAAATCTTTTTTTTCTGATACTCCTCTCAGAATCTTTTGATATTTGATTTTTAGTTTTCTTAGAAGCGGCAAATTGAAATTTGTTCAAGTTCTGGTTTATTGATAAAATTGGGCCCAGTAACCAATTCCTGCGTTGAAAGCCCTGTAAAGTGGGCAGTAATAGGCATAAACGATTGACCAAACCTGATATTATAATTATGCCTCTGTAATGATGTAGCCTTAGAAAGTGACCTTAAATTCCAATAAATAAATAGATAAATTATTGAGTACCCAATATGGGGATCTAACATATGAACACTCTGGGTTACTAAGTAGAGAAAACACTTTTATGTTGAAAAACTGATAATAACCACAAGGCAGAATCCCTTGCTATTTTGGTGATATGACTCGGCCAGTATCAGGTGAGCGCCCTCAGGCCCCGTGGGGCCTCTTGTTGTAATTACTTTGTAGTTGTTCTTTTTTATGAAGTTTTGTAACAAATTGAAATGGACTGTTATAAAAATTATAAAAATAAATTAGTGTTGAAAATCTTCAATGAAGATTTTCAACACTAATTTATTTTTATAATTTTTATAAGTCATTTCAATTTGTTACAAAAAGATTTTCAACACAAATTTATTTTTATTCCTATCTGTCACATTTCAGGTATGTATGAAATTGTTTATTCAGCAATAATCCTAATCTTTTCACAGGGGTCTTCTAAAAACATCTCAATCTTTAATGAGTTAGCAATTGAAACCCAATTAAGAGCTTTTAATACTTTTAATTATGTTAGTATAACCACAGTGGATTTTCCAATTCCAGAACAGGTAAAAAGTTTTTGTCATGGTTTCAGTCTTCAAAGGGGCGGTCTCTCAAGACAGGTCCATTATGGCATAAAAATACAAGTTGATACAAGGTCACAGTGGTCTCCCAAGACAGGTGGTCTCCCATAGCAGGTCCATTATAGAGTAAAACCAATCGGTGTCTGGCAGATGTGGTCTCTCAAGACAGGTGGTCTCTCAAGACAGTGGTCTCTCAAGATAGGTTTTACTGTACAACAACGCTTGGGGCATCCGATTCAAGTTTGCACAAAGGAAGTCCTGGAGATCTTATTTGGGCTCTCTAAAATCTTCCAGATATGCCAGTTAGAATCTTTTGATATTCGATATACAGCATCATTATGGGGGCAAATTCAAGCTTGTTCAAATTAAGTGCCTTGGTTCATATTTGGGCTCCTTATCGGAAAACTCTTTAAAAATGATCTTCAGATCTGCCAGTCAGAATCCTTATAGCGGTCAGGTTCAAGTTTGTTCAAATGAGGTGCAGGGGTTCAATGTGGGAGCCCAATTTCAACTTTGTGCCCCCATGGGAACCCTGTTAAGTGAAACTGTTTTTTTAGCTTAACTTGACAAAGTCAAGATAAGCTATTGCCATCATGTGTGCGGAAGTCTGTTCACATTTTCCTTTAGCACAGGCTACATCCCGTAGTTCTTATCCGATCGCCACGAAATTTCATATGCAGGTTTGAGGTCATGTCTAGATGAGAACGTCCCTTTTTGGTCGCGATCAGTTAGCAGTGGTGGCTGCCTGAGCCCAAAACCCGAAAACAATTAGCACAGTCTACAGGTCGTATTTATGAAGGAATTTCATTGTAACTTGGTAGGATGCCTCTGTATAATATCTAGATGAGAACGTCCCCTTTTGGTCATGATCTGTCAACCGTGATGGCTGCCCAAGCCCGAAACCCAAGAACTTTTAGGACAGTCTGCAGGTTATATTTAATATGGAGGGATTTCATTGTAACTTGGTAGGGTGACTCCGGATGATGTCTAGATGAGAACTTCCCCATTTGATCACGGTCTGTCAACCGTGACGACTGCCCGAACCCAAAGCACAGTCTACAGGTTGTATTTGTGGAGGGATTTCATTGTAACTTGGTAGGTTGATTCCATATGATGTCTAGATGATAACGTCCCCTTTTTGGCCATGATCATTCAGCCATGACAGCTGCCCGAGCCAAAAACCTTTAGCACAGTCTGCAGGTCGTATTTATGGAGGGATTTCATTGTAACTTGGTAGGTTGATTCCATGTAATGCCTAGATGATAACGTCCCCTTTTGGGCGCAGTCATTCAACCATGACTGCTACCCGAACCCAAAACCCCCAAAACTTGAGCGCAGACTACAGGTCATATTTATGAAGGGATTTCGTTGTAACTTGGTAGGATGACTCAGTATCCGGCATCCGTAAACTTTTCACATTTTCATCTTTTCTGTAACCGCTGATCCGGTGTGAACCAAACTTGGCAGGAATGGTCTATGGGAGGTCCTCTACTCTACAAACGATCCTCATTTTGTTCCGTCAGATGAAAAACATGGCTTCCAGAGGCAATCTTTGATTCTGGTTGGTGGATTTTCAAAAATCTTCTCTGAAACTGCCAGGCCAAATACTTTGAAACTTCATATAAATGATGACTGGGACCCCCCTCTACCAACGAACTTCATTTAATGTTGATCGGGTTGTAAACATGGCCACAATTGCGGCTTATAGTTACTATAGAAACTCTATGGGAAATCACATTTTCCTCTTCTTCTCTGGAAAAACTGAGGTGACGTGAAATTTGAAACTTCATATAAATGATGACTGGGACCCCCTCTACCAACGAACGTCATTTAATGTTGATTGGGTTGTAAACATGGCCACAATTGCAGCTGATAGTTACTATAGAAACTCTATGGGAAATCACATTTTCCTCTTCTTCTCTGGAAAAACTGAGGTGACGTGAAAACAAACCTGGCAGGGATAGTCTATGGGAGGTCCTCAGCAAACGATCCTCATTTTGTTCCCGTCGGTTGAAAAACATGGCCGCCAGAGGCATTCTTTGATTCTGATTGGTGGATTTTCAAAAATCTTCTCCTCTAAAACTGCCAGGCCAAATGTTTTGATACTTCACATAAGTGATGACTGGGACCCCCTCTACCAAGGATCCTCATTTAATGTTGAAAAGGTTGTAAACATGGCCACAATTGCAGCTTATAGTTACTATAGAAACCCTATGGGAAATCACATTTTCATCTTCACTGGAACTACTGAGCAGACACGAACCAAATTTCGCAGGAATGGTCTATGAGAGGATGGAAATATGTGGCCACCAGAGGCTATATTCTAATGCTTAACCCAATGCCTCTCCTGTCTGCACGAAGATCGGTACTGTCAGCAAAATACTTTTTTGAGAATCTGGTAAGGGCTGGTTCCAGTTTTCTCCACTGAGAACTGGGGAAAAAACCCACAAATATTGTGTATACAGTACAAGTAAAAAATAAGTTGTAGCATACATGCAATAAACTAAGTAAAGTACTGCTCCTGCCCTGACAAGATCAGAATCTGACATTTTCTGGAAAGCTTTCAGTGAGAGCTTTCCAGAAAATGATGTCAGCTTCTGATCTTATCAGTGTAGGAAGAGAAAAGATACATAGTTTATAGGATTATCCTACAACTTATTTTGACTACAACTGTAAACAAGTGAAGTTCATACATTATAATTCTCAAGTTACTTATCTGAAATAATGATTGATGACAGGTGTTTGGAAAAGCATGGAAGTTTTGTTTATTTAATAAATCATCTAAGATATGACAAAATGTGTTTCCTGTAACCCTTTACCTCGCCACAGCTATTTGAAAGAATACTGTCTGAAAAAAATTGTTATTTTCAAAATATTTAACCTTCTTTTACTGATTTTTGTGTTGAAACTGAATTCATACATGTGTGCATTTTCAGGAAATCTTCTTTGAAACTACAAGGCCAAATGTTTTGAAACTTAATGTGACTGATGACTGTAACCCCCTCTACCAACGATTCATTTAATCTTCATTGGGTTGCAATTATGGCTGCAATTGTGGCTTACAGTTACTGTAGAAACCCTGTAGGAAATCACATTTTCATCATCTTCTCTGAAAGTACTGAGCCAATGTGAACCAGACTTGGCAGGCATGGTCTATGCGAGGTTCTCTACAACTGTTACTCATTTTATTCCTGTTGGATCACAAACGTGGCCACCAGAAGCATTCTTTGATTCTGGTTGGTCAATTTTGAAAACCCTTCTCCTCTGAAACTACTGGGCCAAATGTTTTGAAACTTTGCATGGTTAATGACTGGGTCACCCTCTACCAACGTTCCTCATTTAATGTTATCGTGTTGCAAACATGGCCACAATAGCGGTTTATTGTTACTATAGAAAAAACCCTTTGGGAAATCCCATTTTCATCTTCTCTCTGGAATTACTGAGCCGACATGAACCAAAACTTGGCAGGAATGGTCAAAAGGAGGCCCTCCACAAACGATCCTCTTTTTGTTCCTGTTGGTTGGAAAATATGGCCACCAGAGATATTCTATGATTCTGTTTGATGGATTCAAATGTTTTGAAACTTCACGTGATTGAGGACTGGGACACCTACCAATGATCTCTTGTAATGTTGATCTAGATGTAATGTTGCAAACATGGTCACCATTGCAGCTCATAGTTACCATGGAAAGCCCATGGAAAATCACATTTTTAAATGTAGTTTCTGGTGGGCGATTACAGGCTCTGCAGAGCCTCTAGTTTTTATTGAAAACATAGCATACAGGGAACAGAAATTAACATTCCCAGTTATCACAATTCTTGTCTTATTTCATAATCCTTTCATAAACATTGAACATTATCCTTTTCATCAAACATCACACACAGACAAGTTAAGCTACAGTGTCATTGACACTTGCATTTTTACTGTTGTAAAGAAGCTCTGTTTTACTGCTAAAATAGGACCCATTCACCAATAATTGTGGAAGTCCTCTAAAATGGGCAACATGGGTATAGATGTTTAAATGAACTTTATCTCCATGTTGCTGTCATGATTAGTCATTGTGCAGAAGTATGTGACCTTCAACACCAATAAATAACATAAATAATTTCAACTTGGTGAAATGTGAGGAATATTCTTTAAAAATATTTTTCAGATCCACCAGTCCGAATCTTTTCATATATGGTATACAGCATCCTTAAGGGGCTCCGGTTTATTCAAACCAAGTCCATGGGTCTTATTTGGGTTCTCCATTCGACTCCAAATTTAATTTTTGTTCAATATGTGGAATATCATAAAAATTCTTCCTCTTTAGATCCACCACTCACTTGATATATGCTATACCAGGGTTTCCGCTAGTGTAAAAATATTGGGGCCGGTGTTTGGGGAAAATGGGGCAACCAAGAGCCATTGCTACCACGGGCCGACCATGGTTGGATCCATGGTAGGAAAATTTTAAATTCAAAACCCCCATTTCGTTGCATCTGAGGGATATTTTGCATTTTTTCACAGCGATATTTAGGTAGGTTTTCATATTCTGAGAGCTGGTAATTGTGGAAGAATAAGGACCAATGGGGAGTAATTCAGGTGAAAAATCATTACCGGTATATGTCGCAACAGTTTACTCAGAAGCAATGGGGCGCGGTGGCTCAGTAGGTAGAGGTGCAGCCTTCAAGCTGAGAGGTCCTTGGTTCGAATCCCACCTGCGTTGTGTCCTTGGGCAAGACCCTTCACCCCCATTGCTCACGTGGGGGCATTGTGTACTAAGGCATACCTCACGTTGATGGTGCACTTGTCTTCAACGAATGCTGACCCTGCTTGTGTGTAGTTAGTCTGTTGGGGAGTCTTGACAGTTGCTTGGTGGTTCTCTCCGGGTCCTCCGGCTTCCTCCACCTGAAAACTGTCTGACACAAGGCTACCCTGGCTGTCAAAAGTGTTGTTAAACCCCAATAAAAAAATAAATACTCAGAAGCAATCACATGGAAATCAAAAAACTTGCAGTTGTGACGTCGGTCACTGATTGACTGTCGCACATGGTCTTTGCGAACTTGGAGAGTGTCATGGATTGATCTCTGACCGACATTCGTGTATAGTTTTAAATGCGTTTCCTGTTTGGTGTAACCCATGATCATTATATTACCATCGAAGACATTGCGTTGGTAGCGTGAGAGTTTTATTTCATGTTTTCACCAATGTCAAACTTCTTGCAGCTATTTATATCAACCATGAAATACGCGGTTAGGGAAATTTAGGGCGAGGGGAATGGGGCTGTACAGGGAATCCCAGGTCACCCAAATTTGAACTTGGTGCAATATAAGAAAAATTATTTGAAAATCTTCATCAGATTCACCTGGTAGAAATTTTTTATATTCGGTATTCAGCATTCTTAGGTCAGATTCAAATTTTTAATACCAAGTCCCTGGGTTCCTGCTAGTGTGAGGAATGTGCTTTAAAAGTCTACCATTCAGAATTTTTTGCTATTTGATACACAGCATCCTTGTGGTGGTCAGTTTGTTCGAAAAATCTCTAGCTAAATATTTGGGCTCCTTAGGAACCTGAATTTTAACTTGGTACAATATGAGGAAACTCTTCAGATCCACCAGTCAGAATGTTTTCATGTATATAGCATCTTTTCTTTTTTTTTTAGGGGAGGGGGGGTTGTTGTCGGGTTCATTTTTTCCTTCCAATCAGGTCCATGGGTTCATATTTGAGTTGTAACCTAAGGCAACATGAGGAATATTCTTTAAAATCTTACTCAGGCCCACCAGTCAGAATCTTCTGATAGAAGTTTTGCAGCTTCCCATAGGGGGCCAGATTCAACTTTATTAAAATCATGTTCATGAGTTCATATTTAGTCTTCTTATGGGAATGTTATTGCAGAAAGCAGGGTACATCATCAAAAGGAACATCATGCCTTGGAATGAACAATATCTTTTTTGTTTTTATTCATGACTCTTGGATGTTTTAATTATCTGACTGTTCGACTAAAACAAACTGATCATAAAATCTCACCACATTATATTCTAACAATATCAGTCGTTAAACTGCAGAAGTTTTGAAGTGGTGAACATGCTCCGTTTTATTGGTAAAATAGGACCCAGTTATTAATGCTTTTGGTGGAAGTCCTCTAAAAAGGGGCAACATGGGTATAAATGATTGAATAAATTGACTTTTTATCCATGCTGCGGTCACGATTAGCCATTGTGTAGAAATATGTACCTTAAACACCAAGAAATCTTTAAAATTCTGTGTAGATAGTCAAAACCAAACTTGACATGTGGGTTGGGTGTGAGGAACTACCCTAGTCATTTTAGGGTCAGTGTGGCAAAGCTCAAGGTCACAGTGACTTTCAACTTACAAATTTTCTTGGTTTCCACTCTAAAGTTCTACTTGACCAATGGAAAACAGATTTGACATGGGTTAGGCATGATGAGAGAAAGAAGCCTATTTATTTTTTTTGGCCATTGTGCCAAAGGTCAAGGTCACACTGACCCCAAACTTACAATTTTCATGGTTTTCTTCTCTGTAAAGTTCAGATAGGCCTATTGAAACCACACCTGACATTGGGTTGGGTATGATAGAAAGAACTAGATGCATTTTAGGGTCATTGTGCCAATTGTCAGGGTCAACATGACCTTGAACTTTCAAATCTTTCTGGTTTCCACTCTCTTAAGTTCCACTGGGGTAGAGTAAACCCAAATTTGAATTTTTTTTTTTTTTTTGGGGGGGGGGGGGGGGGAGGGGGGGGGGTATTGGGGTCATTGTGCTGAATGTCAAAGTAACAGTGACCTTTAACTTGCAGATTTTCCCAGTTTCCTCTCTCAAGTTCTGCTGGGCTGATGAATTTTGGCATGACCATTTATTTATTTATTTATTTATTTATTGGTGTTTAAGGTCACATGTTTATGCACAATGGCTAATCATGACCGTGACAGCTTTACAGGTGGAGGAAGCCGGAGTACCCGGAGAGAACCACTGAGCAATGGCAAGCAACTGTCAGCTCCCCAACATACCAACTCCACACAAGCAGGGTTAGCATTGGTTGAAGACAAGTACACCATCGACGTGCAGTACGCCTTAGTACACAACTCCACCGTGCCCCCATGCGGGCAATGAAGATGAAGTGTCTTTCCCAAGGACACAACGCAGTTGCCGCAGGTGGGATTCGAATGAGGACCTCTCGGCTTGCAGCCTGCACCTCTACCAACTGAGCCACCATGCTCCCTGGCACATGACCATATTTGAGGGCCTTTGAAATATATTTATTTGTTATTGTTTATTGGGCAATTCCTGCAGAAACTTTCCAATAGATTATAATGAAACAGTTATTTTTGATTAAAACCTGGCTCAACTAATGGGCCCCTAGCTGGAAGCATGGTGTCTTTGGAAAATTTTTTTTTCATGTTGCAAATCATTCTTGAAAACAATTTACCATTTTATCTGTTAATACTTAGTCAAATATGTGTTTATACATGTATAAATTTTGGATAGCCTTTCTTTTATCCCCACCGAAAATGTTTCTAGGTGAAAAAGCTGTGATGCTGTTTACCTCTCTGTAGTTGGACATTGTTTCCCCTCCCTTATTGAAGTTCTCATTGGTCGATCAAAGCTAAAATTGACATTGGTTGGGTATGATGGGAAGAACCCTATTTATCAATTTTAAGGTCATTGTGCCAAAGGTCAAGGTCACAAAAAAATTCCATGAATTGGTTTCTGCTACCTAATTAGTTCCACTGAGCATGATGAGAGGAAGAATCCTATTTATTTTGGATTCGTTGTGTCAAAGATCTAGGACACAGTAGAAATGGGCAGTATACCGCAAATACCATTCAGTGTCGGTATCAAGTCAGTGCTGATTTACCGTACCAAGGGAGTCTTAAACAACTGATATTTTGGTATTGAAAAAATATTTCCATCATTTGTTAAAACATGAAAGGGCAAACAATAGAACATTTTGTAATATTAACAAGAAGAGCCCATGGCTGTGTATTTCTAAAGCCAGTCACCATCGGTCATTTGAAGTAATAAAAAGGCTGAGAGAAAATACCCCAGGGGGTATTTTCTCTCCGCTTTTTTCATTACATCAAATGACTGATAGAGAGTGCCTGTGTTACTTCCAACAATTTGACAGCTTTGTCTGCTGTAAAACGGGGATCTGCAGCTCGGCAGTATATCAAAAATAACATTCGAATTTGGTATTAGTGTGAGTGAGTGTCTGTATGCCGTGGTAAATCAGTCTTAATATATCGATACCGAACTTGAAATTTCAATACCGCCCAGCTCTAGGACAGTCTTTTAACTTACAAATTGTCCTGGTTTCTACTTTCTAATTAAAGTTCCATTTGACCATTTGAAACCAATCTTGACATGTGGGTTAGGTATGACAAGAGGAAGAACTTTTGGGGTCATTGTGCCAGAGGTCAAGATCGCATTGACTTTAACATACAAATTTCTGTGGTTTTCGCTCTCAGTAATAAAAGTTCTGCTGGGCCAACCAAAGCCAAAGGGTGTAGCCTACAAGTGAATTTTAGAGAGAAGTGACTTCTGCCTCTCAGAAAAACAGGGGCAAGTGAGAGCTTTTCAGGGAGAAGTGAAATTTCTAAAGAATGAAATCCTGAAAAGAGAATTTAATTAAATATTTCGAATTCGTCAATAGAGCCGTCAAGCACTAAATATCAAGTTAATGGGATCCAGTGATGGAACCATGGTGTGCCCAATCTCACTTGGATTTTCATGATTCCTGCCCGCAGTACAAGCATGTGTCCCAAGAGATTCCACCACCCCCCCCCCCCCCCTCCCCTTCATAAGCATGGTCACTCCTGATTTTAGACCATGGCTCTGCCACTGGTGGAATCTGTCTTGTTCTGTCAGTGAGATTTAGGGCTTTGTCAAGATGGAAAAATAAGACAAGCTATATTTTTGCAAAAAATCAACATTTTAAAATTAAACATTTTTTGCAGAGTCACTAAGCTCCTACCATAGTTTTAAGGGATAACATGCATTAGTTATGCTTATTTCAGTAATTAGACATCGCTTCAGTGCACACCCCAGTGTCTTTATGGTCCCACTTTAATAAATGCCAATGAAATAAATGAAACACAACACCAATCATATTTCTTGTGATTTTGATAACTTTTCTTTTATTGAAGTAAGTTGTGATATACACAACTATATATATGTATACACATATAGTCACTTTTGTTGGTTCCTCACTCCAATGTTTTCACCAGTATCTCCCAATTTCGATTACAGAGGTTTGTTTTTTACAGAATTATTTTTTTCACTTTTATTTCTTTGTAATCTGTTCTTTTAAAGACAAAAGATAGAGTGTCAAATAGTTTTTCTATTCTTTGTTTGTCACCTAACAGTAAATATAAGAGTTGCATTGAAATAACTCAAGGTACATCACTTTACTTATGGCAGCTTCTCAAAATCACAAGGCGACTGATTTTGCACAAAGAAATTAAGTGGTATAGATATTGCCCACTTTGCCCTCTAGGCTGGTCAGTGACTTGACATGTGGGTTGAGATTGATGTGTGGAAGAGCACTATATATTCTGGGGTTATTGTGCCAAAGGCCAAGGTCACAGTGATCTCAACTTTAAATTGGTTATGGCTCCATGACCAGGGATGCCAGAAGCATGGGGGCAGAGTGGGCAGCTGCCCTAAGGTCCATGGGTGAGAGGGGGTGGTCAATGCCCTTCCCAGGTTTGTCACTCAATTTTTTTCAATGATTTATTCTCGAAGTAAAGCTATAAAATACACCCCAAATCTGTTCTGGGAGCTTTCAAAATTCAGTGGGTGAGTTTAAGAAGTTTAAGAGGTGCCCCCCCCTCCCAGTGGGAGGGAGACACCTCTCAAACTTCTCTATCTCGGGCCTTCAGCCATCAAGACATGCATGCTTTGGCATATCATGGCGGGGCTGCTAGTGCAAGTAAATGCCTTTTTCCCAGGGTCTGGCCCTGTCCATAACTTAAGATATTGGCGAGGTTGCTGCATCATTGTGTGTTTTCTTAGAGGAAGGGAGGGGGTGAGGGATTTAGTCGCCCCAAGCTATGGGCTTCATAGTTTTTTCAATATTCTGGGAATATGTGTTTTCTTGCATAGTACTGGCAGTTTCATTTGAACCTTTTAGAGAAAAAAATGTGTACAATTGGATTTCTTCATATTTGCCCTGTTTGCTGGGTAATCATGTTTTAAATTAGTATACAAGTATATATATGCAAAGTGAACAAGAGTTTAATTTTATTTCAGGAGTTTTCTTCATCTGGGTGCTGGTCTCAGTGTTGGTCTCAGTGGTCTGGCTGCCGGATTTGCTATAGGCGTTGTCGGAGATGCTGGGGTACGAGGGACAGCACAGCAGCCTAGGTTATTTGTTGGAATGATTTTAATTCTTATTTTCGCTGAAGTACTGGGTTTATATGGACTTATTGTAGCGTTGATCTTGTCCACGAAGAAAGCATAATAGCTGTGAAAGGAATGTACTGTAGCTTATAAAAAAGGATTATTTGTTTCCTCAATGAGAAGTCAGACAAGCTCTCAATTCACCATCTGATGATGCAGCCAATGTCAGAAATTGATATGGACACACAAATTTTCATACTGCAAAAGTCAATTAATTTTTTTTTCATATTTCTATTGAAACCTTTTTCATTTTTATGAAACATGCACATAGTTTCAGAGCTTGTTCTGTGATAGCAAGAACATAGTGCCCTTTTGGTAATCCAATTGCAAGATAATGTGTGGTGCTGTGAAAATACGGTGCTTGAATGCCTTTGGTCACCAGGTTTCATAATTTGGGCATGACAACATAAGTTTTGTGAATGTAAGTTTCCCGAGTGGGTAACCATAAACCCCAGCTTTTCTGTATGTCTTCTTGTCAAATGGATGAGTAGACTTTTTTTCAAACTTGAGCAACACGCCTACAAATAAACAGCCGTGACCGTCATTAAAGGGTACAACTTGCATGTTTGACCAGCACCAATTTACTTGTACCTGACATGATGACCAGACCTTTCAAGTATGACGAGAGTGAATTACCTTTAAAATATGATGGGGGTGAATTTCCCACTTAGCAGATATTTACATTTTCTAACAACAATGCTCAACACTACTAGTGACTATCAGCTCATGGACAACTTGGTTGAGCTCAGTGGTCCATGAGATGAAAAACCCTTAATGTTTCTTCTACTTTGGTATTCGTGGTGGAGATAGAGAAGCTTACCAACTGTTTTTAGAGTAATTCACTCTTCATATACTACTAGCTGATCACATTTACTTGATTACTTGGTATCTGGAATCTCATTACTGTTGTCAGTAACAATGAATGGCATTCTCCAATATGAACCCTGGACCTGGATCAAGAGTTGCAACCACACCTCTGCCTATAAGTCTATTGGTTTAGCAGTCATTTCTTGTCATGTCTTTTCCTGTAAGTCTATCTGCTTTGCAGTGATCTCTCATGTCTTGGCTGCCTGTTGAGGCAACCAAGACTTGACCAGAAACAATTGTAAAGTTAAGTTTTCTTTCGTTGGCAGGTCCTCCCTGGGAATGCATGTACTATTGTAAGAGACAGCTGTAGTGAGATGATCAAACTTTTCAAAGTTGACTCTTCTACTGTGATAAACAAGTTCAGTTTTACTGGTAAAACGGACCCAGGAATCAACACCTGGGTTGGAAGTTCTCAAAATTGTACAGCAGAGGTATGGATGATTGGCTAAACTTGATTTTATACTAAATTTGCTGTAGTAATTGTATTGCCATAGATACTGGAAGTGACATCAAATACCAATGAATAAAAATGTGACAAAGTATGTTTCGATAGTGAAATGAAAAAAACCTAAAGTTACCTGGATGAAAAGAGAGGCTTCATCTGGGGAACAGTAGATTGGGGTATATTGACTTGTCATCGAGCAGTATTTGGGAATGGGGGGTTATCACATTGAACAAATCTCTGTTTTCATTTCCGTAAAGTATGCCGTTATGTTAGTTCTTTCGTGTATTATATATATATATATATATATCAGGGAGTAAGTAGTAGAATGTATGTACATAGTTTCAATATTCTGTGTTGTATAAAAGTCATGATAATGTAATCGAGATGACTGTTGAATCAGTCTTATGAAATTTGTGATGTTTTATGTGATTGAAAATAGAAAATAAATTCCAGAGGAAATAAAAAATAATTGATGTTGGCTGACAGAATTCGGACAGAAATTACTCTGGTTGATGGCACAAATATTTTAGGTCGGCTTCAAATGGCCTTTTGAACATTCCAAGTTACTTTGTGCTAGCCTAATGGGTGGAATATTCTGTTGCTTTCCTCATCACTAGACATATTAGCAAGTTCAAAGAAGTCTGCCTCAGTTTCAACTGCTCCTGAAATAATAGGATTTCTTTTCTTTTTTTTCAACTTCACGAAATGCAACTTATTTGGTATATGTTTAGGTTCAATGGGATAAAAAGAGATTTTTTTTCAGTTATTAGGGGGAAATATTGGGACTGCAGTTTTCAGCTTATAAAGTACTGCACATGCAGAGTGGAATATCACTGAAAATGCTTGTAGAGTGGAGTTTCCTTCCCAGAAATAACAGTCAATTCCTGTAGAAATGTACATGGTGAGTTGTAACTGGTTGAGTGCTAGAAGCCACTATCAGGGCTTTGAGAAAAATGAGGGCACCAGAGCAAAAGCCATTGTTTTCTTTACTCATGTTTCATATTCAATCAAACACAAATAAATTTTGTTTATACAAATTTGTTTTATCACAAATTATTGAAGAGTGCCTAATGGCACTCTTCAATAATTTGTAATAAAACAAATTTTGCTGAACAAATTCATATCACAAAAAGTAATGTAGCCCTCAACAAGTTAACCAATGGACCTCCAGGTTAAATCTAAAGGACCAGCTTTTGTGTCTTTTACTTCTTCAGACAGGTTGTTTTACCGAGTGGAAACTCCATTTGATGGGGGTTTAGATAGTACAGGGTATTCCACTCTCTACAATCTGGAAAGGACTAAAGAGTATCACATTTAGAATGCTGATGAGTGGGATGATTTGTGTTATCAAATAATTTTCATCAAAAATGTTTTTGGCAGTTTTATGTTAATGAAATGCTCTCGTGTTACACAGTGAATGAAAGAGATCTCATGATTTTAGTGCTGGGCGGTACCACCTGAAATAAACATCACGGTATTGCAAGTATATTTTTATGCAGAACCATAATCGATTATCTTTTGATATTGTTTTTCTTTGTAGGATTCTGTCCCATCCAGGTCAGCCTGGGCTCATAGGAGCCTAGTTAGGCCTAGATGAGGCAGAGTTTTATAGGGTCAGTTTTCTACTTTTGGGTTTAAAATATTGTTCGATATTTTCTGCACAGGCAATTATACCAACTTTTAAAACAGTATAACATACATATTAATACATGCTATTAGTGATATGTAACACAATACTGCTCAACAACTTACCTGCTTTGTGTCACATGCTAGAATTTCATCATTTCACACATTGAATGAATGGCGTCTCATTACTTTGCAACAGCCTGGGTTCAGGCCTTTCTTGCTCTTTAGTCGTAAATTGTAATATCTGATATTGTCTTGTCACTGTTGTTTGGCTCTTCAAATTTTTAAGTTCACCCAGTTGTAATACTGCATTTTGTGATTCATGTGTACTTAGCAAGTAAGAGTTTCTACAAGACTTTGGAGATCTTGATTGCCCACAGATTTTTCAAGATATAGCCTGGGGTTTTGTTTTGAATAGGGAGTTGGTGTACTAGGCAGAGAAGTTTACCAGCAGAAAGGGCTTGAAGATATTGTTTGACCCACAGTTCTTATGAGTCGCCATAGCTTCAATCATACGGTACATGTTGCTATATGTACGTACAGGTAATTGCTTTGTTGTAAAATTGTATGCAGCATCGAATATAGATTAAGATTATTGTCAGTTCTCACAGGAATAGAATATATATGGTGATAATACCAGTGAACAGTAGTTGTTGAGTTGAGTAATATATATTGATTTCTTTTTAAATAAAATTATTTTTATGATCTTGAATGCATATTTATAATTGATTTTTTCTCTCCATGCACACCCTTGCCCTTTTGTTTCATTTTTTGTTTGTTTCTACATTCCATTACACTTGTGCTTTGCTTGTGCTCATTGTTCCAGTCCAGCTACCTCTTGTAAACGGTATGCAGTTAATGTAAAACTGTAGAATATGAACCCAAAATTCACTGTACCTAATTACATGCCCAGGATCAGTTTTTTCGTGTTTCAGCGCTGTATGGCTGAAAAGTATAATACCATTCAAATATTCACCTTTGGAGGGAGTTTCCAACCCAAGAATAACTCTATTTTGCACAAAACCCAAGATGCATGAGCAGAGCTGTATCAAATGGATCTCAAGGTTAAACTCAGAAGACCACATGCTAAAACATCGCTTATACATCTTCAGTTTTTAACCTGTTGCCTAACATGATGATTAGCCAACATGGGAAAAAGAGTTTCTTGAATGAGTGAATTTTTTTTATTCTTTTCTCTCAAAAAACATAGCTTAATAGGAGTTCTCATTGGAACAAACTTGCCTTTTAACCTGTTGCCTACATGATGAGCAGACATGTGCAAGAAAGTTTCTTAATTAACTGGAAATTTTTAATTTTTTTGCCTCCATAATATACCACATGTCCCCTTACTGGTATAAATTGGAATGTCCTAAGCAAGGTTTTGAAGGCAAAAATTGAAGATAAAAAAATTTTGAAGGCGATTTTTGTGAATACCATTGACAGGATATTATCATTCCATTTGGTAAACAGTTAACGAGTTGTTGCCAGAGTGGAAACTCCACTCTCAAGTTGTTTTAATGGTAATCTATTATCCATCAGTTGTATACTGTAAAAAACTGGTCCATGGACATGAATGTTGTATACTGGTCATTTCTATATACTTGTACACATGATGGCATCGTTCCTTAAAAAAAAGCAGAAAAAAACTCTGGATTGAAACAATCAAGTTCGGAACTTTGCAACAATATTCCTTCTGTTTCTCTACCATTGGCGTTTTTTCTTTTTTATTATCTTCTTTTCTTTTGTTTTTGTTGCAAACTTCTAATATATATGTATTGGCAAGATAGAGAAGTACATGTAGAATGGACATATTTTCAAGCAAGTCTCCTGCTCTCCTTTCAGGCTTCAGTATTTTTGAATACATGAATGAATGAGAGTTCATTTTGAAAGAAGATATGCTTTGTGTAATATAAATTATATAGCAGCCATGATCGCCTCCCTATGCATTCGTATTTAAAACTAAGTTCACATTTTTTGTTGGATGATATTATACAACACCTTCATTATTAAGTTGCTTGTCGGAGAAAATTTTGCAGGTTACTATTTTGTCTGCCTTTGTTTTTAGAATGTACCTACACACATTTTACCAATCCATAGAAGACTTATGGCCATTGTGGTTTTGCCCCACCTTCTTGATGATTATATTTGTCTCGCAGGTATTTGTATTGAACACCTTGCAAAGTTCTCATTGCACATGTGTGCTGAAGTGATTTTTACTTCAGCAGCCAAATCTGTGTGGTTACAGATATGAATCATCATTTTTTCTCTTTTGTAATGCATAATCCATCACTGCTTGGTGGGAGCGCGGTGGCTCAGTAGGTAGAGGTGCAGGCTGCAAGCCGAGAGGTCCTCGGTTCGAATCCCACCTGCGGCAACCGTGTTGTGTCCTTGGGCAAGACACTTCATCTCCATTGCCCGCATGGGGGCTTGATGACGCCGTGTACAAAGGCGTACAGCACGTCGATGGTACGCATGTCTTCAACCAGTCTAACCCTGCCTGTGCTGCAGTGCGGAGTTACGATGTTGGGGAGCTGGCAGCTGCTCGTCGTTGCTCGGTGGTTCTCTCCGGGTACTCCGGCTTCCTCCACCCGTAAAACTGTCACGGTCATGGTTAGCCATTGTGCATAAATATGTGACCTTAAACATCAATAAATAAATAAATAAATCACTGCTTGGTCCACAGGGATTCTTGAAAGTACTTAAAGGCACTTAAAAAACAAACTCTAGGCCCTTTATAAAGCTTGAAAATTTGATTTTTTGGATGAAAATCCTTGAAAAATATATTTGTGTAATGGCTTCGCTTACTTGGATTAAAAGCTGTGGTATTGGTGTGTTCGTATTGTAAAAGCTGGCTTTTTTGTTCTCGGGGAAACCACGCATATAGCTGATACTGACCCATGGGAAGCTCTCTCGGAGAGTTTCCCAGAGATCAGTGTCAGGATCAAGTATTACTGGTTTTGTTTTATTTTCTTTAGCATCGTTCGGAAAAAATTATTTTAGCAATTATACATATACAGTATGGCTGTCGTTGACTGGTCATTTTCTGCGAGTGGTCAACATTTCCACAGACAAAATATTAGATTCCAAACACAAATTATAGGAATAATTATCAAATTAATTCATGAAGCATCAGGTTCGACCCAGTGCTTCATCAATTAAAATTTTGTGCTGATGATTTTTATTACCTGGTAAATGCATGCATGGACATCACTGCTCATGCGTGGATTATGACCAATCCACTGTGGCTGTACTGCATAAATGTTTGGATTTAGCTGGTTCTTTGAAGTGTTCGTACAGTTGAAAGGCAGATAATTATTGACATGCAAACTTTTTTCTCTCGAGTGTACAATACCTTCTACCTTCCTTTTTTCAGAACATAATTTATTCTTCTCTTTTTACAATATCTCTGTATATACGATTAATCGGAATACTGGATTCTGAAAAGCCAAATAAAATGAGAACTAAGTGGATTATTTTGTGTTATTGTTTATATTTTCATCTACAGTTGGAATGATCCAGGTAGAAAATAGAAATGATGAGAATGAAGAAAGTATTGTAATTATTAGGTTATCTTAACCCTTTGAACACTAGAGGCTGCTTTTCCGGCCAGGAACCTGATACGTCATAACATCATTATATAGGATGGCTGTTCAAAAAATATTGTGGGGTAGACCAATCAGTATTTTCCACATGCAGCCCAAAGCTGCACGTTGAAAATACTGATTCGTCTACCCCAAATAATGAATATGGACTCTTCTAATTGCTGCCATTGAACTGGCATGGAATATACCACTAGAGTTCAAAGGGTTAATTGACAAAAGTCAAAGTATGCTATTGCCATGGTGTGTCCAAACGTCGGAGTCTGTTTCTCTGTCCATAATTCCTTCAGTAGTGTCTACAGGTCGGTTCCTTTCTGATCATCACCAAATTCCATATGCATGTTCAGGTTCATATCAAAATGAGAAGCTCCTTTTATGGTCACGGTCACCCACCTACAATGGCCACCACCGCAACCGTCTTGGATTTCTTCAACATAGGCTACAGGTTGCAATTATGCATCAGTTTGGGGGAAATTGGGCAGGGGGACTTAGTAAAAATGCGTTGGTGAGAACATCCTATTTTGGTAATGGTTGACCGACCATCTGGCCACTATGGCAACCATCTTGGATTTATTCATAACACTGTCCATAATTCGATCATCATGTCCTGCAGCACGCAGTTTTTTTTCTAATTATTACCAAATTCCATATATGCATGTTCAAGTTCATACCTAGACAAGAATGTCCTAGTTGATTGCTCATAAATTCCATCACAGCATCCATCTTAGATTTCTTACAGATCACATGCATCAGTTCAGTTTTCTTGAAATCTAACATGGTGACTTAATATGATGAATAGATGAGAACAGCGTATTTTGGTAACAGCTGGTCACTTGCAGCATGACCAAATAAGATGAGTAGAGGATGTTGGTCACTGACATCCCGACACAATCCATAGCTATCTTTGTTTTCTTAGCACACCCAGTAGGTTGCATTTATGCATCAGATTTTATGAAATCTAGGATGATCAATAAATCAGAATATCATGTTTCAGTCATGGTCGAGCACCTTCAGTGGCCACCCTGGCAACCATCTTGGATTTATTCAGCACAACCTATAGGTTGCATCTGTGGATCAGTTTTCTTGAAACTTTACAGGATGGCTTAGTATGATGGGAATGTCATACATGTATTTCTGTTTTTCTGTTGTGGCTGGCTGCCTGGAAGGGGTGCCATGGCTCATATTTTGGGGTTTCAAAGTTTTTATTTCTGATGAAGAGCAAAATGTCAATAATTATGACACCATTTACTTAAATGCAACATAAGTTAGGTAATTATGACATGAATCATGAGTACCCGGGAAGCACCACAACATACTAACTCCACCCAAGCAGAGTTAGCATTGGTTGAAGACAGGTGCTCCATCGACGTGCAGTACGCCTTAGTACACAATGTCACCGTGCCCCCGTGGGGGTGAAGTGTCTTACCCAAGGACACAACGCGGTTGCCACAGGTGGTATTCGAACCAAGGACCTCTCGGTTTGCAGCCTGCACCTCGACCAACTGAGCCACTGCGCCCCCACATTAATCTCATAAGTGCTGCATAAAGTCAAGGTAAGCTGCAGTGTCATTGACACTTTCATTGTGATTTTACGCATCCTTTTACCCCGTATCTTCTGTGCATAAAATACTTCCCTGGATAATTTAATTTCTTGGAATGCTCTCTATAGAATATTCCCAGAATTGATCTCGAGGGTTGATATATTTTAGCTCATCTTGACAAAGTCAAGCTGAGCTAATCTCATCGCTCTCCGTCCGTCATCCGTCAACACCATGTTTTGGTCTTCTCCTCCAAAGCCACTGGGCCAATTCAAGTGAAAGTTTGTGTGAGGGATGGTCCCAAAGGGGCATTTCATTTTTGTTCAACTCAACATGCCCAGCTCCATAGGGAGGGAGTAGGTGAAAATTCTCTAAAATATTTTCAAAATCTTCTCAAGAACCAGTGTGTACAATGACTTGATATTTGCTATGGAGCTTCCATATGAGGTGTAGAATCAAGTTTGTTCAAACGAAGTTCGTGAAGTAATATTTGGCTTTGTAATAGGAGGGGTAAGATTTTTGGCCCCGCCTAGAATTTCTATTTTCTGAACTGATGGTCCGGAATGAACCAAATTTGGTTTGTGGTAGTATTGGGTCATAAGTACTTGACCTATGAAAAAAAAAAAAATTCCCGCATCCCCATGGGAACCCTTGGAGCTAAAAATAGAAATATTTTCAAACGCCCATATTTCCCAAACCCTACGGAACAGAGAGCTGTTATTTGGTATGAAGTCTCCTTATGCCCCCGTGGGAACCCCGGGAAGTGAAGCAGTGCTTGTTTACTGTGGTAAACAAGCTCTGTGTCACTGGTAAAATAGGACCCAGTCACTAATGCTTGGGGTGCGAGTCCTCTAAAATAGGCAACATGGGGTATAAACGATTGACTGGCCTTGACTTTATCTCCATGTTGTGGTCATGATTAGCCATTGTGCAGAAGTATGTGACCATAAACAACAATAAATAAATAAATGAAGTATCCTTATGACCAGTAGAATTGAATGGTAAAAAAAAATTGCCATCGGTTATGTTAGGGTGTTCTGTAATGGGCATCGGAAAAATGCTGAGTCAGCATATTTGCAAAAATTTTAAAAAATCTTTTCTCCAGAACCAATCATCAGAATCTTTTGGTATTTCGTATACAGCATTCATGGGGGGTCAGATAAAAGTTTATTGAAATAAAGCTCATTGGTTCCTATCTGGGCTCTCTACAGGAGCCCAAAGTTTTAACATAGGGTAATATGGGGAATATTCTTTAAAAATCTTCTTCTTCAGAACCACCAGTCAGAATCTTTTAATGTTTGGTATACATCATTGTTATGAGGGTCAGATTCTAGATTGTTCAAACCAAGTCCCTAGGTTAATATTTGGGCTTCCTACAGAAGCCCAAATTTTATCTTTGTTCAATATGAAGGGTAATTTAAAAAAATCTTCTTCAGATCCACCAGTCAGAATGCTTTGATATTTGGTATGCAACATCTCTATGGGGGTCAGATTCAAGTTTGTTCAAATCAGATCCCTAGGTATATATTTGGGCTCACTATGGTAGCCCAAATGTTTACTTAGTGCAATATGAGTAAATTTCTTTAAAAATCTTCTTCTTCAGATCCACCAGTCGGAATGCTTTTATATTTGGTATACAACATCTCTAGGGGGGGTCAGATTCCAGGTTGTTCAATTCGAGTGCCTAGGTTAATATTTGGGCTCCACATGGGAACATGAAATTTAACTTAGTACAATATGAGGGAATTTCTTCAAAAATCTTCTTCAGATTCACTTGTCAGAATGCTTTCACATTTGGTATAAAACATCTCTAGCGGGGTCAGATTCAAGTTTGTTCAAATTGGATCCATAGGTTAATTTTTGGGCTCTCTATGGTAGCCCAAATTTGAACTTAGTGCAATTCGCAGAAATTTCTTTACAATTTCTCTTCTTAAGATCCAACAGTCAGAATGCTTTCATATTCGGTACACAACATCTCTAGGGAAGTCAAATTTAACTGTGTTCAAATCAAGAGCCTGGGTTAATATTTGGGCTCTCTATGGGAGCTGGAATTGGCCATTTTGCTGAAGAATTAAAAAATTTTTATTCAGTACCCTCTAGAAGTACTAAGATTAATCCACATAGGTTGTATCAAGGGGCTTAATAGGGGAGCTCTACATTTTACTTTATGATCAACTGAAGAAAAGGCATGATGCCCAGATTATTTTTGTCACTCCTGAGGGGCTCAAGAATTGACAGTGTAGCCTATGGAGATGGCTTGCTTAATGTAGACTCATTCTTGGATTCTGTTTAAATTGTGTTCTGTTCAAGATGAGCGCTAAAGGCCCCGTGGGGCTTCTTGTTTTTCAGAAAGAACAGCTCCCCGTGGGAACCCCGGGAAGTAAGCAGCACTTGTTTACTGTGGTAAACCAGTTCCGCTTTACTAGTAAAATAGGACCCAGTCACCAATGCTTGGGGTGAAAGTCCTCTAAAATGGGCAACATGTAGATCAACGATTAACTAAACTTGACTTCATCTCCATGTTGTGTCACGATTAGCCATGGTGCATAAATATGTGACGTTAACCACCAACAAACAAACAGAAAGAACAGCAGCTCTCATAAACTTCAGCGACAGTTCTAGTAGAGTTTCTTGCAATTTTTTCCGTTTATATGTTGGAAGTTCCAGCAGGTCCTTGAACACCCAGGGATTTAAAATCATGTTGCCAGGACCTCGAAAGACCTTGAACACCCACACCCCCACCCTGAAAACCTTTTAAAAACTTTAAGTGATTATTACGTCAAGGAATCTTTTTACATTGAAAGGTAACTGGGTATATTTATTCTTTCGGCAATTTCCAAAGCCATTTTATCGGTGATTTTCAGTCAACTTCATTGGTATTATTGAAGAGTGATTTCACGAGACTCTGCTGCAGGTTGATTACTTATATCTTTTCTTTTTACCGATCTAATCATGTGCAAGAAGTGTCGCTCCATAAATATACACACATGTCTCAACCATGATAGGTGCAAATTCCAAACAATACCAAAAGAAGAGTAGTCATTGACTAGATATGGCAGAAGGACACTCAGTGAGCTGTTGTGTAGGCTTGAAAATAATTAACATCTCCAATATTGGTGAGCATGCACTTCATTGTCAAAGTCTTAGAAACACAAAATTGTTTAAAAAAAAAAAAAAACCTATAGTGCAGTCAAATTTGATGCGAATGAACAATAAACCTTGATAGTTGCTTGCCTCTACTTGGTGGTTCTCTCTAGGTACTCTGGCTTCCTCCACCCAAGAAACTGTCCAACATGAGGTGACTCTGTCAAATATGTTGTTAAAGTCCAATACATAAATAAATTTAGTCGGAAAAATTAATGGCCAGTTTCAATCTATTTATTTGGTAGCATTACCATTGGCTGACTTGATTGGTGTAGAAATATAAACGTTTGAAGCTGCAAAGAAAAAAAATCACAGAGGATATCACAAGGGTGTGGATTTTAGTGGTCAAAAATGTTCATCAGATCATGTAATTTTCTTAATTCATATTTATTACCAACTTTGAGTCCCAAATAAGCTCAGAATGATAATAAATCAGTCCCAATGCCTAGTATGGGGCATTGTGAATAGTTTTCACCCTTATATTGGTGTAAAATCTTTGTGAATGTCACTGAACTAGTTTTGAGACAGGAGTTGGTGTTTGTGGGAAATCTGAAAAATTATGCTGAACACATAAATCAGAGGGGTCTAGTTGATCTCCATCTTGAAGATTTAAGCAAGTGATCTTGGTTACAAATGACCTAGATTTATACATACATGTTTTGTATCTCATGCTTACTATTAAAGTGGGCCATGCAAAACAAGAACGGGGAAGCCACTCAAGGTATACCCTCATAACATACCACCCGGTGTAGCACTATCCAAGCTGAGTAGGACAGAAAATTCAATTAATGAAAAAAGGGTCATAACTCATTAGAATGTGTGGGCACCATCTGTTGTCTGAAAAGAGCATGTCAAACTGAGATTCACATCTAGATTACTTTAAAGGAGTTGTATTTTACAATGTACACTCAAAAGATTCTGGGGGTTACATTCATCTGTGAATTCTTTGATCCATTATTCCATCAGTCTCGGCTGGCGATATCTTGGAAATTCCAACAATTTGCGTATTCTCTGATTGTTCTACCCATGTCAGCATGCACCACTAGGTGAGCAGATTTAGCATTCAGGATGGGTGGGTGTCCCAAAATTTATGGTAAAAAATTGCAGGTAGAGTTGCTGTTTGGGTGCAACTGAAAAATGTAATAAACAAATAATGCTATGTTGTGTCTGCACTTTTTTTCCTGCTTCACAAGTAAATTAGGACGTGGAACAAACATCTAGTGGGGAACTCCTCTATAATGGGAAGCATTGGTACAAACAATTGGCTAAACCTGTCTTCATACTTATGTTGCAGTCATGATATGGCCAAAGAAGTGACCTTGAACACCAATAAATAAATTCAGCCTAAAGCCATAAGGTTGCAGGTTGACAATATCAACTGACGTACTCTTCAAATCAAATATTAATTCTACCAATACATATCAGAGAATTAAAAAGTGGAGATACCATGCTGTGAAATCTGGCGTTGGTATATTTGAGGGCATTTTGTTAGAGGTGGCGGGAGTAAAAATGCCACCCCTACAAAGGACTTAACCGTAACCCCATATGACCCAGCAGTGGCAAATTGCCCTTTTCAAGTAGTCCTTGGTACCAAACTGATCACATTTGTGAAATGAATATCAGCTTTGAGGCTTTCTGAACAATTTTAACGGTTTGAGCTCAAACCCAATGAGCCACTGCCTGTATTTAGTAAGGGCGTATTCTCACCTTCCATGGGGAGTTTGTAAATACTGATGTTTAAATAACACAATTTCCTTGATATTTTCTGGCAGCCGACAATTTTCTCCTATCTCATTCCATGTATTCCTATCAAGACCACATGCCAAAATAATCTGACAAGCCTGAAAATGTTGCCATGTTTGGTGAAGGTTGGAGTGGGGTGCATTCCCTTCCAACACACTGTGTGGATGCTCCTGAGAAAAAGTATGATCATTATCTTGTTACCAGGATACCTCTTATTCTGACTGGTACTTTATGATGTGAATTTAGAGGAATCATATTGGACATGCAAACAAGCTTTGGATAAAAGATCACTGTGGTTTGTTTTGAAACTTATTGTGCTGTAATCAGTGTAAGCGGGAGCACGGTGGCTCAGTTGACTTCTATGCTAGAGGTCCGGAACGACCTGCATTGTGTTCTTGGGCGAGGCACTTTATTCCGGTTGCCTACATGGGGGCATGATGACGCTCTATACTAAGGTGTACTACACGCCGATGGTGCACATGTCTTCAATATGTGAAACTGTAAAAATGAAAATATCTGAAAACAAAATAGAAGGTACACATCTTCACTATGTAAAAGAATGTTCGAAGGTTTCATTGAAATCCATTCACTAGTTTAAAAGAGGTCACAGATAGCAAATGTCAACCCCCCCACCCACTCCTCCCAGCAAGCTTGAATTGACAAAGCCCATTTTTATACGCCCGTTTATAAAAACGGTTGTATTATGTTATCAGTCTGTCTGTCTGTCCATCTATCTGTCCATCCATCTGTAAACAATTTGGTTTCCGTTCATTTAAAGTCGAACGCCTTGACGGATCGACATCAAACTTTCAGAAGTTGTTTTTAGCATTAAAATACAGGTCAAGTTCGATATTGGTGTTTCTCAGTCCATCTGCTGCAGAGATATGGCCCTTTGTAAACACAATTTTTAAAAAAAAATTGGTTTCCGTTCATTTGAAGCTGAACACCTTGACGGATTGACACCAAATTTTTCAGATGTTGTTTTTAGCAATGAAATACAGGTCAAGTTTGATATTGGTGTTTCTCAGTCCATCCATTGCAGAGTTATGGCTCTTTGAAAACACAATCTTTCGAAAAAAATTGGTTTCCCTTCATTTAAAGTTGAACGCCTTGACGGATCAACATCAAACTTTCAGATGTTGTTTGTAGCAATAAAATACAGGTCAAGTTTGATATTGGTGTTTCTCAGTCCATCCGCTGCAGAGTTATGGCCCTTTGAAAACACAATTTTTTTAAAAAAATTGGTTTCCGTTCATTTAAAGCCGAATGCCTTGACACCAAATTTTTCAGATGTTTATTTTATACACTCGTTTGAAAAACGGGACGTATTATGTGAATGGTCTCTCCACCCGTCTGTCTGTCCATGGACACATTTCGTTTCCGGACGATAACTTTAGTTGTAATGGTTTGAGCTGAGTTAAATTTGGCATGTGGATTTAGTATGAAAAAATACAGGATGGGTTCGATTTCCGTTTCTAGCGACCCATTTGCAGTAGAGTTATGGCCCTTTATTTATGTGAATTTAGCCCAACTTTTCATTTCCAGACGATAACTTTAGTTTGCCTTGACCGATTTATTTCAAATTTTCAGTTTTTTGTTTTTGACCACAAAATGCAGCTCAAGTTCACTTTTGACCACAATCGCATATACCTTTCCAGAGTTATTTCCCTTGAATGATTGCAAATTTGTGGATTTTGTGGTTTCCGGATGATAACTTTAGTTTGCCTTGACCAATTTTTTTCAAATTCTCAGATTTTGTTTTTGACCACAAAGCACAGCACAAGGTCACCTTTGGCCATAATTGCATGTACCGTTCCATACTTATTCCCCTTGAATGATTGCAAATTTGTGAATTGTGTGGTTTCCGGATGATAACTTTAGTTTGCCTTGACTAATTTGTTTCAAATTCTCAGATTTTGTTTATGACCACAAAGCACAGCTCAAGTTCACTTTCGGCCAAAATCGCATGTACCTTTCCAGAGTTATTCCTCTTAAATTTGTGCATTTTGTGTTTTCCGGATTATAACTTTAGTATGGCCTGACTGATTTTTTATACACCTGTTGAAAAACCGTCGAATTATGGAATCAGTCTGTCTGTCTGTCCATCCATTTTTCCATCCGTCGGTCTGTCCGTTCGTCAACATTTGGTTTCCAGATGATAACTTTAGTATTTTTTTTTAGATTGACTCCTAAATTTGGTATGTGGTTTAATCAAAACAAAAGACAGGTCAACTTCGAATATGGGGTTGGTCTGAACATCGAAGTTCCCCTGAATTAAGGACCTTGTTGGACATAGAATGCATCAAATATTTGGTTTCCGGATGATAACTTTTATTATTTGTTTTCTGATTGGTTCCAAACTTGGTATGTTGTTTAATCACAACAAAATACAGGTCAAGTTCGAATATGGGGTTGGTCCAAACAATTTTCACCCTCACCCCCATCCTTACCCCAACCCTTCAAAAATACAAAATGGACGTATATTGTCCCGCTATGCGGTGCTCTTGTTAAATATGGGAAACCCAAAAAATGAAAATATCTGAAAACAAAACAGGAGGTGCACATCTTCAATATATGTAAAAGAATGTCTGAAAGTTTCAGTAAAATCTGTTCAATGGTTCAAGAGGAGTTGCAGATAGCAAATCTGTACAGAATGTCATTGAATTTGACAAAGTTCGTTTTTCAATACGGGAAACTGTAAAAAAAAAAAAAAATATCTGAAAACAAAATAGGAGGTGGACATCTTCAATGTATGTAAAAAGAATGTCTGAGAGTTTCAATGAAAACCATTCACTGGTTTGAGAGGAGTTGCGGATAGCAGATGTGTACCCCCCCAAGCGTAACACCCCTGTTGCATAACGGGCGGACGGACGGGCGTATGTCGGAATATGAAAATATCTGAAAGAAAAATAGGAGGTGCACATCTTCAGTGTTTGTAAAAGAATGTCTGAGGGTTCCAATGGAGTTTGTTCAATGGTTTAAGAGGAGTTGCGGATAGCAGATCTCTTCCCCTTCCTACTAAAACCCGAATTGACAAAGACCATTTTTGAATATGGGGAACTGTAAATATGAAGCAGATCTGTACAGAATGTCAATTGAATTTGACAAAATTCATTTTTCAATATGGGAAACTGTAAAAAAGAAAATATCTGAAACGAAAATAGGAGGTGCACATCTTCAATGTATATACAAGAATGTCTGAGGGTTTCAATGGAATCCGTTCACTGGTTTGAGAGGAGTTTGGATAGCAGATGTGTACAAAGCGTAACGAATGGACGGACATCGAAATATAAAAATATCTTAAAGAAAAATAGGTGCACATCTTCAATGTATGTAAAAGAAGGTCTGCGAGTTCCAATGAAAGCCATTCACTGGTTTGAGATGAGTTGCGGATAGCAGATGTGTACCCCCCAAGCGTAACACCCCTATAGAATAGCGGACGGACGTATGTCGGAATATGAAAATATCTGAAAGAAAAATAGGAGGTGCACATCTTCAGTGTATGTAAAAGAATGTCTGGGGGTTCCAATGGAGTTTGTTCAATGGTTTAAGAGGAGTAGCGGATAGAAGATCTATTCCCCTTCCGACTAAAACCTGAATTGACAAAGACCATTTTTGAATATGGGGAACTGTAAATATGAAAATATCGGAAAAGAAAATAGGAGGTACGTATCTGCAATGCATGTAAAAGAATGTCAGAAAGTTTCAATGACGAAGTTCATTTTTCAATATGGGAAACTGTAAAAATGAAAATATCTGAAAAGAAAATAGGAGGTGTACATCTGCAATGTATGTAAAAGAATGTCTGAGAGTTTCAATGAAATCCGTTCACTGGTTTAGGAGGAGTTGCGGATAGCAGATGTGTACCCTCCCCCAAAGCGTAACGGACGGACAGACGGACGGACGGACATATCGAACACTATATACCACCCACTTTTCAAGTGGGTGGTATAATAAGCCCTGTTTATTGACTAGTGTTCCCTAGGGGAACCCCGGGAGGTAAAACTGTGTCTATTTACTGTGAAAACAAGCTCTGTTTTACTGGTAAAGTTGGACCCGATCACCAATGCCTGGGGTGAAAGTCCTTTAAAATGGGCAACATGGGTATAAAAGATAGACTGGACTGACTTGTGGCCACGATTGTCCATTGTGCAGGAGTATCTGACCTTAAGACCACCACAAAGTAGATCTTCTGTTTCTTGGACCATTATTTGTAAAATTGCATGCGGGCGGGGAGGCGGTTTTTAAAATTTTATTTCGGTAATTATTTCTTTGCCATCAAAAGTTCATGCTCTTGGTTTATGGTTTAGGCCTCATAATCTATGGAATAACATGGGTGGTGGTGTATTTCGTCCCTTGACAGCGGGGGGGGGGGGGGGGGGGGGGGGGGGGGATTTGCAAAACACTGATGCTGGGGTGGGTGGTTGGTCAAGGAGGACAAAAAAAAAAAAAAAATTCCCGATGCTTGCAAATTTTTTCCTCAGACACTTTTGGGCAAAATTGTATACCATAATCAGTGAAGTATCATTCAAGAACCAATAAAAATACACTCAAGCTATCAGGGGGTACCTACCATGGGTTATATACGATTATAAAACTGTTTTTGCAGCTGAGCTATGATTCAGCTTATAGTGATACAATGTATGACATATTGAATAATGCAAGTTAAAATGCATCACTAATTGCAATTATCGAACACTGCAAGTTATCTTGAGGGTGATCCGTTTGATTAAATTTCTAATATGTTCACCCTGGTGAGATCGTCTGGCTTAGATGAGGAGCAAAGACTACTGTGTGAAGTCAGGACAGTTACAGATTTCAGCTGCAGGAACAATTCTGTACAACGATGTGTCCAGTCCAATTACGAAAACACCAATGACTCTTATTGCCATTGTAGGAAGTATGTAACACAAAAACTACTAAACATTGAACCTGATTGAACTGCTAATTTATTTGAAACACATCTGAGAACACAGGTGTCAACAAAATCATGTACCAGACCTTCTAGGGCTGGACTTAAAATAAGTAATAAATCACCTCCCCCAACCCAGCCATGCCCCACTCAAACCTTCGTCAAATGAATAAACAAATACGTAAATGACTAAACTCATTGCTTTTTGCATACACATACCGTGGAAACTCTCTTGAGAGATTAACATTTTTGCCAGACAAAAGGGATCTTTCAGACAAGTGGTCTGTCAAGGCCACCTGTCTTGAAAGACCACTTTTGTCTGGCTGAAATGGTATGTTGTCCTGTGTTGTCCACATAAAACACGCTCTAGCACAAAAGAGGTGGTTCCTCAAAAAGGTGGTCTCTCAAGAGAAGTTCCACTGTCCATATGAATGGAGAACGCAATGGGTTCTGATGGGTTGTTATGGGAGACCATCTGCCTTAAAAGACCACTTTGGTCTCATGAAACGGATGTTCTTTCAAGACCTGTCCTTCTGTACAAGGTCAATCACTCAATACTGTATGATAAAATTGGTTATGGTGCAGTATGGTGGGAAGGATGATGCAGAAGCATGTATTTAGTGGGGGTGGGTGGTTCAGATAACCCCAGAAAAAAATTGTAAAACTGGAAAAAAATTACATGGGGTGGGTGGGTGGGTCCTCCGACCGGTCAAAAACAAAAAAATCGGCATCGGTGTCTGCAAATTTTTTCCTAAACTCACTCAAGAGACAAATTTATCAACTTTTTTAACTTTGGTAAAATATCAGACATAAACTATTTAACTTTTATTTTTTTTCAAGTTTACATTGGTTATAAAAAGAGAGTATGCGGCAGCCAAAAGGACCATGTGGGAGGGCCTGAGAAACAGATTTTTTTTTTTTTAGGACTAAACATCAATAAATACAGTGACAAGTTGTACGATTTCTATTTTATCAAGACAACTTCACCCTGAGTATCATTTTCACTCATTTGCTGAAAATTTGCAGGAAAATCTCACACAAGTGAGTGGATCATTTTGTTTGTTAATGTAAAGTGTGAAGTGTACATGTAATCACAGGATAAAGTTCCATGTTCAACACAGCCTTCATGCATATTGATCAAAACAAAACTAATAATCTCAGTCGTGGTAGAGCATAAGTTTAACCCTTTAACCAACATGACGGCCAAAACCAGCCAGCGCTATTCTCAGAAATCGCCAATTTTCATTATTTTTTTCATTTTTTGTCTCAAAAACTCGTTCCAACGAGGGGTCATAACCTATGTTTTTGAGACAAAATATGAAAAAAATTAGTTATTCAAGATTGTTTTGCAAGTGTCGTCTGCTTTTCATGTTAGGTAAAGGGTTAAGAAACCCAAGTTTCAGTTCAGTTCAGTAACTGGGTTTAACAAAAAAACTTTCCCTTCATAGAAATTTTGTTATTACACCAAAACATTATTATTTTGTTTATTTTATCTGATTTCAGATATTTTTATATTTTTTTCATATTTTTTTTTGTCTGGGAGCACGGTGGCTCAGTGGGTAGAGATGCAGGTTGCAAACCGAAAGGTTCTCAGTTTGAATCCCACCCGACCCAACTGCGTTGTGTCCTTGAGCAAGACACTTCATCCCAATTGCCCACGTGGAAGCACGGTCGCACTGTGTTCTAAGGCGTACTGCACGTCGATGGTGCATTTGTCTTCAACCAATGCCAACCCTGCTTGTGTGGAGTTGGGGAGTCTGGCAGTTGCTTGCCATTGTTCAGTGGTTCTCTCCAGGTACTCCATCTTCTTCCACCCGTGAAACTGTCTAACAGGAGCTGACACTGGCTGTCAAAAGTGTCGTTAAACCCCAATAAATAAATAAACAATTTTTTGTCTAACCTTAATATTTATAGATAGAAGGAATACCTCCAATTCTGTGTGGTATTGGTATATCATAGACTCACATAGATACCAATTTTCCGTCTCACCAATTACAAGGTTTTCGGTATTTATAAATACTACAATTCATTCAATCCAATATCGGATTTAATTCAACAACAAATAATCCTCAATTCAACAACAATTTGATGTCATTAATTTTCTGATTGTATGACATTAATAAGTCAGATTAATGCCATTAATGTTTTTGTGTTTAATGGCATGAATATAATCTTAATTCAAATGAAGTTATAATTCAAATGAAGTTAATATTAGCTTAAGTTGACAAAGTCAAGAAAAGCTATTGCCACCACGCGTTCAGAAGTCTGTAGCCTGTTCACATTTTCTTTAGCACAGGCTGCACCCCGAAGTTCTTGTTCGATCATCACAAAATTTCATCTGCAGGTTCGAGGTCATGTCCAGATGAGAACGTCCCCTTTTGGTCATGATTGGTCAACCGTGATGGCTGCGCGGGCCCAAAACTCAAAAACCTTTAGCACAGTCAACAGGTCGAATTTATGAAGGGATTTTATTGTTACTTCGTAGGATGACTCTGTATGATGTCTAGATGAGAATGTCCTATTTTGGTTGGGTTCAGTCAATCGTGACTGCCGCAGGGGCATGTAACCTAGATTCCTTCAGGGCAGTCTGCAGCTTGCATTTGTGAAGGGATTTCATTGTAAATTTGTAGGATGACTCAGTTTTATGTCCAGATGAGAACGTCCTATTTTGGCCATGACCAGTCAACCGTGACGGCCGCACAGCCATGTGACCTACGTTTTTTCAGCACAGTCTGCAGTTCATATTTATGAAGCGATTCATTGTAACTTGGAAGGATAACTCGGTACGATGTCTAGATGAGACTGTCCTATTTTAGTCAGCCGTTGCCGCCGCCTGGTCACGTGACCTGGATTCCTTTAGCAGTGTCTACAGGTTGTTTTTATGAAGGGATTCCATTGTAACTTGGTATGATACCTTGATGAGACTGTCCTATTTTGGTCATGATTGGTCAACCGTGACTGCCAAACCATCACATGACCTAGCATCCTTTAGCAAAGTCCACAAGTTATATTTATGAAGGGATTTCATTGTAACTTGATAGGATGACTCGTTTTGGAATTATTTTACTGTAACTTGTTAACTTTGGTTGGCATACATTAACTGTGTGGGCCACATTAAAGCAGGCCTCAATTCTTTAGTACAGTCTACACCTCAAATTATTCTTATTGAAAACAGCATGTAGGGAACAGAAATGAACATATTCTCCATTATCACAATTCTTGTCTTATTTCATTATCCTTTTCATCAAACACTCCACACAGTCAAGTTAAGCTACAGTGTCACTGACACTTTCATGTTTATTGGGGTTTAGTGACACTTTTTACAGGGTCACCTCCTTTTGGAAAATCCTAATTATTGAATTTAATTTCTACGTTTAATGGGATGGATAACACAGTATGATGTTTTGACGAAACTGTCCTCTTTTGGTCACGATCAGTCATTTGTTTCCTCCGCCTGGTCACGTGACCTAGATTCCTTTAGCACTGTCTGCAGATTGTTTTTATGAAGTAACTTGGTAGGATAATTTGGTATGATATCAAGATGAGACGAACCTATTTTGGCTATGATCAGTCAACCGTGGCCGCTGGACCGTTCTGTGACCTAGATTTCTTTAGCAATGTGTATAAGTCATATTTATGAAGGGATTTCATTGTAACTTGGTAGGATGATTCGTTTTGGAATGATTTTAATGTAACTTAGTAACTTTGGTTGACATATCTTAACATTGAGGGGCCACATTAACCCAGGCCTCAATTCTTTAGTACATGCAGTCTACACCTCAAATTATACTTATTGCAAACATAGCTTGTAGGTACAGAAATTAACATATTCCCAATTATCACAATTCTTGTCTTATTTCATAATCCTTTCATAAACATTGAACATTATCCTTTTCATCAAACACGATTTTTTTATATTTATTTATAAAGGTGTAACGATACTTTAACAGCCAAGGTCATGTCGTGCCAGTGACAAATTTATGGGTGGAGGAAGGCGGAGTACCCGGAGAGAACCACCGAGCAGCTGCCAGCTCCCCAACATCGTAACTCCGCACTGCAGCAAAGGCAGGGTTAGATTGGTTGAAGACATGCGCACCATCGACGTGAAGTATGCCTTAGTACACGGCGTCATCAGACCATCATGTGGACAATCGGGGGTTAAGTGCCTTGCTCAAGGACACAATGCAGGGGTCCAAATAGATCGCTCGTCCAAGGACTAATCGGGCTTGATGTTGCCTAACTTCGGTGAACTCACTAGAACCGGTTACCACAACGCCACCGTGCCCCCTCATCAAACACAACACACAGTCAAGTTAAGCTGCAGTGTCATTGACACTTTAATGTTTTCAATTAAGGAAATTTTAAGGGCCTTAATTATGTATTTTTAAGGAAATTTTTAATGATTTTTTTCAAACAATTCAACAACCTTTTGAAGATTATTTAATAAAATGATTTAATGGCATTTTAATGGTGAGTGAATAACATGTCATGCAGTAGTGCAATGTGGAGGATGGCATACTTATAAATCTGGGATAGGCATATTGGAAGGCATATTATTTTGGGGAGTCACACTTGGGCCTTAAAAATTAAAAAATGCCTTGCCCATCAGATTAAACCTGAAAATGCTCTACAAATACCCTGAAAATTTGATAAATTCCCAGGACCTGGAATAAGATCAACTTGCTCCCCATCCAACCTCATACACCTATTAAATCAGGAATCAGTTGGTTAGCCCTTTACCAAACATAGCAGTGATATTCACCAAAATCCCCATTCTGATTTATCATTTTAAAAAGTTTTAGCCACTAAAACAGCTTAATTGCCCCCCCCCCCCCCCCCTCCCCCATTCGAACGAGTTCAACAAACAGAAAATCAAAAAACTTTTTGCAAGCATCAACTGGTAGTCACGTGGGGGAATGAGTTAAACTAAATAAGATTCTGTTTAACCTCAGCTGTCAATATTGTGCAGAAATGATCACAAAATTTTACTGTGTTTGAAGAGTTGTGACTGGAGGCAAAACAATTGACTTTACAAGTGTTATAAACTTGTATAGGAAACCAACACTTGATCAGATTCACTACAGCTTTGTAGGACTTACTGATAAATCAGCCCTACAACAGTTTCTCTGGAGAGAATATTTTCTAAAGTTATAAATCACCAAGTAATGGATCTTGCCGCAGGTATTTGCTGTTTAACCCCCCTTCATACAGATGTCAAATTTTCAAATTACCCCCATAATGTAACTAGGAATTACATAGGGCCATGCGAAGCTTCGAAATTCAGATCGATTTTGAATCTCAAGTTGGAATTCGGTTCGATTTGAAATCAGCTGCCCGATTCACTTTCCTTCAAATTTTTTCACTGAAATTTCACTTGGTATTAGTCATCTAAGTCGTCTCTCAAAAAGTATAGCTGAGATCAAGTGTAATTTCAGCTATTTTAACATAAAAATCATCTGTACCCATGCCATCATCTGGTATCAGGAAGAATCAGACGTTTATTTGGAAGAATCGGACCTTGGGGAATGTACTTGTTGAAATGACAACAGAAGAACGTTTGCGGTGAATTTGTCACTACCACTTCTGAAAGCAAATTTAAATTCCTCAAGCAATATGGACGATGAGCTTATGGTTGCAAGCGGCAAGCCTGTGCAGTGCCCAGTACAGAATTCCCACACACATTTCTTTTTTTGAACAAAAATCCCCTTACTGGGTAATATTCCAACTACATCAAGGCATGCCTTTGACAAAGGCATGTCTTGATGATGGAGTTAGAATATTTTATCAGTCAGGACTTCCAAGATGCCTGTATTCGATTTGAGGTTCGGTTCGATTTTGAATAATAGAGTTGATTTGATTTGAGATTCGATCAGAATAAAAAATATGTGATTTGCAGGGCCCTCGAGAATTAAAGTTATTCAGTCTTGTTTGACAGAGCTCTGAGGGCTCCTTCAAATAAGACTGAATTGGTCAAATTTCGTGTGCATATGGGGAAAATTTTCAGCTTGATATCGAGGTTTTCATATTTTGTTATCATAGTGGAGGGGTTGAGTTTGTCGAAGGCCGATGGACAATGAGAAATTTAGTTAATTGCTCCTGTAGTGTGATTTGTGCTGATGTCCAAATGGGCATGAAGTGCAGTTGGACATGTATGATGTGTGGAGGTAGTTAGTTTGTGTAAAGATAATATCTGAGGGTGTGGTCCCTGATGAAATGTCGAGTAGCAGGTCTCACTTTATGTCTGATTACCTCTAATAGTGTTTGTTCCTGAAGTCGGTAAGGCTCGATAGAGAGAAGTTTGTAATCTCACTCGAAATGTGTGGTTTGAGTAGAGCAGTCAGTACTTGTGTTCTCGGGCTATGGTAAGACACATATAATGTGTTGAGATTGTCAAATGGCACCTTGTGCCAGTCAAGGGACATGAAGAAACTGTCGTGATCTGCTCAAGAAAGATACTACTTTTGCATTACTTTGGCCATTTCAGTGTCCCACATCCCTGTCAGATCTGGAGGAAGTAAAAGAAGGATCTCTGGTGACAATAGTTGGTATGTTGCTCTCGGTTGAAAAGAACTTTAATGTCTCTGTGAGGAAATATAAATATGGTTGCATAGCTTTTGGTCAGAAAGAGTGGAGTATCCTCTTATAAATAAGTTATGGCATGGCAAGAATGTTGCTCCTGGTAGGAAAGAGTGATGTAGGTTCTGGTAGAAGAGATCTAAAGTTGCACGGCTGGTATGTTTTACTTGGTAGGAAAGAGCTGTGATGACACGACAGGTATTGTACTCTTAGTAGGAGAGATATCTTCTGGTAGGAAATAGCTGTGATGGCACAGCAATCTTGGTCTTTGATAGTGAAGATCTGTGGTGGTGTGGCAGTATGTTGCTCCTGGTCACATGGCATATGCAGGTAAAGGTCCTTTGTTGTCTGACACATATGTTGTACCTGGTAGGAAAAAAGCTATGTTGCATCTGGTGGGAAAGATTTGCAGTGACACAAAAAGTATGTTGCTTCCACAACTCATTCTTACAAAGTTGTTATTCAGTGTAATCATGCTAATGGAATAGGCATTTTGCCAATGAAAAGTATTTAATTAACATGGATTTGGTCACTTTCCTGTATTCTATAGATAAACTGATGATTTATTCCATTATATCTTATTTCACCCCCTGCTGGAACCCAGGAAGTGCGAGACATTAAAATGCATCATTAAAATTTAATTAATAGCCTTTTTCACAGTGTACTATTTGGTCATTTTCTTTCTGTTTACATCCCCCTCAAGTAAAACCTTCACAACAGACCAAGAGGCAAAGAATGGATAATGAATGGAATATCAGAGTAATGACTATAGCACTTTTTAAAAATTATACCAATAAGAATATGATTAATTATAACCCTTTGATATGAAAAGAGTGTTCACTTTACCCTATATTTTCAGAGGTTTAGTTCAACTGGTCGAGTGCTAGAAGCCACTAACAGCGCTCTACTGAAAAGTGCTGAAAGCCATTTTTGAGGCTTTACACTGTACGTTTACTTGTCTTTTTTGCAGTTATAGATAAAGAAATGTTCATATAAAATTGGTTTGTTACAATTTATTGGAGAGTAACAAAACAATTATTGATGAACAAAATCTTGCGCAACTAAGTATCCCTTGCTAGCAGCATTGTATCTTCGAAAAAATATTCCAATAACAAATCACCTTTGAAAGTTAAGACCTTTCATGGATCTTATGAAATCTGCACTGAATTCATGAATTTTCAAGGTTGTGTTCAATGTGGTATCATCTATGAAAGATAAAAATGAAAGTGTCAATGACACTGCAGCTTAGCTTGACTGTGTGTTGTGTTTGATGGAAAGGATTCTATGCAATGTTTATGAAAGGATTGTGAAATACGACAAGAATTGTGATAATTGAGAATATGGTAATTTCTGTTCCCTGATGCTATGTTTTCAATGAAAATAACTTGAGGTGTAGACTGTCCTAAAGAATTGAGTGGTGGGTTAATGTGGCCCTCACATTAATGTATGTCAACCAAAGTTACCAAGTTACAGTGAAATTATTCCAAAACGAGTCATCCTATCAGGTTACAATGAAATCCCTTCATAAATACTACCTGCAGTCTGTGCTAAAGGCTTTTGGGCTCGGGCAGCCATCACGGTTGAACGATCGCAACCAAACAGGGATGTTCTCATCTAGACGTTATCTGGAGCCATCCTACCAAGTTACAATAAAATCCCTTCATAAATACGACCTGTAGACTGTGCTAAAGGTTTTCGGGCTTTGGGTCCCTGTAGCCATCACTGTTGACCGATCGCGACCAAAAGGTGATGTTCTCATCTAGACATTATATGGAGTCATCCTGCCAAGTTACAATGAAATCCCTTCATAAATATGACCTGTAGACTGTACTGAAGGTTTTGGGTTCTGGAAACCATCACGGTTGACTAAAAGGGGACATGATCTCAAACCTGCCTATGAAATCTTGTGACGATCAGACAAGAACTACAAGGTGTATCCTGTGCTAAAGGAAAATGTGAACAGACAGACTCACAGACTTGTGTATGCAATAGCTTATCTTGACTTTGTCAAGTTAAGCTAAAAATTAAACTTGTGTGTAAGAAGAGAACTGTGTCAGTACAAAGATAATATCTCCGTGCCTTTGATGCACAAACTTTTGATTTGCAAAGGGTAATATAGCAGTAAATCACATCATTCTTTCTGAAAAACAAATCATCACAAACATAAGGAATGGAGGGGTCATGCCCTCCCAAATATTTGGGGAACTGAAAACACATTTTTCAAGAGGAACAAGACAGTCTTAAAGACATCCATAATCCCCGACTTTTTGTTATGATAGGAATGATCTCATTATCAATCTCGACATGTGTTCATACCCAATGTCACTCACCAAATATCATTTAATTTCTATAATCACAACAGAAGATATCTTCCAAAAACCAGCAATTTTGGTAAATTCAAAGTCGACAAGGGATATAACTCTGGTAAAATTATTTAAGTCAAAACTTCCTTTCCATATGCACATGTACACAGCATACTCATACTGCATGCCATGTTTCATAAAAAATCCAATGAAAAATGCAGGTGGATTTAAGCAGACAAACATTTGTGATGGAAATTTTGCTATTACCAAGGGATAATAACCATGCAAAAATTATCACATTGAAAGTTCCGGACACATGCACATCTCCACTTGATACTGATTCTCCAGATCAAGTTTCATAAAAATCCAATAAAAAATTTAAGAGGAGTTAAGCGGACAAGCCTTTGTGATGGAAATTTTGCTGTTTCCAAGGGCCGTAACCACACAAAAAATCATCGCATCACAAATTCCTGATCACATGCACATCTACACTTGATACTGTTACTTCAGACCAAGTTTCGTAAAAATCCAATAAAAAATGTATGAGATAAGGTCTTGTTACAGTTGTTCAGGTGAAAACATTGGTGTTCAAGAAATGCATGGCTTCTCTTTAATATGGCCGCGGATATTTCACATTTAAATTAGCTACCCTATTCACAATACTCACAATGTCTACAGTTTCTGGAAGCTCTGAATATGGCCTTTTCTGGAGACAACTGAACACAATAAAAATCTTACAATATCACTCAGCTGAATAACACAGTTGATGGCTTAAAAAATGGCTCAAAATGGTCAAAATTTTCTCATTTTTGGGATAAATTTCCAATTTTCATGCATCGATTGTGATAAAACTGTGTTATAGGAATTCCTCATTCCTCCGAGGATTTTACAGCATAAAATGATCATTCTGATAAAAAACATATGGGTTTCTTATTCATTTTTTCAGAAGACTTTCTCAAAGCAAATTTACACAAAAAGGTCTGGGTTAGTTATTGAACACTCCCTTGTGACCTTGACCCCCAACTGAACTGCACTTGACAGAACAGTTTGAATCAAGACCATCAAGAGTATTTTGGCCATATCACCATTAATGAGAATTATTTACTAAATCCACACTACCACAAAATAAAACTATAGCTCAAAATAGCCATTTGGCTGAGAATAACCTCGAATATGACATTTAATAGGAAACAAGACCTAAGCGGATAAGTCTTTGTGATGGAAATTTTGCTATTTTTTAAGGGCTGAACCAGGCTGAACCATGCAAAAATTTGCATAAAAATTTCCTGACCATACGCACATTTACACTTGATACTGATACTTCAGACCAAGTTTTGTAAAAATCTAATAAAAATGTTGGAGGAGTTGAGCAGACAAAACTTTGTGATGGAAATTTTACTGTTTCCAAGGGCCGTAACCACACAAAAATTCCTGACTACATGCACATCTACATTTGATACTGATACTTCAAACCAATTATCATAAAAATCCACTGAGAACTGTAAATAAAATTAAAAATATGCACATTTATGACCTCGCAGTTGTTTCTAGTCAAGTGTCGTCTGCCTACAGGTAGAATATTATCAGTAAGTTTTATATTTCCCAACAAACTGTTACTGAACATGAGAACCAGATGACACTCCAGTCTAAGTTCCCTGTTATTTATTTATTTGTTGTTGTTTAAGGTCACATATTTCTGCACAATGGCTAATCATGACGACAGATTTACGGGTGGAGGAAGCTGGAGTAACCGGAGAGAACCACCAATGGCGAGCAACTGTCAGCTCCCTAACATACCATTCCACACAAGCAGGGTTAGCATTGGTTGAAGACAGGTGCACCATCGATGTGCAATACGCCTTTGTACACAAAGCCACCATGCCCCCGCATGGGCAATGGGGGTGAAGTGTCTTGTCCAAGGACACAACACGGTTGCCGCAGGTGGGATTCGAAAAGTTCTCTGTTGATCATTGTGACCTACACAATGCTTTCAAATGGAAATGAGCTATGCCATTTGGGGTTTTTCAGAGGTAATAATAATAGTTCTATCCCACAGTCTGACAGGATCATAGAATTGTATTGAAGATGGAGGCTGGATAATATAATGTTACACCATCCAAATTCTCTTATTTTACTTCAAATTTCTTTCCTTCACTTCATTATCATTCTTTTTTGAAGACTGCACTATCTTCCAGTAATACATTTGAGCTCCAGATGATTTTCACAGTTGTTGTCTAAGGATCAGTGTACCGGAAGTTCACATGTGATGTAATGATAGCATGGATGGGAAACTGATAATGCTTTGCAGGACCTTTTGTAAAAGTCCCCTCATTATCAACAGAAATTTCTTGTACAAACAAGAAATTTCTACTAATAGTAAAGGAGTATATAAATTTTCTAAATGTTCAGTGATTTGATAATAATTATGTATGAATGCATAAACTTCAGATTTGACATGAATGTTCAGTCCATCATTCAAATCTTTCAGTACTACACTCATTTTGGAATTAAGAAATATTAGAAGAATAATTTGAAAAATAATATATCATGTTTAGGTTAGATAAGTTTGAAAAATAATATATCATGTTTAGGTCAGATAAGTTTAACCCTTTACCTAACATAGAGGCCAAAAAATGCAAAAAAACTAACCAGAATAAGCCTACCACTGCCTAAAATATCTCGATAGTTTCTTAACTGGTAGAGTGCTAAATTATTTTTAATCATCAAAATTTGTTCGCAAGTCTTTGCCTTGTTACAATTTATGTGAGAGTGCCTACAGGCACTCTCACATAAATTGTAACAAGGAAAATCCATACAGACCAAATAATTTAGATTTGAAGATAATATGAAGGACACCCACAGAGTTTAAAGCATCTGAGTTAGAGTACTGGCACTGTAGAGTAAAGCCCAAATATGGGCTTCTTGCACTCTACCAGTTAATAAAACCATACAAATATAGTTATCATTAGAAACAGCTCATTGAGCTGGTTCTCAGGAAATCCCTATTTGTATGGTTTTATTGTAAAATTGTGCAATTTGATTTCGAAAAATTATAAATTCATAGTAATTTGTATATTTTTATACTTACCAATGGCCCAGACTAGCTGGTGCTTAACTCAAAGTTATTAAGGGCCAAACACAAATTTTTAACACCCCAATCCCCCAAATTTGCTTGCAAAACCGAAAATTAAAAGTCCAGTCAGGCCCTCCATACATTTACTCTCCGCGCATGCGCAGACATCAAGAAGTGACCAGAATTGGCGCCAACATCATTCTTTGTAGAAGAGAGTACTACAGTACGTGGAGAGTGTATTATCACTAAATCACCTGCAGAGTGGAGATTCCATCAGAGCAATAATTGCAAATTTGTTGCAAAGCATAACCAGCACCAGCAAATTTTCAGCCAATGGGCCTCCAGGTTTAACCCAGTGGTCCATTGGCTGAAACATTGCTTGTTTTTTTTGCCAATACATACAAAATTTGAAAGTTATAGCTTGGGTGATAACTCCACTCCCTGGGTGATTTAGTCACAATCCACTCTCCACATACTGTACATAAAAATTCAGCGGGGAGGTATGAGTGCCCACTCATGGGAGGGTCATCTCCGTCAGGGCCATTGGTAAGTATAAAAATATACAAATTACTATGAATTTATAATATTTTTACACTGTAACACTGTAAACCAATGGCCCAGACTAGCTGAATCGTAAAAAGGTGGAGGGCCTAGGACTTCAGAATTAGTAGATCAACATAGTTCCCATCCTGTAATCCAAGGTGAAAGGAAATTACAATTATTACGAATTACATGTATGTCTCTCTATACAGTAATAGAGAAGACATATCATACAAAAGGAGCCCAGTTCAAGTAATTCTGTATACTTAGCATGAAGACTATGCTAATTGGATGTAACGAGTTCCCAATATTAAAGGTTAGCCCGGACTAAGCCCCAAAAATTAGGATGGCATATTTGAGAATGAGAGAATACCCCCCACAAACATAATTCATATACAATAAAACTCCAGCTGTATGCAGGATATAATTATAGACAAAACAGCTTCCTTCATAGTTACATACCTATGTATAGCCGGAAGAGAGGTAAAAAATTCACCCCCTCCCCCCCCCACCTTTTCTTTTGAAGGAATCTTCAAAAAGAAAGAGGGGAGCGCTCTGGAATCAGTAAAAGCGGTACCAAAAAACAATATAAATATTCGTCGAACAGGCACTTAGGTATTAATTTATTATTAATAAATGGTGCTTAACGCCACTTCAGAAGTTAAGGCTATAGCGACGATCCCGGTAATTAATATTGCCCGCTACATAACGTACACCGGAGACGGCCTACGCAGATAGGTCGAAAACCAGTGATATAATATATAACATACACCTGTCCAATCAAACAACAATGAACGATCTCTGGAGAGTAAACACACTTCCGAGGTAACCCACGGGCGACCCCATTCAGGTGTACAATAAATTCCAGTAACAACACTCCCCGACATGTACTATCCGATATCTATGACACTATAAATGTGCGAATATACGAGTTGAGTACCGACATTAATAGAAAACTGGATCTAGAAATGGAAGTAGGTATGATTAACAGGCTCCGACACGGACCGCCCCCAAAATAATTCATTATTTCCAAGGTGCATAACATACAATAAGCGTCAGCCTAATAATTATTATGCGCGTCAGCATTAAAATCCTGCATGTAATCATCTGAATACCAGCCTCCGAGGTACCCAAAGACTAGCAATTTATTTATGATGAAATATGCGCTCGTATATGACATAAAGACGAATAATCACAGGAAACCAACCAACTAAAAAGTGGATGTGCCCATGAGGTCGCCACAGAACACGGCCCAGCTGCCAATTGAGAAGTGAAGAAATGCATGTATGTATTTAAACTTATATGAGGCTTGCGGGAAGAAAACTACGTCTTGCCCGGTAATCGCCTCTAAACACATTAGCAGTGTGGGGGGAGGGGAGGGGGGGGGATTTGAAGTCATATCGAACCCTCCTCACCTGCATTACTTAATCGTTGTTGTGTTAGTCATAAAATAATATAGGAACAGCAATGGTCTTACTGACTCCATTATGCCACTATGGTCAGAGAAGGTCGTGAAGAACAAAAACTTCCCCTGATAAAGAAGGTCCTCTCATGGAGGTGCTACTAGTAGATTCACAACGATACTATTTGATCTTAAACATAATCTACTGAATCAAATGAATTGGAGGATACGCGTATCCTATCATCCATCCCCATGAGATCGGCAGAGCGTCTACTACATACACTCAATGGTCTGGGCATGGCGACACAAACGATGGTAACTGATTGTTCTGGTGCGTCGCAAACTGATCTATCATGGGCCGATCCCTCTGGTAGCAAATCTGTCCAAATACTCGCTTGTTGCAACAGGCGACCTTTCCGAGAGAGCGAGTCTGCTAGTACGTTCAGACGACCCGGTATATGATGGATAGTAAGATGAACATGATGATTCATGATGTATTAGGAAAATCTTCTCCGTTAGTTGGCATAACGGAAATGAACGGGTGCCGCCATTTTTCCCGATGTACTCTACTACTGTCAAGTTGTCCGCCCAAACTGAACATGGACGTCCGTTATTATGTGAATCCAATGTTGTAGCGTTTGCTATAATTAACATCATCTCGTTGATGTTTATGTGTTTCTCCTGGAACCGGGGGTCCCAAAGACCTTGACACTTCAAGACTGGGGGACTTAGGGTCGCACTCCAACCCGTCTGACTCACATCCTTCATAATCGTGAAAGCTGGATCTGGCAGTTGCAGCATACCAACCTGAGTTAACCACTGAATATCTGCCCAATTTGACCCCTTGTTTTACTAGGTCCGTTAAAACAATACTGGTTCAAGCAAAAGAGTCTTCACACTCTGGAGGGGACATGCGCACAGGCGTCCCATCGGAATGAGATCCACAGCCGCTCTACACAGCTCCAACAGTGACATGAATTCCCTCACTATTAATGCATCTGAGTGTAGACAAAAGCGAGCATAACAACTGACTAACTTCGCTCTGGGTAACGGCAGACAAACCAGATTGTTGTGAGTCTCAAAGCTCAATCCCAAGTGAATAGATGACTTGTACGGAGCTAGATCTGACTTTTTCTCGTTTACGAATAAATTTGTCGGAATAATGGAAGCAGACTCTGGACATTGTTCTGAAGAATAATTCTGTTGCCGTATCCCTGTAGAAGGTTGTCCAAGTAAGCCGACGTTACCGCAGACAAAGGAGATTGTAAGTAAGACATTACCGAGTTCACTATTCGAGTGAAAATGCCCAGGGGGCCAGATTCAGACCAAAGCAAATTGTTCTGAACTGATACACCTTCCCTTGTACAGTGAACCGCAGGTACTTTTAGAATGCCGGATGTACCAGGACATGAAAGTACGGATCCTTAGATCCATGCTTGCCGCATAGTCGATGACTCGAACGCTCGCTTTTCCTGACTGAATGATTTCCATAAATAAACTTTTAGAGCCACGATAAACTTGTTATCCAGCTCAAGTCTATTACCGGTCGGAACGAGCTGTCTGGCTTTGGTATGAGGAACAGGTGACTGTAAAAATCTTGAGAATTCTGATTCACGATGACCTGTATTGCTTCCTTTGATAAGAGAGCTTATACCTCCGGTAGGAGAAACTCTTTTATACAAGAATTTGATGGAAGATTTGTCCAACGCGGACAACCTGTTTGTGGGGTTTAACTCGGAATGATAGCCGTAAGCCGACCGAGACTACATTTCTCACCCACTGATCTTCTGTGATAGTTATCCAGTTTTTTGTGGATCTTGATAACCTTCCGCCAACTGGCCAGCAATAGAGGTCTAAACCATCACCTGTACGACCTACAAGGCTTACAGGAGGAGGAACCACGTCCTCCCCACAAAAAACCTCGACTCGTCGGCCTAGGGGCATCTGACCTATAGTCCCGATCAGACCTAAGCCCCTTTCCCGAGTCGCTATACTGACGACCTCCAGAATAGTTACAAGAGGGTTTCTTGTACCCTCGTGAGGAGTTTCCTTTTGACAATTTTTGTCTGGAACGCCCTTCTTTACTCTTGTCTGCTGAAGTGGGTCGTTGATGCGCCGACTTCAAAAGCAGAGCACTAGATGCTTTCTTAGTAGACTGTTCATAGACTAGGGAAAGCTAGTTGTCGAAAATAAAATGCCCGGAAACCGGAGCGACTCGGAGAGAGCTTTTCACCTTGTCATCTTATCAGTGATGACGACGCAAGGGCAGCATCACGTCTGATTAACTCCAGATTAGCCACTGTTTAGGCGGAGTTATACGTGGTAAACATAATTGCCCTGGAAAGAACTCTAAGAGAGGTACGAATGTCTTCAAATTCCTTTCCCTTGAGATGTTGTGCCATAGCTCTTGTAAGGTGATCTGCATAAGACATAATGTCCAAATTCGCTCTATTTGAAGAAATTGCCATCTCAATTGTGTCTGAGCGAATAGTGAATGATACAGGTAAGGATTCCTCTCGATCCCCGACCTGCTCATCTAAACGCAGAAGAACTCTCTGAACATCTTCCCCGACAGTTTTTAAATGAACGTGGTCCAAAAAACGGTATGTATACGGAAGATGAAGATAAGAAACCGCCTTCTTCCTCGCACTCAAGAGGATAAATATGGCATCTATATGGCCGAAGGCCTGCGGCACCTGCACAAACTAAACCGGAAAAGAAAGGACTTCCTCCTTTGTCTCGATAAAGTCTGCGCCTAACGACGCCAGCAGTTTCTCTCGTCGTCGCAGCATTCTGATTCGGCGGAACAAAATCAAGGTAGTATTGATGGATGAAAGCCATCACAACCATGTACTGTTCCGAAAGGGAAGGGTAATCCTCTTCCTTATCCCTTTCACCATCCGAGAGAATCAGTTGCGAATCTTGGTCCATTGCATCTGTGTGAACAGATGACTGGACCGACCCAGCAACGTCCGACAGCTCAGATTCTGAGTCTGAGGGAGGCTGCAACTGCACTTGCTGGGATGCTGCGATTAGCTGTGCAATCTGCAACAGGCCTGAGGAGCAGTGGTTTTCCGTTCCTTTGCCGCATGCTGCTCCTGGGATGGTGTGTCGGAAACGGATCCTTTCTCCGAACATCCCGATGATCAAGGCCTCGTCTCCCTGGGTACCGTATGGTCCGACTTCACGGGCGAAGAGTGGTTCCTTCTTCATGCAGCAGGCTGGATATCCGAAGTCGGGTAGTTAGGATGCGGCCGTGTGTGCTTAAATAACATAGCGGAGAAAGCCGTGACTGAAGCCGACCACAGCTGCAGACTAGACGGAGCGTCCCAAGTGGTGGGCGGACATATGCTTCGTCTCATGCAAGTTTCCAACCAGAAAATTTCATTTTGGCCTTGCGAAACGTAGCGGAGGAAGCTTTCACTGAAGCTGACCCCGGATGCAGACTAAACAGAGCGTCCCGAGTGGAGGGCGGACACAAGCTTGTGCAAGTTTCTCAAAACAACATCTGACCCGACATTGCTAGATTAGAGAGGGGAGGGGAAGGGGGGCCTTTCTGAGTACAAGAACTTGCTGACTTCCTCCCTATTTCCATCGTCGCTGGGTGAGCTATTTATATTATAGTGCTCGCTCTACCCAATCCACCTCTTAGACCACAACAGACTTACCCGGCCCCCATGAATGGAGTACCACTTCACCGGTCGAGCTAGCTGCTTGCAAGAGATTAAAACCTTTAACAAAAGGCCCTAACTCTTGCAATAATGAGCACTGCAGCTAGCTCTATATGCTCCATGAAGGGCGACGATGGTAGCACAGTTGGATGGGTGTCAGAAAATCATCACCATGTTCATGTTCCTCTGAAATAGAAACTGACAGAATGAATTAAAATGCGATGAGAGGCTCTGATCCAAACTCCACCACTAACAACGTACCACGACACCCGACTCCAACATCAGTCATCCCAGTGCAACACAAGAATGACAAGAGTCTGCAGGAGTGTATCAACTAAAGTCGATATCAGTCCTCCAAACTCCACAACAATATATATATATAACCGAGATACATGAATAATAGCAATCATAATTAAATTCAAAATATTTTTTGTAAACAAAAATTTTTGAAAAAATGCCCAAGTTCCCAAAGGGAACATTGAGAGCCCAAAGGCATCCCGATAGAGCCTAAGAGTGGACAAAATCCAAAATTTTTTGAGCTACACTACCAGAATAATATAATCCATGTATCTTACAGTATACTACAGTAAAGAATATAAAAAACTACCTATATATGTGGACGTTGACAATGTAAACAACGTCAATGTAAACAAGACATCAGGCACACAAAAAGGCCAAAAGTCAGAACCAAATGAAATGCTATCAGATGCAAAGCTAGATCTTCATACGAAGAAAAAATGATACATCGGATAGAAGATGCAAGACTAAATGGCCTAACGCTCCTAGGGTGAGGACGTAACCCTGGGGAAGAAACAGAATAATATTCTGTAATAAATGTTAAACTCCCAAGAAATTTAATAAAAAATTTCAAGAAAAAATAGCCAAAAAGCTTAAGAGTTTAACAGGAAGGGTTCAGGGAAGGGCAGGGAAGGAATACTTAACAAACAGTGGAATAATCATTTTTAAAAATGATGACGTCAGGCATATGTCCCGAAATTGGGAAACATAAAATAATTTTATAAATATTATAAAGTTACAGCCCTGAATGCCCAAAACCACCGTTGAACACTTCCTTCATCCAATAACAGCCTTGTATCCACCAATTCTTGCATTGATTTGTGTCTGGCATCCTCAAAAAAGGAGATTTTAAAGCACAGATGTCATTTCATTGTTGATGACTTTTAGGGCCAAACAAAGAATGATGTTGGTGCCAATTCCGGTCACTTCCTGACATCTGTGCATATGCGGAGAATAAATCTACTGAGGGCCAGATAGGACTTTTAATTTTCAGTTTTGCAAGCAAATTTTGGGGGTTGGGGGGTTCAAAATTTGCGTTTGGCCCTTAATAACTTTGAGTTAAGCACCAGCTAATCTGGGTCATTGGTTTACAGTGTAAAAATATGTGAAATTCAATTTATTTTTAAAAAATGCCGATAGGATCTTCAATCCAAATCAAGTTGTGACAGCACAAAAGTGGGTTTAATCATTATCAACTTATCATCTGGATACCAATTGTTGACAATTTACTATGTGAAGGGTCACTGTGACCTTGACCTTTGACCTAGTGATTCCAAAATAAATAGGGCTCTTTCTTGCACCAATTAAGCCTGAAAATAAGCAATCTGTCATTTGCAGAATGAGGTCCCCAGAGGGTGAATGTGCTGATGCTATCCCATACAGTAGGCCAATGTATCCTCTGGGTACCTCATTCTGTTTAGGTTTGAGACTTTGATTCAGACTGAGGTTCACAGAGGGTAAATTTAGTGATGCTACTCTGCTTGTAGGGTAGCATCACCTAATTCACCCTCTGGGGACCTCATTTTGCAGATGTCAGTCTGCTTATTTTCTGGCTTGGCACCAATGCCAACCTACCTATGAAGTTTCATGAATGTGGGTCGAACCACTGCCAAATTATCATCTGGAAACCAATTGTTTACGATTTATGTTCAAGGTCACTGTGACCTTGACCTTTGACCTAGAGAGCCCAAAATAAATAGGGGTCTTCCACTCACCTAGGTCAACCTACCTATGAAGTTTCATGAATGTGGGTCAAACTATTATCAAGTTACTATCCGCAAACCAATTGTTTATGATTTACTATGTTGAAGGTCACTGTGACCTTGACCTTTCACCTAGCGACTCCAAAATAAATAGTGTTCTTCCTCTCATTGATGCCAACCTATCTATAAAATTTCATGAACGTGGGTCAAACCATTATCAAGTTATCATCCAGAAACCAATTGTTTTGATTTACTATGTTCAGGGTCAGTGACCTTGACCTTTGACCTAGAGAGTCCAAAATAAATAGGGTTCTTCCTCTCATGAAGGCCAAAATGCTGGCTTCAGGTACACTTACAACTTACATTCTAAATACCCTGGCATTCGTTTCCAGGCAAGTCTTGGCTGCCTTTGTAGGCCTGCACAGAAACAATTTCTGAGCTGCAGGAGATAAGAGTGTCAAATGTTGCAAAAATGTACAAAAATCACCAACCCCTTTAGGGTTAATAGGGATTTGATTGTTTTCTTCTATTATAGAGATAGATTAAATGCTTGTAATGGATGTATTGAGACCAAGTTGGTCTACAAAGAAGGGGAATTCAGTGAATGTCAGGGTATTTTCTTGACATATTACAAGATTTTTTATTCAATTACCAGAGTTTACTCTCTAATCCATATGCAATCAACAAATCAAATTTGTACTGAATGTATGGTAAATGGTTTTGTTTGGAAATTATATTCAATTAATAGGGTTATTCAGTTAATAGATCTCCAATTAAGTGGGCTCAAGTGTATGTGTCCCAAGCAAGATACCTGGATAAAAGAGATCTATCTTACAAACATGACCATCCTCATCTGAATATTTAATGAACGCTAGACTATACATCATTGTCTACATTTTGTAAGCAAACATAGCATCCTGCTTTCCTTTCCCACTTCATATCACTTGAGGATTTTTCTCTCACCCCACCCCCAAAACACCAACAAAATCTATAATTTCAAAAGTGACTTGACCAGAATGTCAACGTTTTCAACTTGCTGCAATAAGTTAACCCATTGCTGTTGTCATGTGCCAGTGCTGGCTTTTCAAGTAGATGCCTTTGGTATATTCAGAATGTTTTGATGCTAATTCCCAAAACTGGTAGAAAAATTAATTTTTACCTTATGAGCAGTATTTTGATTTCAATGATGCATCTGTGACAAATCTCTTTCCATCAATTGAGATTTCCCCATCCCACACATTACAGGCCTGGCATTCTGAAAAATGCAGGAGGGCAAAAAATCGCTCTCCTCAATCAGCTTAGGAGAGCAATTAGCTTTACACAGCATTTTAAGTATCCAGTTGAACAAACTCATTGAAACTGAAACCAACAGACTACATCAGTGATTTTATTAACTTTACTAAGGTAAAGCGAAATCTCTTAGACATCTAGATGTCTCACTCAACAACCGAACACACACTTGACAAGACCTGTGTGTGTACCCAGACCTGTTGTCCTAGAAAGTCATATGCCTACCACTACCACCTTCAACCCCCCAAGGGGGGTTGAAGGTGGTAGTGGTAGGCATATGACTTTCTTGGACAACAGGTCTGCTTGAATCTACAGCCGCATCCTGGTGCAAGTGCTTCAAGTGACAGGATAGTAGTAATGGTAGTATATTATAGTGTCAATATTCCTTGAATAATTACCCCTCAAACTGTGATGTCAGTTGTTGAACTTGAAACTGACAGAAAAAATATTGCTGTGACCCATTTTGCTTCAAATGATTGCAACTGTGTTTGGGTATGGTTGCAGCCATTACAAAACTAGTTTAAAAATGAAATTACGTGATGTTATGTGACTTCGAAGTTAAATTACATTTTTGCTTTACAACAAAAATTTAATGTGACCATAATACATGTAATCTCAATCATCCCAGACCAAAATATTTAGAAGGGCAATTTTTCGCTCTCCTTAATTCTTTCAGGAGGGCAGTAAGGAGAGCTACAAAATCGCTCTCCTGAAATTGCCAAGCCTGACACAAGGATAATATTTCCAGAAAAGCAGGACAAGGTTCATACACACCAGGACAAAAAAAATTCAAGAACTTTTCAAGGTCATTTCAAGGACAAATAAGCATTTATTAAGCAGCAGTTTTCTGACAGGATTGTCATTTCTCAAAAATCTCACCTGCATCTAAAATCTATTTCTTGCACAATTGGCTGGGTGCTTGATTGTGTTTGGTGGTTGCAATTTACTCAATACTTATTTTATTATAAATTATAGGAGAGTGCTTGCAGGCACTCTCCAATGATTTATAATAAAGTAAATTGATGTGAAGAAAGTGCCATTTGCCACTGACTGCACACTGACTGCACACTGACTCTGCACAAAGAATATAAAAACTTGTTTAATGTACTCTCACTTTTCAGTTAAATTGATGATGACTTTCATCACTCCACCTCTTATTTCCTTACCTTTTAAAAAAAATTTAAACCAAATAAACTTGAAAATTTGACAAAAGGTTGGAGTCAAATAAACAAGCTGCAACGATAGCAGAAAAAATCCAAGGATATTCAAGGTCAGTCTTACTGATTTTCAAGTACTTTTCAAAGGGATTTTCTGAATATTTCAAATTCAAGTAGTTTCAAAGACTTTTCAAGGCTGTGCGAACCCTGCAGGACTTGTCTACCGCAGTAAGCCCTGCTCATCTTTCTGGTGTTTCCAATGGGTACACAATAATAAATCTGATAACTACCAGTAGGAGAATCAAAATAAAAACAAAAAATAAATTACAAAATGAATATTTAATATTTTGTTTGCTGACAAAGATATAAGAATGATCTTATTTTGATAAGCTTAAAATATACCAGAAAAAAAATAACATACACAATAAAATTATGTATCACTGATTGAAACATGCTGCTACATACAGTATTAATTTTTTATGCAAGAATTTTCAAACTTCATTTTTTCTGTCAAAATATATCAGAAGCTTCACAGAAGCAAGATTAATAAATTTATTTTGAAAAGCAAAACATTCCACATCTCCAGTGGAAATGTATTCATACAAGAATTGAAATGAATTATCTGAATGTGGGGTGTGCAGCACTTCATACAAAAATTAATATGCCCATCCCACATTCAAACTCCATTAAAGTGAGATAATTCATTTCAATTTTAAAAATTCAATGAAGAGTGGCTGCTTGTAGTATTATATACCCTGATGCAGTGAAGACCTTGTCATTTATACAGTACGGCTGTCGTGGTATGCCCATGATATTGGTATTGATTTGGTTTTTCGGTATACTGCCCTTCTCTAATCCCTGCCCCAATTTTCAGTGGACAATTACAGATGATTGTTTTGAGTAACAAGTGAATGAAATACAACTTCTCAACCCACCTGATGTAATTACAGTTTAATTGCATCTTTAGACAATCTCTACTATTTTGTTGACAAGTGGGGAGGGGGAAAAGCAAAAACATTCCAACGATAGGACAATTATTCATCAACTTATGAAAAATAGGCCGATGAAATCGTCAGATGTGTACCCATACGCGCAACTAGTAGAAAGCTGTATGACGGAGGGCCACCATGGATGCCGCCATTATGTACACCAAACAAGGTATGGGTACATATAGAAATGGATTGGAGGAGTGTCTAATTTGATGGATAAAGGGTTAATATCTCTGGATCAAATTATCAGATTTACATAAAAAACTATACAGCACAGCACATCAGTAACCTGAATAAAAATATAAAGTAACATGGCAATCGGATTGATATTTTTGGAGTTATCTCATGCCAAAGGGATTGGAGGAACTTTCAATTTGAAGGATAAAGGGTTAATATCTCCGGATCAAATTATCAGATTAACACCAAAAACTATACAGCTCAGCACATCAGTAACCTGAACACAATTATAAACTAACTTGACAATCCAAGCAATATTTTTCAAGTTATCAAATGCCAAAGTGATTGGAGGAATTTTCAATTTGAAAGATAAAGAGTTAATATCTCAGGATCAAATCATCAGATTTACACCAAAAACTATACAGCTCGGCACATCAGTAACCTGAACACAAATATAAAGTAACTTGACAATCCAAGCAATATTTTTCAAGTTATCAAATGCCAAAGGGATTGGAGAAATTTTCAATTTGAAGGATAAACGGTTAATATCTCGGGATCAAATCATCAGATTTACACCAAAAATTATACAGCTCGGCAAATCAGTAACCTGAACACAAATATAAAGTAACTAGACAATCCAAGCAATATTTTTCAAGTTATCAAATGCCAAAGGGATTGGAGGAATTTTCAATTTGAAGGATAAAAGGTTAATGTCTCAGAATTAAATTATCCGATTCACACCAAAAACTATACAGCTCGGCACATCAGTAACCTGAACACAAATATAAAGTAACTTGACAATCCAAGCAATATTTTTCAAGTTATCAAATGCCAAAGGGATTGGAGAAATTTTCAATTTGAAGGATAAACGGTTAATATCTCGGGATCAAATCATCAGATTTACACCAAAAATTATACAGCTCGGCAAATCAGTAACCTGAACACAAATATAAAGTAACTAGACAATCCAAGCAATATTTTTCAAGTTATCAAATGCCAAAGGGATTGGAGGAATTTTCAATTTGAAGGATAAAGGGTTAATATCTCAGGATCAAATTATCCGATTTACACCAAAAACTATACAGCTCGGCACATCAGTAACCTGAACACAAATATAAAGTGACTTGACAATCCAAGCAATATTTTTTAAGTTATCGAATGCCAAAGAAATGGATACGGACGCCGGACGGACAGACGGATGGACGGACAGACGGACTGACAAAGGATAGACGAACGACAGATGGTCACCCCAGTTGCCGGCATTATGTGTACCATACATAGTATGGGTACACATAAAAACACATCTCGATGAATAATATGCAGGCAAATTTGTTGTCATTAAAGAACATTAAATTATACATGTACAGATATGTGTGGGGATACATCCAATCTATTGATGAACTTCCAACATCTGAAGCAAAATGTTTCAGCCAATAATCATGCAGGTATTTTTCACTAGTTGCTTCAAGATTCAAACCTCTTATAATTTTTGATGTGACAGCTCAATCAGCTGTATTAAGCAAAATGTAATGAGTAATTTTCAAAATTTTACTGATAAAATAACTTGGTTTATCCCATAAATGGCCATTTATTTGAACAATAAAAGCCTTGGATAAATTTTTGCTTTATTCCCCTAGCAGGGCAATACATTTTCCCTGTTGGTTTGACACTGAAAGAAGTTATTCCTGTAGTAGAGACAGACATGTTGAGCTCTGACCTCTACCGCATTCCTGTAGCATAATAAATAGTTCAATTGTTTTCTTTAAACCTTTTTTTAAAGTATTACACAATGCCAGTAGAAAACACCAAGCACTGTTCATTTAAAAAAGTATTTATGCAATTTTAGCTCAAGTTTGTAGGGGAATTATTTTTAGAGAGAAATGTATTACTGCACCTTGTTTATTTTTGCCAATTTTGCTTGTCCACTGAATTGGACCAATGTGCTCCTCACATAAAGATTTGATTAACAGTTTTAGTTATAACTTTAAAGGTTGAAGAAATGAATTGAGACTAACAAATATATGTTAATCCTCTGTACACTTATGTCAAAATACCAAAACTTCAGGCAGCAAATTTTCCCCATTATGCAATTCTGAATTTAACCGGTTCAATCTTGTTTGAAAAACCCTGATGAGCTCTACTAAACAAGATTCAACTAGGTAAATTCCAAGTTTGTTTATGGGAAAAATCTGTAAGTTGAAATTTCAATAGTTTGACCTCAGTGTTCAAAGGTTAAGGAGTCATGCAATAAAACTTTGGTTAAATTTCAGGTAAATTTCTTCAATGTCTTAAAAAGGCTAGAAAGAAAATTTTTAAAAATTTTATAGTAAATTTCCTTTCTTATTATACCTACCGCAATTGTTTACTACAGGCTTGCACTACAGTGGAAGACCCTAACTTGGAAAATATACTCTCTATTTTGATCTTTCCCCAAGAGATTTGGGAAAGAAAAGTGGTGCAAAAGCACCACGAAAAAATAAGCCAAAACTGGGTCGAGCACCATCAGCACACACCCAGTAAGAGACGCTTTTCTCTTAGTACAATACGACTTCTGGAAACCAGTGTGCAAGGCAGTCACCAATGAATCATTCTTTTGAGTCTGCCAACATAGGAGTTATGTGATCAGCGGGGAGGAAGGATTCTTACCCGAATAAGAAGATGGGAGGGCCTCCATGTAAACAATTGCGGTAGGTATAAGAAAGGAAATTTACTATAAAATTTAAATTTCTTATCAACCTACCTAACAATTGTTTGCTACAGGCTGAACAGACAAAAGGATGGAGAGAATCACATAACCAACCCACACATAACCCAATTGCACTGGAACCGTGGACAGAGGAAGAGGTCCCTAGGCCTATCAAACCATAGCATCACAAACATTAGTAAAAGACAATGAGAGATGAGGCGTACGGTTCTGTGTGACGCACAGGCAGAAAGGGCAGTAACAGCACAGAGCTGGAACTGACCTTGTAAGAAGCCGAATGGCTGGGGTAGACAACAGACCGAGCAGAAGAAAGAGGGCCCATAGTACAAAGGTCCTCTGCCTGCTCCTACAACTGTCGCAGATAACTGGAGAAAGTAGCATTTCTCCAGTAGGCTGCCAGTATAACATCCGACAACATGACGGAGTTAGTATAAGCTCCAAAAGGTAGACAATGCACGCACCTCGTGGGTAGAAAAACGATTGGTAATACCGTCGCTAGTCGCTAGACGAGCATTAAGCTGCACGAATAGCAAGACAAACCCATCGAGAAATGGATTGAGGAGAGATCTTCTGTCGACCAGGAATAAGAAACAGAAAAATCGTTCCTACCCTTCCTAATGAACAGCGTCCGATTGAGATAAAAGCGAATTGCATGAACCGGACAGAGCAAAGGGCGTTTACCCTCAACAGAAGAAAGAGCCCCGATACAGACAGGAGGCGGAGTAGTTTCTGGTATCTGAAAAGAGCAATCAGAGGTAAACATAACACTGGTGGGAGAGCTCCTGAAAAAGGCCAGGTCAACTGAGAGGGCGTGAAGCTCACTAACCTGTCTGGCTGAGGCAAAAGCCATCAGAAAAGCCATCTTGTATGTGAGAAAACGCATATCCACCTGGGATAAAGGCTTGAGCCCAAGGAAAAGTGCCGAACAAGCTTGGAGAGGTATGGATTAGTGTCGATACGGCGCTGTCCCACATACGAAAAGGTCTCCGAAGCATGGACCTGTACCCTTTGATGGTAACAGACTGGAGACACTGAGAATCAAACAGATATACCAGAAACCCCACAATCTGTGTGATCGAAGGATTGACATAATCAACAGAACGATCTGCCCACAATCGACAGAAGGCCTTCCACTGAGCCGTTAAACTAGAGGAGTGCCGCCTTGAAGAAGAAAAGCAACTCCACTGCTCGTCTCGAAACAACTGCAATGGAGGAGACAGGACCTGACAAAAGATATGCGTAAAGGCACAATGAAGTCGGGTCCACGAGAAACCTCCTCGGGTGACCTTGGTGAAGAAAGTCGTGACGTAGAGGGAGAGGTGCCGGAACAGCCGCCAACAGAGAGTGAAGCTGATTGATCCACACCCACTGAGGCGACAGGGGTGTGATCAAAAAGATTTGACAACTGCAGGTTCGTAACATGGTTAGAACCTGAGACAGAATCGGAACCAACAGGAAGGCGTAGATGACAAGACCATTCCAAAGGAGTGACAGAGCATCCACGGCGAAAGACAGAGCATCTTGACGCGGGGACACGAAAGTGTCCACCTGATGGTTCCAACGAGTTGCAAAGATATCAATGTGGGGACGACCCCAGAGATCGCAAAGCGACTGGAACACCACCATGTGGAGCATCCACTCGGTGAAAAAGAACCTGCCCTGTCGGGACAGGGAGTCGGCTAGGATGTTCTGACGACCGGGAATGTGACGAACCACCACTACAGCATTGACATCCTGAGCGAACAGTAAAAGATCCCGAACCAATTCGTACAAGAGAACATAGTGCGTGCTGCCCTGGTTCCGAATGTAAGCAACCAGCGTCAAATTGTCGGACAACAGAAGGACCTGGTAATTCGAAAGGTGGGGGATCCACTGCCGGAAATTCAGAAGAAGAGCAAGAAGCTCCTTCTGGTTGATGTGAAGAGCTGCTTCATCCTGGTCCCATGACCCGTGAAGGGAAAGACCTAGAGGATCCAACATCACACCCCATCCAAGATCGCTGGCAACTGCCATCACAACACGATCGTGTTGTGATGGCGACTGCCATCACAACAAGATCGGACGTGGGGAAGTCCAACAGAACTCCATGCATAATCCACTGAACATTCATCCAGGGGAGAAGGTGACGAGGAAGAGACTCTGGAACTGAAACACCAGATCCAGAGGATTGACATTCTGCCTCCAACGACTGAGCAGAAAGTGTTGGAGAGGTCTGACATGCAGCCGACCTAGAGGAATGAGATCCGTCACCGAACCGCAGAGACCGAGCAGCCAGGGAAGACACCGAGCTGTTGCGGACGTGGCCTGGGACAGAGTCAGGGCAAAGGCTAAAAAAATCACAGCCCTTGCCCGGGAAACCGCCACCGTATCCAGCTGAGTATGGAAGCCCATCCCTAGGTGACAAAATGACTGAGAAGGGACGAGGTCCGACTTCTCCTCGTTGACTCTGAACCCTAGTGACATGAGCAGGCTCAACAGTGTGTTGACATCCGACTCCAGAAAGGCAGCATTGGAATGCCTCTGGATGATATCGTCTAGATATGCCAAAGAAGACACCCTGGACTGTGTGCGATGTAAGGCTAACACATGCGACATCAGGCGGGTGAAGGCCCAACGATCCAGGTCGAGGCTGAAGGGCATGGCCTTGAACTGGAAAACTCCCTGGTGAATGGAACGGTGAACGGACCTGAAAGCCTCAATGCTGAACTTAGGAGCAATGATAGACTGGGTCAGGATACTCAGATAGATAACCTGTTGGAGTCGGCCGTCCTTCTTCGACACCAAGAACAGGCGAGAATAAAATCCCAATGAAGGAATGTTCCTGATGACCTCGATCGCCCCTTGACAGGAAATTGGCAATCGTCGTGATCAAAAGTTCCCAACGTGTAACATTGAAAGGGACTTGTGTTGGAAGAGGCACTCTCGAGTTGGATGCCTCAACCTGGGACAAATCGAGGTGACTACTGCCAATGCCTATCCTTACCCTGTGAGTAAGCAGAAGCGGCGGCAGGAGGATCAGCCCTTGGCTTCACAGAGGAAGCAGAAGTGTACTTGTTAGGCTTTGGAGGGCCCCTGCCTCCAACAGAAGGCTGATCAAGCTGACGAAGCAGCAGCTGATCTATGGAATGACATAGGGAGTCATCCCGGACTGTCGCCACGGAACCATGGAATAGGTGCGGACCCGCCGAAGAAGCAGATCGAAGAGCAGCGCACTGCCCCTCAAGAAGGGAACAGCTTGCGTCCAGCACAGCGTCCCTGCAAACTAATTCCAAGTTAGCTGTGTTACAGGCATGCGTGTGAAAAGATGCATGAGAGCCTTGGGCAGCACACACAAAAAAGCCTGTATGTCGTCAAACTTATTTATCTGGGGGCAGATAAGCAGCAAACAGAGACGACGTGATAGGAGAGAGAAAGCATTCCAGCATCTCTCTCGATAAGCCCAACACAGTCTCCATATGAAAAACGGCTGGCTTGGGAGTTGGCATCCTGATCCAAGACTGTCAAAGTCTGGCAGACTGATGGATTGGCGGAATCGTAGGGATGATAATACACCGGAGGCAAAAAAGTGTCAACCCTGATGAAGAACGATGTCTTCATAGTCCAAAGCTGTAAACGCTTCAACCACCTGTACCGACAGGCATGGTCGAAGGCGCCCAGAAGCAGATTGTTCCACAGGCTGTAGGCGCGCGACCGATGATCGTGGCCGAGCTGACATTGTCGGCTGGTTTGACGGTTTGAGATCTGGAAGGAACCCAAACACAAAGTCAAGAGCTGCCCCCAAGTCAGAAGACTGTTGGCTCTCGAGGTCAGGTATGTCGGACTCATCCCCTGAGTCAGAAAACACATAGCCAATAATGGGCAAACCAGCCGACGCCTCCCATGGTGTAGGCACATCAGGGGGATCAGAAAGCGACCGGTTTCCAATCTCGGGAGGCGGTGCCTCAGGGGGCACCCAGAAACCACTCGTAGACTCGCTGGAAGCAACGGAAAAGGCTCTTGGACAGAACCTAAGTGAGCAAGGAGAGGGCCTCCCTAAGCTCACTGACTGTGTCGGGCGGTTCGACGTGGGAACGAACCGACAAAGTGGCTTCACTCCAGACCCATTTAACCAGCGAAGGGTCACGATCCTCAAATACACCCAACGCGGGGCGACAGGCTGTAGCCGAAACATCTGAAGGCAGATGTGTATAGGGGTATGACATACCCCAAGGATCTACAGAGCGGAGACACAGGAGAGTCACCGCGGACCTCTGCAGGACAGAAGGTCCAGGCTGCACAAAAAGTGTTGGTCCCACAAAACTGGCCATGGGACCAGAATGCGTGGACGGAAACGCCACAGAGCTCATGGTGACCCCACCATGAACATCCGAATCCAATGAGAAAAACTGCGTTACTCAATGGCTGAGAGACCACAATAGAGGGTTTGGCCGGCTGCCACTTCCGACTTCGCCAAGTTGAAGTCAGGGAAGGCTGAGGCCGATACCCCATGTCTACACTACCAGACACCTCTGCAGACCCCTGCAGGGATAAAACTGCTGTGCTCAGCAGAGGAGGCCACAGCAAAGGGTTTGGTCAGCAGCCACTTCCAACTTCACTGAGTTGAAGTCAGGGAAGGCTGAAGCAGATACCCCACATCCACACTACTAGACATGGCTGCAGACCCCTGCAGGGATAAGCCGGGGCCGGTTGAAACGGTGACCGATGACATTGTAGATGGAATAGCAGTAGCTGCAGATACGACGCGAGCTGCTGAAACTGGTGGAAAAAGGGGAGAGAGGAATCGAGCTCAGCCTCCAAAGGAGGAGTCACAACCCTAGTGACAGGCTCAGATGTCAACTGGAGAGGGACCATAGTCTCGGAACCAGGCATCTCTTCACCAGACAACTCAACAGCTCCTGCAGTATCCACCACGGTTAAAAACTGCACATCGTATAACTCTCAAAGACGTGCATGACACCAAAAATATATAAAATACAATGAAAATGTGGTTGAAAATAAAAACGAGAATATATAAAACACAGTCCTGTTATTATACGATCCTCCATAATTCCAGTCACAGGAAACCATTATCGACAAGTTGAATTATCACTGTTTCGTAATACAAATGGCCGCACGTGAATCGTGGACGACAGTAGAAAAAAGAATGATTCATTGGTGACTGCCTTGCGAACTGGTATCCGGAAGTTGTGGTATTGTACTAAGAGAAGAGCGTCCCCTACTGGGTGTGCACCGATGGTGCTCGAACCAGTTTTGGCTTAATTTTTCATGGTGCTTTTGCACCATTTGTCTTTCCCAAATCTCTTGGGAAAGATCAAAATAGAGAGTATATTTTCTGAGTTAGGGTCTTCCACTGTAGTGCAAGCCTGTAGTAAACAATTGTATGGTAGGTTGATAAGAAATCCCAATACATTATATAGTTCCAAAATGTTTGGAATGCAACATAGAACAGGTTGAAACTGAAATTTGCCATGGATCTACTGCCTGAAAGTCATATTCGAGAATTCAAGATGGTTTAATATTCTTGTCAAATTCACAAAAGGGATTTGATTGATAAACTAGTGCACCATGGTGGACTGATCACATTCCATGGGTGGGCAATATTTCCATTGATACCAGTGGATGTAATAATATTAGATTCCAAACACTAATTACAGGAATAATCAGAAAGAATTTAATTTATGAAGCACCGGGTACAAGTATGGGAGTCAATGTCGCAAAAATTAAACTTCGTCCACTGTCCATAAAATTTTAGTATGTTTTGGAGCTTGAAAAATAAAAAGATAGCTGTGTTTGGATTTTTTATTTAACGTCATTTTTGATGTTTTTCCGTCAAATGGCAATTTTGCCCAAAAGATATTTGCCTTGCCTACAGCCATTACCATAGCACTTGCAGAGACCAAACTTCTCATGTTGGCATGCCAGTGATTTATCCACCATTGTCAACTTTCTTTGTGACTGATGCAAAACTTTTGGAGTTACAATGCAAATAAGCAAAAAAGGGAAAAATACCCCCATTTTGTGTGTCATGGTTGCAGCTTTAACCAAAGCACTTACGAAGACCAAGCTTTGCATATCAACATGGCAGTACAAGTTGTGATGCATTACCAACTTTATTTTTGATTGCCGCAAAACCTTGTTTGGAGTTACAATGCAAATAATGTTAACATAGGGAAAAATACCACTTTTAGCTTGAATCTTCAGCCAAAACCTAAACACTTGCTTTCTTGAACATTGCCAAGTTTTTTTGCGACTGACACAAAACTTTTGGAGTTACCACACAAATAACCTTTAAAAATGGAAAATAACCCTTTCAAGTGTGGCATGCTGCCTACAGACATAACCAAAGCACTTACAGTGACCAAACTTTGCATGTCATCACGGCAGTGACATTTTTCGAGCACTGCCATGTTTCTTTCCGACTGACGCAAACCTTTTTGGAATTACAACTCAAATAATGTCAAAAAAGTAAATACCACTTTCAGCATCTAACAAGCCTACAGAAATCTTAATACACATCAGCATTGGCTGCCAAATCAGTATTGGCCACCCTCTTAGCATTGACTTCCTTCGTTGAATGACTTGGAAATTTGCTTTGCGGTTTCCAAACCATCTAGTTTGTTCACTTGGTATCATTTGGGTCATTTCTGGTGTTTTGCAATGCTGCATGCCATTTGTAAGCACAAAAATAAGAAAACTAACAGACCCACGTGAAGTAAATTTGTATCAGTTAATTGGTTTAATTTGGACAATGTGTATTTTCATTCAATGTTTTACTTTGCATCATTTGTTTTGAAATTATTGTTGTTCTTCAGCAGGTTTCTTGGAAGGCTTGATTGACTGTTACCAGAACCAGTTAATTTTGCTATAAAAACAGCTGATCTGTAGACCAATTCAAATTTGATAGGCAGTCTATGAAAGGCGTGAACTATGTAAATGTTCAACCATGCTGCTAAATGGTTGTTTGGGTTTTCTGGTAGACCAATACATGATTACATGGTTTGTCGTTTGAATGTAAATATGAGTAAACAAGTCAAATGTAAAAGAAACTGGAAAGAAACTATTCAAATAGCACCTAAATAAATGGATAAATTACATTCTGCAATTTTCAATTCAAACCTAAGCTACACAAATGACCTGTGAATACTCTATGTTGTCCACATTCTCATGAAGTTTCTGCATACTTTGTTTATTCATGGGCCTGATGGAAGAATGACACTGCATCACTATGTAAAGCAAACAATGTAATCATGTCTTTGGTAATAATACAAGGTTTGCATGACAACAGTAATAAACATAGTCATTTATCCATTTTACACGCAATGTGGTTGCAAAGAAGGTTAAATTTACTATGTCAAAAGATCTCATTGCATATGGACAGCTTTAAAATGGCCATAGTTTAAAAATCATGAACTTATTATTACACATAAAATATGGAAATGGTAAGTGATAACTTCTGTGACAAAAATAGTTTGACCTTCAATCAAATAATTTCATACAATCACAACTGTGATGCTTACCATGTATGTTGATGTGAATAAATTTTTGTTTTCAAGCCTAATTAACAAATTTTATATTTTACACATCAACAACAAAAAATTATGATATTACGAAACAGAGAAATAGTGATCTATTTCTAAAAATGGCCTCCTTGGATATGGAAACTGAAAACTTGTCGTTCAATTAAGACTTTTTCTCACATTAATGACAATGTGAATGCACCTTTTCCTGCGAATGTATTGTATTGTACATTTTCAATTCCATTGTCTTGCAAATAAGAGGTAAGTGGACTTCTTTCTGCAGTTTTGGGATGTTGGAAAACAATATTTTGCCCATGTTTCATGCCTTATATGATTACGCAATGTCATGTAACCAAATAAGCATGGTGTTGTTGAATCTAAGCTTATTCCTTTTTTGTGCTTTCTCTTCAGGAAGTTCTTGACACTTGAGTGATTAAAATGGTAAAATAGGCTTTCTCTAAGTCAGGAGTTCCAAGTCTTTATTTGAAACCTAGCCCTAGACATTTGAATTACCAATCTATTCATGGTTACTATCATTGTTTACTTATGCCGATGGCAGTTTATCTGTAATCATATTCATAAAAATCAATTATTTTCAGAAAAAGTTGATATGTTCCATTTCCTTGGACTCCAGTCATTATTTTGATAAATAATATGTTTTTATGCACTTCTTTCATGAGAATTTAGGGCACTGGTGAGAATTTCTCATAACAGACAAAAGTTTTGTGGGATGACCCCAGACATTGTAACATTCAATTCTGTAAATATATGAAAAAAGGAAACTCCAAAAATGATCAGAGATATTCTTAGCTGTCGAGATAGCTCCTGGTACTATAACAGTTAAAAACAATAGAGCCACGGACCAGTGCATACATCCACCATTGCATACTGTCTCAGCACATACCACATTTGGTTGAAATCCATCCAATCCCTGATGAGATATAAATCTGGATGGACGGCCAGACAGACGGACAGATGCATGCAATCCAGTATACCTCCCAATCTCTTCAAGAGTGGGGTACAATAACATGGCTGGGGTATATTGGATTTTTATGTTGATCCAAGCAAATGCATTTGGGAATATTTGCTCTAAGACTGATCCCAAATAAAACATACCCCCAACCCCCAATACCTGAGTTGAAAAACTGAGTTTCCAAATTCCAGAAAGAGGAAAATAACTCGTCTACTTTCAAAACAGCAATAACAATTTCCAATGTTAGATGGATTCTTGGAAGAAATAAACCAAGTGAACTGTTCTCTCAAAATTTTCCATCCACATTTTGTCACTGGAGTTCCTTCTGATATTCCTATAGAGGCTTCATCAATGTTTTTCCAAAGCTTTGACCAATATTTCATTCAATCGACTGACCATGTTTCTTGGATCATCCAAAAGACCAGCATTAATCATAGCATTCTCAAACAACTGAAAAGTAAAAGAAAAAGATAACTGAAGTAGCATTGATTAAATAAGTTCCGTACAATAAAAGTCCATGATACATTCTTTTGGTTCTTGTTGACTGCGATGTAGCTGCTACTGGCAGCTTATGACTTCTTATTGAAAGTCTCATTTAACTAATTTCTACATCTGACAATCTATGTCTAAATGAAAATGTCAATGACACTGTAGACTGTGTGTAGTGTTTGATGAAAAGGATAATTTTCAATGTTTATGAAAGGATTATGAAATAAGACAACAATTGTGATAATTGAGAATACGTTAATTTCTGTTCCCTACATGATATGTTTTCAATAAAGAATTTGAAGTGTAGCCTGTACTAAAGAATTGAGGTCTGGGTGACGTGGCCCTCACAGTTAACGTATGTCAACCAAAGTTACCAAGTTACAATAAAATCATTCCAAAATGAGTCATCCTACCAATAGAGCTGCTGAATCTAGATCATGTGCCGCTTTGGCAGTCAAAGTTGACCGATCGCGACCAAAATAAGACAGTCTCATTTGGATATCATATCGAGTCATCCTACCAAATTACAATGAAATCCCTTCAGAAAAACAACCTGTAGACAGTGCTAAAGGAATCTAGGTCCTGTGACCAAGCGGCAGTAACGGCTGACCGATAATGACCAAAATAGGATTGTCTCATCTAGACATCATACTGAGTTATCCTTCCAAGTTTCATAAATATAAACTGCAGACTGTGCTCTTGGTCATGTGCCTATGTGGCCGTCATGGTTGACCGATCAAAATAGGACGTTTTCGTCTAGACATTATACCGAACCATCCTACAAATCTGTGATAGTTTGTCGGTCATGGTTGACCGATCATGACCAAAATAGGCGAGTCTCGTTAGATATCATACCAAATTATCCTATCAAGTTACAATGAAATCCCTTCATAAAAACAACCTGTGAGCAGTGCTAAAGAATCCAGGTCAAGTGACCAGGCAGCGGTAACGGCTGACAGATCATAAACAAAATATACAACAGTCCCATCTAAACATCATACCAAGTTATCCTTCCAAATTACAATTATCCTTCCAAATTGAACTGTAGACTGTGCTAAACAAATCTAGGTCACGTGCCTGTGCAGCCATCCTGGTTCACCAAACACAGCCAAAATAGGACGTTCTCATCTAGACATTATACAGAGTCATCCTACTAATTTACAATGAAATCCCTTCATAAATGCAACTGTAGACTGTGCTAAAGGAATCTAGGTAACTTGCCCCTTCTTAAAGGTACAGAAATTACTAAAGTTTTTTACAGTTTTTATCAAATCTTCTAGCAAAATAACAAAATTCAAGTACTTTTTAGGCCATACAAAGTACATTTTCTGTTTCTCAGGTCATTTTAAAAAAAATGCAACCGGGTGGGTGTTTTTTCATTTGTAATCTGAGTTTTTTAAGGCTCAAAGGTTCATATACTGAGTTTGTTTTAGGTTTTAGGCCTCATGATCTACAAAGAACATGGGCAGTGTGGTGTATTTTATCCATTTTATTAATTTGGGTAATTTATCTGACAGAAACGAATTAATTCTTTTTTTAAGTTTGCACTGGTAATAAAAATAGAGCATTCAGCAGCCCAAATGACAATTCAGCAGGGCCTGAGAAACAGATTTTATCTTTTTTTGCCCTTAGGCATTCTGTTAAAAAAAGTGTTTTCAAAACTTCAAGGCCTTAAAATGGAGATTATCCCTCTGCATGCTGATGTTAAGATACTGAAATTTCAAGCAGAAGTTGTTTTCTATAATGCAACTGGGAATTTAACCAATTCTGTCTTGTTTTACAGGGCTCAGTGAGGTCTGTCAAACAAGTTTGAATGGGTTAAATTCTTAGTTGAACAGGAAACAAGTGTTTGACCACCGAGGTGGTATTAGTCCCCTACAGTGCTTTTGTGACATAAGGTGTTTTTGTCACATAAGACATGACCACAGTCAGCAGAAGTATCAGACCTGGAGGGGGGGGGGGGGGGCAGTTTTGGTAAAATAATTGGGGACGGTTTGGCCTGGGTACGGTTCGGCTTGGGGACAATTTGGGTTTCATGACAACAGTCGACAGGAGTGTCAGACCTGGGGGGTGGTTTGGGTAAAATACAGGTTATCAGACAGGATTTCAAATGTGAATGGAATCTTAAAATTGAGAACTGAGAGAAGTGTAGCTTGAACCATGTTGGAGGAGGGGGGGGGGGGGGGGGGGGGGGGGTGGTAACATAAAAATAGAGAAAAAAAAAGCTTAAAAAACACAGCAAAAATGGCCGCCATTCTGCCATCTTGGACTCTGAAAAAAAAATATTAAGCGTACATCATCCCTTCAGAACCATTTATCCACGTACCAAATATGAAAGGTGTAGCTTATAGCATGTTGGAGGGAGAGGTGGTAACATAAAAAGAGACAGACAGACAGACAGATGAACAGACAGACAGACAGACAGACAGACAGACAGACAGACAGACAGACAGACAGACAGACAGACAGACAGACAGACAGACAGACAGACAGATCTTAGATTTTGAAAAAAAAATACTCAGCATGCATAATCCCCTCACAACCCTTTATCCATGTACCACATATGAAAGGTGTAGCTTGAACCATGATGGAGGGAGGGGTGGTAACATAAAATATAGAAAAAAGCTTAAAAAAAGCCATGGCGCCATCTTGATTTTTGAAGAAAAAAATATTGAACGTGCATCATCCCATCACAACCCTCTATCCATGTGTCAAATATGAAAAGTGTAGCTTGAACCATGTTGGAGTGAGGGGTGGTAACATAAAAATAGAAAGCTTAAAAAAACACAACAAAAATGGCCAACATGCCGCCATCTTGGATTTTGAGAAAAAAATATTGAACGTGCATCATCCCCTCCCAACCCTCTATCCATGTGCCAAATATGCAAAGTGTAGCTTGAACCATGTTGGAGGGAAGGGTGGTAACATGAAAATAGAGAAGAAAGCTTAAAAAAACACAACAAAAATTGCCGCCATTCTGCCATCTTGGAATTTGAAACAAAGATTTTGAGCGTGCATCATCCCCTCAGAACCATTTATCCATGTATCAAATATGAAAAGTGTAGCTTAAAGCATGTTGGAGGGAGAGGTGGTAACATAAAAACAGACAGACAGATGGACAGATGGACGGACAGACAGATAGAATGCAATCCTATAGTCCCCTTATGGTTCCCGTAGGGGACTCGGATGGACAGATGGACAGACAGACGGATGGAGTGCAATCCTATAGTCCCCAATAATAGGTAGCCATTTTTCCTATATTGCAACTGGGAATTAACAAATTTAATCTTGTTTGACAGACCTCAATTGTAGCCTGAAATTGAGATATTTAACATCAGTGTGCAGGGTGTAAATTTCTAGTTGCATTATTAAGAGAACTGTGGGCATTGCATAATACACGAGGGATGTTCAAATTATATAAAACCTTAGGAAGAGGGGAGGGTCATCAGGTGATAAAATCACTTGAAATCTCTCAAAACTCATTTTACCGAAGTCACCCAATGTACCTCACTACCCACCCCCCCCAGGCAATTTTTTTCTCGCTTTTTTTTGGCTCAACTTGGCGTCAAGTATGGGCTATTGGGATGCATTATGATCCATAGTCCATCCGTCTGTATACACATTCATCTGTAGCACGTCTGTCCAAAATTCCTTTAGCACACAATACAGGTTGCAGCTCTCATCCCAAATTTCATATGTAGCTTTGGGGCAATGTCCAGATGGGAGCTATTGATATTTTCCAAATGTCGTTACAATTAAAACATGGTCGCCAGCAGCCATCTTAGGTTTGGCCTATAAATTGTCAACAATTCCATTAGCACATCCTACAGGCCACATCTCTCACCCAATCTTTTTCAAATTTCATATGTAGCTTTGGTGTGATGTCTAGATGGGGGCTATTGTATTTTTCTGAATTTTGTTAAAAACATGGCTACCAACAACCATCTTGGATTTGGATTTAAATTGTTAACAATTTCATTGGCAAACCCCACAGGTCGCATCTCTCACCCGATCAGTTCCAAATTTCATATGTTACTTTGGGGTAATGTCTAGATGAGAGCTATTAAATTTTTCTAAATTTTGCTGAAAAACATGGCCACAAACGACCATCTTAGATTTGGCATATAAATTGTCAACACTGGAACACCCTACAGGCCACATCTCTCACCTGATCTCTTTCAAATTTCAGATGTAGCTTTGGTGTGATTGTCTAGATGGGATCTGTCAAATATTTCTGAATTTCATTGAAAAACATGGCTGCCATAAGTCATCTTGGATTTGGCACATAATTTGTCAACAATTCCATTATCCTTCGTACAGATCATATTTCTCACCCAATCTTTTTCAGATTTAATATGTGGCTTTGGTGTCATATCTAGATGGGGGCTATTAAATTTTTCTGAATTTTGTTGAAAAACATGGCTGCCAACAGCCAACTTGGCTTTGGCATATAAATTGTCAACAATTGCATGAGCACACCCAACAGGTTACATCACTCGCCCAATTTTTTGTTCAAATTTCATATGTAGCTTTGGTGTGATGTCTACATGGGAGTTGTCAAATTTTTCTGAATTTTGTTCAAAAACATGGCTGCCATCGCCCATTTTGGATTTAGTATAGAAATTGTCAGCAACTGCATCAGTACACCCTACAGGTCACATTCCTCACCCAATCTTTTTCAGATTTCAAATGTAGCTTTGGTGTTAAATCTTTTCTGTAGAAACTTGATTAAATGACTTGACATTACTGGAGCTTTCTATTTAGTTCAGTCCCTTCAAGGACATGTTGAGCTGTAGTGTCATTGACACTTTCATTACACAAAGCTACTTGAAATACTTTAAAACACATTTTAAAGAAAGACAAACAAGCTGCAATGCCACCGGTATCCCCGCCGAGAAGTGGTTTACAAACCAGAAACCAAAAACTCTAGAAGCAAGAGGCCCCGCAGGGCCTGAAGCGCTCATCTTGAACAGAACACAATATAAACAGAGTCCAAGAATGAGTCTACATTAAGCAATCCATTTCCATAGGCTACACTGTCAATCCTTGAGCCCCGCAGGAGTGACAAAAATAATCCTGGCATCATGCCTCTTCTTCAGTTGATCATAATGTAAAATGTAGAGCTCCCCTATGAAGCCCCTTGATACAACCTATGTAGATTAATCTTAGTTACACACCTCTAGAGGGCACTGATACAAAATTTTTAATTCTTCAGCAAAATGGCTAATTCTGGCTCCCATACAGAGCCCAAATATTAACCCAGGCTCTTGATTTGAACACAGTTGAATCTGACTTCCCTAGAGATGTTGTGTACCGAATATGAAAGCATTCTGACTGTTGGATCTGAAGAAGAGAAATTGTAAAGAAATTTCTTCGAATTGCACTAAGTTCAAATTTGGGCTACCATTGTGAGCCCAAATATTAACCTATGGATCCGATTTGAACAAACTTGAATCTGACCCCCCCAGAGATGTTTTATACCAAATGTGAAAGCATTCTGACAAGTGGATCTGAAGAAGAAGATTTTTGAAGAAATTCCCTCATATTGTACTAAGTTAAATTTCATGTTCCCATATGGAGCCCAAATATTAACCTAGGCACTCGAATTGAACAACCTGGAATCTGACACCCCCCCCCCCCCCCCCCCTCCTCCTAGAGATGTTGTATACCAAATATAAAAGCATTCCAACTGGTGGATCTGAAGAAGAAGATTTTTAAAGAAGTTTCCTCATATTGCACCAAGTAAAAATTTGGGCTACCATAGTGAGCCTAAATATATACCTTGGGATCTGATTTGAACAAACTTGAATCTGACCCAGTTAGAGATGTTGCATACCAAATATCAAAGCATTCTGACTGGTGGATCTGAAGAAGAAGATTTTTTTAAATTACCCTCCATATTGAACAAAGATAAAATTTGGGCTCCCGTAGGAAGCCCAAATATTAACCTAGGGACTTGGTTTGACCAATCTTGAATCTGACCCCTATAACAATGATGTATATCAAACACTAAAAGATTCTGACTGGTGGTTCTGAAGAAGAAAATTTTTAAAGAATATTCCCCATATTACCCTATGTTAAAAATTCGGGCTCCTGTATTGAGCCCAAATATGAATGAATGGGCTTTATTTTAACAAACTTATCTGCCCCCCCCCCCCCCCCCCCCCCCCCCCCCTATAAATGCTGTATACCGAATATCAAAAGATTCTAATGATTGGTTCTGGAGGAAAGATTTTTTTAAATTTTTGCAAATATGCTGACTCAGCATTTTTTCGATTCGATGCCCATTACAGAACACCCTAACATAACCGATGGCAATTTGTTTTTTTTACCATTCAATTCTACTGGTCCTAAGGATACTTCAAACCAAATAACAGCTCTCTGTTCTGTGTGGTTTGGGAAATATGGGCGATTGAAAATATTTCTACTTTTAGCTCCCAGGGTTCCCATGGGGATGCGGGAATTTTTTTCTTTTGCATGAGTCAAGTACTTATGACCCAATAATACCACACACCAAATTTGGTTCAAACCAGACCATGGGTTCAGAAAATAGAAATTTTGGGTGGGGCCAAAAATCTTACCCCTCCCATTACAAAGCCAAATATTGCTTCACAAACTTCGTTTGAACAAACTTGATTCTACACCTCAAAAGGAAGCTCCATAGCAAATATCAAGTCATTGTACACACTGGTTCATGAGACGATTTAAAAAATATTTTGGAGAATTTTTCCCCACTCCCTCCCTATGGGGCTGGGCATGCTGTGTTGAACAAAAATGCAATGCCTCCTCAGGACCATCACTCATCACTTTGACCTAATGAGTCCAAAATAAATAAGGGTCTTCCACTCACCTAGGCCACCCTACCTATGAAGTTTTATGAAAGTGGGTCAAACCATTATCAAGTTATCATCCGGAAACCAATTGTTTACAGATTTACTGTGTTGAAGGCCACTGTGACCTTGACCTTTTACCTAGCACGTATAAAATAAATAGAGTTCTTCCTCTCATTGATGCCAACCTACCTATGAAATTTCATGAACATGGGACAAACCATTATCAAGTTATCATCCAGAAACCAAGTTTTTTGATTTACCATGTTCAGAGTCACTGTGACCTTGACCTTTGACCTAGCATGTTCAAAATAAATAGGGTTCTTCCTCTCACGAAGGCCAACCTACATATGAAGGTTCATGAATGTGGGTTCAACCATAGTCAAGTTATAATCCGGAAATGTAAATTTTATAGTAAATTTCCTTTCTTATTATACCTATCACAATTGTTTACTGCAGGCTTGCACTACAGTGGAAGACCCCCTAACTCGGATAAAATACTCTCTATTTTAATCTTTCCCAAGAGATTTGGGAAAGAAAAGTGGTGTAAAAACACCACAAAAAAATAAGCCAAAACTGGGTCGAGCGCCATCGGTGCACACCCAGTAGGGGGGGGGGGGGGGGGGGGGGGCGCTCTTCTCTTAGTACAGTTCCACGACTTTCGTTAACCAGTGCGCAAGCAGTCATCAAACCATTCTTTTGAGTCCGCCAACATAGGAGTTATTTGATCAGCGGGGAGGAAGGATTCCAACCCGAATAAGAAGATGGAGGGCCTCTATGTAAACAATTGATGTAGGTATAATAAGAAATTTACTATAAAATTTATATTTTTTATCAACCTACCTTACAATTGTTTACTACAGGCTGGATAGACAATAGGATGGAGGGAATCACATAACCAACCCACACATAACTCAATTGCACTGGAACCGTGGACAGAGGGAGAGATCCCTAGGCCTATCAAACCATAGCATCACAAACATTAGTAAAAGACAATGAAAGATGAGGCTATGGTGATATGCAACGCACAGACAGAAAGGGCAGTAACAGTCCGGAGCTGGAACTGACCATGTAAGAAGCTGAATGGCTGGGATAGACAACAGCCTGAGCAGAAGAAAGAGGGCCCGTAGGACAAAGGTCCTCTGTCTGCTCCTGCAACTGTCGCAGATAAATGGAGAAGGTAGCACTTCTCCAGTAGGCTGCCAGCATAACATCCGACAACATGACAGAGTTAGTATAAGCCCCAAGAGGAAAACAATGCATGCAACTCGTGGCAGAAAAACGATTGGTAATACAATCGCCAGTAGCTAAACGAGCGGAAGCTGCATGAATAGCAAGACAAATCCATCGAGAAATGGATTCAGGAGAGATCTGGCATGTGAGAAAACGCATATCCACCCGGGATAAAGGCGTGAACGCCCCTCCCCCAAGCAGAGCAGTGCCCAAGAAAGTGTCCATCTTGGAGTAAACTGCAAAGTCCTAGGCCTTTTCAAGGAAAAGAGCTGAGCAAGCTTGGAGAGGCAAGGATGAGTGCCGAAATGATGCGGTACCACATATGAAAAAGGTCTCCGAAGCATGGACTTGTACCCATTGCTGGAGACCCCCAGAAACAAACATATACCAGAAACTCCGCAATCGGTGTGATCGAAGGAGTGACAGAAGCAAAAGAGTGGTCGCACATCATCAACAGAAGAACCTTCTACTTAGCCACAGAGGCTAAACCAGTGGAGTGAGTGCCTCCTTGAAGAAGAAAAGCAACTCCACTGCTCGTCTCTAAAAACCACTACTATGGAGACAGGACCCGATAACAGACATGCGCGAAGGCATAATGAAGTCGGGTCAACCTGAAACCTCCTCGGGTGACTTTGGCAAAGAAAGTCGTGACGTAGAGGGAGACATGACGGAACCGCCGCTAACAGAGAGAGGAGCAGATTGATCCACACCCACCGAGACAGGGGTGTGATCGAAAGGATTCAACAACTGCAGGTTCATATCTGGGCTAGAACCTGAGGCAGAATCGGAACTGGCAGGAAGGTGCAGCCGACAAGACCGTCTCAAAGGAGGTCCAGGGTGTCCACGGCGAAAGCCAGAGCATCTGGACACGTGGACACGAAAGTGTCCCCCTGATGGTTCCAACGAGTTGCAAAGAGATCGATGTGGGGACGACCCCAGAGATCGCAAAGAGACTGGAACACCGCCATGTGGAGCACCCACTCGGTGGAAAAGAACCTGCCCCGTCGGGGCAGGGAGTCGGCTAGGACGTTCAGACAACCGGGAATGTGACGAACCACCACTCCCGCGCTGACATCCTGAGCGAGCAGTAGAAGATCTCGAGCCAAATCGTACATGGGAACATAGTGCATTCTGCCCTGGTTCCGAATGTAAACAACCACTGTAGAATTGTCAGACCACAGAAGGACCTGACAATTCGAAAAGTGGAAAAAAAAAAGCAAGAAGCTCCTTCTGGGTGACATGAAGAGCTGCTAGATCCATGACCCATGAAAGAAAAGACCAAGAGGATCCAACGTCACACCCCATGCGAGATCGCTGGCGATTACCGTCAGAACACGATCGGACGTGGGGAAGTCCAATGGAACTCCCTGCATAATCCACTGAACATCTGTCAGGGGAGAAGGTGACGAGGAAGAGACTCCGGTAACAGAAGAACCAGAACCAGAGGATCGACATTCGGCCTCCAACGACTGAGCAAAAAGTGTTGGAGAGGTCAGACATGCAGTTGACCTAGATGAATGAGATCCGTTATCGAAACGCAGAGACCAAGCAGTCGGGGAAGACTCCGAGCTGATGAAGTCCATCCCAGATGACAAGACGGAGAAGGGACCAGGTCCGACTCCGTTGACTCTGAAGCCTAGTGATGTAAATAGGCTCAACAGTGTGATGACATCAAACTCCAGAAAAGCAACATTGGATTGCCTCTGGAGGATATCAACTAGTTAAGCCAAAGAAGACACCTTGGACTGTGGGCGATGTAAGACTAACACATGCGACATCAGACAGGTGAAGGCCCAAGGATACAGGTTTTGGGGTTTTGGGCTCGGGCAGTCATCACGGTTGACAGATTGCAACCAAATGGGGAAGTTCTCATCCAGATATTATACAGAGGCATCTTACCAAAGTACAATGAAATCCCTTCATAAATACGACTTGTAGACTGTGCTAAAGGTTTTCGGGTTTTGAGCTTGGGCAGCCGTCACAGTTGACAGATCATGACCAAAAGGGGACGTTCTCATCTAGATATTCTACAGAGGCATCCTACCAAGTTACAATGAAATCTCTTCATAAATACGACCTGTCGATTGTGCTAAAGGTTTTGGGCTCGGGCAGCCATCACAGTTGACTGATCGCAACCAAAAGAGGACGTTCTCATCTAGACATGACCCCAAACCTGCATATGAAATTTTGTGACAATATGATAAGAACTACGGGGTGTAGCCTGTGCTAAAGGAAAATGTGAACAGACTAACAGACTACCGCGATGGCAATAGCTTATCTTGACTTTGTCAAAAAAATGGATAACTTTTTCATCAAATCAAGTCATGGTGGCTTCACAGCAGCCATGACTAGATCTGATGAAAAATATTTTGAAAATACTCAGTGGGTTGAGAGATAATGTCCCAAAATGTCAACAAGGAGGTTGTTCATTCCTAAAAAATCAATTTGTTGTAAAATGTTTGAAAAAGAGGAGATAAAAAGAAGTGTTTAACAGTAATGATTGCAACCTTTCAGAATTAAAAAAAAAAATTGATTCCTTATTTTTTCATATTTTACCACAATCACAAAATCAATAAGAATCTTTGGAAAAGACCAGTGTGAACATGTATAACGTGTATCAGTCTCTTACAAAATCTGACAAATCTATAACGTCTCAGCAGTGTTGACAGGAATGTGGTTTCTAACTGCTAATTTGTATAAACTTAGTTTTTAAATTCACAACAATGACTTCCTCACATTGGAACATGTCATTATAGTTGTTAAATCAATGGATGGATTAGAAATTATTAAGACAGCTACAATACAGAGCGAGGAACCATTTTGAGGAAAGGGGAAAGGGGAAACACACCTCCTGCAATACTAGCGTCAATTAACCGTACATTCAGACCAGTGGAAAGAGCTCCCAGACATGTTCCAGTGCACTTTACTCAATTTAGTGAATTTATTTACTTAATTATTTTTGCGTTTAACGCCTTATATGTTGCTGGCGGATATTCCTGCCCAAGACAGAAAATTTATTATTTATTTATTGGTGTTTAAGGTCACATACTTATACACAACGTAACCTTTACCCAACATAACAGCTAAAACCAGCCAGCACTATTCACAATGAAAGTGTCAATGACACTGTAGCTTAACTTGACTGTGTAGTGTTTAATGAAAAGAATAATGTTCAATGTTTATGAAAGGATTAGGAAATAAGACAAGAATTGTGATAATTGAGAATATGTTAATTTCTTTTCCCTGTAGGCTATGTTTTCAATACGAATAATTTGAGTGTAGACTGTACTAAAGAATTAAGACCTGGGTTGATGTAGCCCACACAGTTATATTTATTTATTTATTTATTGGTGTTTAAGGTCACATACACCCACACAGTTCATGTATGCCAACCAAAGTTAACAAGTTATAGTAAAATCATTCCAAAATGAGTCATCCAAGTTACAATGAAATCCCTTCATAAATATGACCTGTAGAATGCACTAAAGGTTTTGGGCTCTCACAGCTGTCACGGTTGACCGATTGTGACAAAAAGTGGATGCAGCCGATTCACAGGCCTGGAAATAAGGAACCGGGTACATAACCTATTTACAGGTTAAGCCTATTTTATCTTAGTTGACTTGTTATTTATATTTTATCATTGTTATTGAAATGAAGTTAATTTTACTTGGAAAATAGTTTTCATATGATTTTTAAACCATCAAGATGTTGAATGACAACTCTAGTATAATTATTGAGGTGTGGAAAGTTTCTGGGATGAAGACATTTACAGGAAATTTCAGACTTTGAATGAACTGGACCCTGCATGATTCGGATGACAAATGTCGATGTCCAAATTATTACTTTTTCATTTTGTGTCTCAAAAGATATAGCTTATGACCCCTCATTGGAATGAGCTCACTGAGTTGAGATCATTCCAATGAGGGGTCACAAGGAAAGTTTTTGATGCAAAAAATGAACTATTCAAGAATTTTGTTTGCAAGTGTTGCCCGCCTTTTATGAAAAGTAAAGGGCTAATTGAATAGACCCTTTGCCAGTGAAAATATTCAATCACCAGGAATTTATTCATTTTCCTGTAATTTCTAGTGATAAAATGAGCATCTATTCTATCATATCTTGTTTGACTGAAAATGTATTTTGAAATTTGGGGTGAAGTCATTAATTTTACCCCTACCAGGATGAACTTTTTAAAGCTTTTTGGGGCTTTTGGGGCATTTCCACCACCCATGAAAGTTAGCATTTATATTTATGTATTTATTGGGATTTAATGACACTTTTGACAGCCAGGGTGACCTCATGTCGGACAGTTTTACGGGCGGAGGAAGCAGGCGTACTCAGAGAGAACCACTGAGCAACAGCCAGACTCCCCAATGTACTAACTGCACACAAGCAGGGTTAGCATTGGTTGCAGACCTGTGCACCATCAAAGTGTAGTAAGCTTTAGTACACAGTGCCACCGTGCTTGGGCAATCAGGAATAAGTGCCTTGCCCAAGCACGCAATGCAATTATCCTTGGAAGTAAACAAACCAAGGACCTTTTGGCCTGAAGTCCAATTCCATTATCCATAACTATTAAGCCATCGCGCTCCCAAGCAACATCTATCAAACAAACAAACGTAGATGGATATCCCACAAACATAATTTGTGCCAAGTTTGGTTGAATTTTGGCCAGCAGTTCAGAAGAAGACTAACAAGCAAACCGAAAGGACAAAGAATGCCATGGCAATAGTTGGCACAGACTTTTGATCAGGTGAGCTCAGAATAACAATGTTTTTATCAAATGAAGGGCCATGGCTAAACAATAATTGCACAAGAATTCTGAAAATCAACATGACTTTCAGACTTTGGTCATAAATATTTAAAGTTGTGAAATTTGAAAACATTGTGACAAAGATAACGAAAGTTGCCAACTTGCCATGCAAAACACATACAGATATATGAATGGATTGGATGGACACTCAGGGAAGGACATTGGACAGATGGACATGGGTAAACTTAATGTACCCTTTGCATAAATGTGGTTAGGACATAAAATAATTAAAAATAATAAGGTTTCAAATGGTGGGTTTTCTGAATTGAACAGCACTAATGATTTGATCAATTTCTTGTGTGAATCGATAATGCATGTATTGCAATTGAACTGACCAGTCTGGGTTATTACAGTTATATAAAGCATTAGAAAGCAATCAATACTGTCTGTTAACATTTTACCTAACACAAAAGACAGACAAAACTTACAAACAAATTTCTTGAAGAACCATTTTTTTTTTTTTTTTTGCGTCAAAATTTTACACCTCATTGGAACAAGCTCAATGAGCTTGTACCAATGAGGGGTCATAAGCTATGTTTTTTAGATAAAAAAAAAATGAAAAAATAATGAAAAATGAATGGTGATTTTCATGAATAGTGGCCAAGCCATTTTTGGCTGTTACTTTGGGTAATGGGTTAAGGTAGTTAATAAACTATCTGTGATTTGTCAATCACCTGCTCTGTAGTATAGCCTATTTCACCACACCTTTTACAACTCATATTGTCATCAGATTCTATGTTCTATTGTTAATCAACATCTGCTTTTAGAGAAGCACCATTAATAAGTGATTATGCACTACACTGGCAGATAATAGGTATCATATCTATACATACACACAAATCAATAAAGTTGCTATATCCAGAGCAACTCAAATTCTCAAGTACTAAATAACATCAGCCTTCCTGGGGTATTACTTTCTCACTACACGTCATCACAGTTTTTCAAATGTCTTAGTGGATTAACCCTTTACCTAACACGAAAAGCAGATGACACTTTCAAATAAAATTCTTGAAGCACTAATTTTTTTTATTTTATGTGTCAAAAACATAGCTTATGACACCTCATTGGAACGAGCACATTGAGCTCGTTCCAATGAGGGGTCATAAGCTATGTTTTTGTGACAAAAAATGAAAAAGTAATAAAAATTGAATGGTGAATTTTGTGAATAGTGCTGGCCGGTTTGGGTTGTTACATTATGTAAAGGGCTAACATTTATAGTGCTGAAAGCTATGCCACAATCAACACATCTTTTGCTTTCTGTTATTTTATCTTTGAACAAGAACGTATTTTCCCCAATACAAGTGAAAAATATTGAGACAAAATACAAATCTGCATTGCGGGAAGCAGGGCAATAAGGCATATTGCACCTCGATGGTGCACATGTCTTCAACTGCTGTAACTCTGCTTGAGCGGAGCTTGAACAGAGTTAGAATGTTGAGGAGCTGACAGCTGCTCATCACTGCTCGGTGGTTCTCTCCAGGTATTCCGGCTTCCTCCACCCGTAAAACTGTCACGGTCACGATTATAAGTATGTGACCTTAAACACCAATAAATAAACAAGAGGCCCCAGAGGGCCTGAGGGTACTCACCTGACATGGTAGCCTAAATATCACCCCAGAGAATTGATTTCAACAAGTTGCATTTGCTCCTCCTAAGAAAAGCTTATACCAAATATCCAAAGATTCTGACCCGTGGATCTAACAAAAAAATATTTTTCAAGAATATTCCTCATATTGAACTAAGTTATAATTCAGGCTCCCACAGGGAGCTCATATATGAACCCAGGGACTTGGCTTTAACAAACTTGAATCTCACCCCCCCCTAAGGATGCTGCACACCAAATATCAAAACATTCCGACTGCTGGATCTGAAGAAGATTTTTAAAGAAAATTCCTCATTTTGAACTAAATTCCAATTCGAGCTCCCACAGTGAATCCAAATATGGACCTAGGGACATGGCTTGAACAAACTTGAATCTCCCCCCCCCCCCCCCCCCCCCCCCCCCCCCCACTCCTCCAAGGATGCTGCATACCAAATATCAAAACATTCCGACTGCTGGATCTGAACTGAAGAAGATTTTTAAAGAAAATTCCTCATTTTGAACTAAGTTATCATTCGGGCTCCCACAGTGAGTCCAAATATGGACCTAGGGACATGGATGGCTTGAACAAACATGAATCTCACCCCCCTAAGGATGCTGCATAACAAATATCAAAACATTCCGACTGCTGGATCTGAACTGAAGAAGATTTTTAAAGAAAATTCCTCATTTTGAACTAAGTTATAATTCGAGCTACCACAGTGAGCCCAAATATGAACCCAGGGACTTGGCTTGAACAAACTTGAATCTCACCCCCCTAAGCATGGTGCATACCCAATATCAAAAGATTCTGCCTGCTGGATCTTGAGAAGAAGATTTTTAAAGAAATTTGCCTGAAATGCACTAAGTTAAAATTCGAGCTTCTATAGTGAGCCCAAATATGAATCTAGGGAGCCGATTTGAACAAACTTGAATCAGATCCACCCCACAATGTTGCATACCAAATATCAAAAGATTCTGCCTGCTAGATCTGGAGAAGAAGATTTTTTAAGAAATTTGCCTGAAATGCACTAAGTTCGAATTCGAGCTTTTATAGTGAGCCCAAATATGAATCCAGGGGGCCGATTTGAACAAACTTGAATCAGATCCACCCCACAATGATGCATACCAAATATCAAAAGATTCTGCCTGCTGGATCTGGAGAAGAAGATTTTTTAAGAAATTTGCCTGAAATGCACTAAGTTTGAATTTCAAGCTTCTATACAGAGTCTAAATATAAACCCAGGGGGCCGATTTGAACAAACGTGAATCAGATCCACCCCACAATGTTGCATACCAAATATCAAAAGATTCTGCCTGCTGGATCTGGAAAAGAAGATTTTTGAAGAAATTTGCCTAAAATGCACTAAGTTCGAATTCAGGCTTCTATAGTGAGCCCAAATATGAATCCAGAGGGCCGATTTGAACAAACCTGAATCAGATCCACCCCACAATGTTGCATACCAAATATCAAAAGATTCTGCCTGCTGGATCTGGAGAAGATTTTTTAAGAAATTTGCCTGAAATGCTCTAAGTTCGAAATCGGTCTCCTATACTGAGCCCAAATATGAACCCAGGGGGCCGATTTGAACAAACTTGAATCTGATCCACCCTACAATGTTGCATACCAAATATCAAAAGATTCTGCCTGCTGGATCTGGAGAAGAAGATTTTTTAATCTTTTCTCATTGCCTACAGTGTTAAAAAGTGCTGACTCAGCACTTTTTCAAAAGTCCTGAAAAAAGTACCTTGTGATCAAACCGATTGGGATTTTTTTAACCATTCTATTCTACTGGATAAAAGTAAGATTTATACAAAATAAGAATTCTCTGTGTCGTGTAGTTTTGGAGATATGGTAGTTTTAAGGTTTTTCCTATTTTTAGCTCCTGAGGTTCCCACGGGGCAATGAGAAATTTTTTTTTGCATCAATCAACTACTTATGACCCATTATCATCTCATATCAAATTTGGTTCAAAACGACCTCACGGTTCTGAAAATAGAAATTTTAGGCGTGGCCAAAATTTTTGCCCCTCCCATAACGAAGGCAAATAATGCCCGACAAACTTCTCTTGAACAAACTTGATTCTAAACCTCAAAAGGACTCTGTATACCACATATCAAGTCTCTGCTACTGGTGGTTCATTAGAAGAAGATTTTCAAAAAATTTGGCCATTTTTCCCCACACCTCTGCTCAATATGAGCCAAAACCTAATTTTGATAAAAATCAAAATGCCCCATATAACCATGAAATTTAATTAAAATGTGGCCAGTGGTTTAGGAGAAAGAGGCTCAAACACCACCTTCATGCAGGACGACAGACGATGGACGAAGAGTGATAAGAAAAGCTCACTCTGACTTTCAGTCAGGTGAGCTAATAATAATACTGAGGAAAGCAACCACATATGTGATCATTCGATTCAGAAGGAGAACGTTTTTAACATGCACTATTGAAAACTGATTTCACATGTCAAGGCCACTGTTTTTGACAACAGCAATTAAATCATAAATGAATAACCAACTCAATAAAATAAATTAAACTCGATCATTTTTTTCCATGATGATATTTCTAGCATGGATTAAACCTGAATAATAAAACAAAGAAACACATGGCTGAAACACTGCTATAAACATCGGCAACTGTAGTACAAGTAGACAAATGAATGAGGATTACGTCATGCACAGTGCAAGAATGCAATACCATGACGTCATGATTTTCATTCATAAAAAATCAACTCATAGACACTGAATGACTGTCAAAATATTGTAAAATAAATTAGTAATTACTTCCAAGTGGATTTCTGAGATTGTGTTTTGAAGTCTCAACCTTATCCAAGTCACCTATGGGTCATATATATGCCCAGAAATGAAGTCTTGACTTCATATCGTAAACCCACACAGTGGTAATAATGTATATATGAAGATTATTGTGTATTCTGCATTACCCTTTACAAAACAGAAACGGAGAAATGTGCTAGATACATTATGGATGGTATGAGAACGTCATGTAAGAATGCATCCGATTGATTGATGCACATTTGAGTGATGTTATGTTGTGAATAAAATGCTTCAATACAAAACATATTCAAGCAAGAAAGTAAACAGACTGCCGTGGGTGATATTTTTCTTAGAAATATCAGCTTCATTCACATAATTCAAATTTAATCAAGGTATAAATACACAAAACAACTTGGATGGTGTACGGACAAGAATCAAAGACCCTTGTTGGCTTGACTCTTGTATTTCATGCGTGCTTTTAATTGGCACTAAGTGAAATACAGGGAAAATACCAACTCAGATCTTTGATTCCTGTCTCCTATACATACTCCATTCTCGTTGTGTCCTTCTGTCTTATTATTAACAAAATACACTGGGGGGGGGGGATTGAGAGACAATGGAGGTCCCCAACTCTCCCAGCAATTTTCCTGCCAAATGACAAGCTTATAGTACAGCCATTGTGGACTAGTCACTTTCCATGAGTGGGTAATATTTACACGGACACAATAATATTAGATTGCAAAAACTAATTATAGGAATAATTATCAAAAAATTAATTAATGGTGGTTGTTAGTGATAGGTAAATGCATGCATGGACATCGCTGCCCACGCATGGATTACAACCAGTCCAAGTCGACTGTACTGCATATACAACTCATGCCCATAATTCCCGACAATGGTTGCTTTCACCACAATATTTTGAGATCATTCTGTTATAGTTATGACTTCACTTTCTGGGTTCTACAGTCATAGAAAAGAACTCAGGGTGTGCCAACTGATATCAAAAATTAACATTTCTTGAAACTTCATTTAGCCCCAGAAATTTAGTACTTAATTCAGTTTTAAAATTTTTAAAAAAATTTCCACAAAACAATATCATGATATGGTTTTGTAGAATCCTTTTGAAAAATACACTGCTAAATTTGAAAAATTTAAATTTTTTAGTAAATTTTGTTTCTAAACAAACCTACCACAATTGTTTACAGTTGGCTGTAACGTAAGCGCAAGCCCTACTTCGCAACTAACTCAAGCTGGAAAAGTAATAGAGTGCAAAAGCACGAAAAATGAGGGTCGAGCGAGACCAGCGCTCAAAATTACAGGTACTCTCTCTGCACACCTCTTGCGTTTACCGAGTGCATGTGCAACAACCGTGACGTCAATTCCATATTTCCGCCAATGAGAAGTTTGTGATTTAGCGGGGAGGCATCGATATCAAAGATATCCCCAAGGAGGGTGGGCCTCCGGTAAACAATTGTGGTAGGTATGTTAAGAACCAAAATTTACTAAAAAATTTTAATTTCTTTTCAACCAACTCACAAGTGTTTACAATTGGCTGAATAAACAATAGGAGAAGGTGAATCACATAACCAATACCAACAAGAGTAGCAGAATGAAAAGCAAGGAGGGCAGAGAACAATAGCGAAACCTGTAATGAAGATAGAGAGAAGGCACCCGAAAAGAACAAGGCTGAGCGAAGCACAAACCCGATAAAAACAATTTTAACGAGGGTGCACAACAGCCTGAGCCGCAACGAGAGGGCCTAAAGAATAAAGGTCCTCAGATTGCTGCTGTAGGTGGCGGAGATAAAAGAAGAAGAAGGTAGAAGCATTCCTCCAGTGAGCCGCATTCCTAACATCCCGGAGTGAAACAGAATTGGAGAACGCCCAGGATGTAGAAATGGCACGAACCTCATGATCATTAAACACGTTCGAAACAAGATCCGAAGCAGACAAGTGGGAATAAGCCAGCTTTATTGCAAGACAGATCCACCTGGAAATAGAATGAGAAGAGATAGACTGCCTCTTAGAAATGAGAAACACAAAGAATCTCTTCCGACCCCTCCTAATGAACTGAGTGCGATTAATGTAAGTCTTGACTGCACGAACAGGACAAAGAAGAGGTCTCCGACCATCGACAGCGGGGAGAGCCCGAATGCAGATGGGAGGAGGTACCGATTCAGAAAGTTGATTCTTAGCCAGAAAAGAGCAATCAGTAGTGAAGGTGACACTGTTAGCATCATTTCTGAAGAAAGCAGAATCAACAGATAGCGCATGAAGCTCACTGACTCGTCGCAAACACAAGAAGGAAAGCCATCTTATAAGTGAGAAAATGCATATCGGTCTCAGATAAAGGCTCGAATGGTGCCCCCTCCAAACAGTGCAACACCCATTTCAAGTTCCACTTGGGTGTAAGATGCAAAACTCGAGGCCTCTTCAAAGAAAACTGCCAAATGAGTTTGGAGAGAAAAAGATTACGACCGATGCACCGCTTTCCCACATAAGAGAAAGTATCAGACAGCATAGACCGATAGCCCTTAATTGTAATAGGCTGGAGGCCCTTGGAGTCCTAAAGATATACCAGAAAATCCGCAATTAGAGCGATTGACGGATCACGGTAATCCACATTGTGATCTGCACACCAGCGGCAGAAAACCTTCCACTTCGCAGCATAAGTCATGCCAGTGAAATGTCGCTGCAATGCAGAAATGCACTCCACTGTTCGTCTCGAAAAACCTCTACGTGGGAGACAGGACCTGATAAAAGACAGGCGTGAAGGGACAGGCTCGCCAGGTTGTTGTGATACTTCCTGGGATGACCCTGGGAAAGAAGATCGCGACGTAGAGGTAGACGAATCGGCCGATCTGCCAACAGAGGCCGCAGCAGATTGATCCACACCCTCTGTGGAGACAGAGGTGAGATCAGAATGATCCTGCAACTGCAAGCACAAATCTTCGCTAATACTTGAGGAAGAATCGGTGCAGGAGGGAAGGCATAGCCGATCCAACTTGTCCAGTCCAGAGACAGAGCCTCTACCACAAATGCCAGAGCATCTGGACAAGGAGAGACAAAGGTCTCTACCTGATGATTTCAGCGAGTGGCAAAAAGGTCGACCTGAGGATGTCCCCACCGCTCACAAATCGCCTGAAACACCGACCGATGTAGAATCCATTCGGTTGGAAGGACACTGTCACATCAGGACAGGGAGTCTGCTAGGACGTTGAGATGCCCGGGAATGTGTCGAATGGACACCTGAGCGTTTACATCCCGTGCCAACAGAAGAAGATCCCGAGATAGCCGATACATGGGAAACGAATGCGTGCCTTCTTGATTCCGTACGTAGGCCACTACTGTCAAATTGTCCAAAAGAAGTAGGACAATATGGTCTGACAGGTGAGGGATCCAAAGCTGAATAACTTAACAGAAGAGCAAGGAGCTCCTTCTGGTTGATATGAAGGCCCACCTGCTCGCTGTCCCACTCGCTGTGAGTGGACAGACAGAGAGGATCCAACGTTGCACCCCAGCCCTGATCACTGGCATCCGCAGTAAGGATGTGATCGGCCAAAGGAAGATCCAACGGAACACCCTGTGTCAGCCAGGGAACATCGGCCCAAGAGTGGAGGTGACAAAGCAGGGACTGAGGAATAGGAAGTTCCAGGTCCAGCGGATCTACATTCGGACGCCAATGATCCAACAAAAAGTGTTAGAGAGGTTTGACAAACAAGCGACCGAGCGGAATGAGATCTGTCACCGAACCGCAAAGGCCCAGCATCCGAAGGAAAGTCCTGGCCGAGACCGAGGAAGACTGAAGCAGGTTCTGAGTCAAGGCGAAAAGAATCGTCACCCGAGCATTGTGGACCGACACCACATTGTGAAGAGTGTCGAAATCCATCCCCAAATGACGAAAATGCTGAGAAGGAAGGAGATCCGACTTCTCGCGGTTGACTCTGAAACCCAACGATGCTAGTAGGCAAAGAAACTGCCGGACATCTGACTCCAGAACAGCACCATCGTGGTGCCGTTGGAGGATTTCCTCCAGGTAGGCTGACGAAGTTACAGCCGACTGAGCATGGTGGAAAGCAAGCACATGTGACATCAGTCGGGTGAAGGCCCAAGGAGCCAGGTTCAAACCGAACGGGAGAGCTCTGAATTGATAGACTCGATCCCGAAACGAGAACTGAAGGTATTTCCGTGATGCCAGATGAATGTGTACATGGAAGTAGGTATCCTTCAGGTCGATACTGGCAGCAAAGTCGTCCTGACGAACTGAACATCGAACCGACCGGAAAGTCTCCATACTGAAACGAGGAGCTATTATGTACTCGTTCAGGATACTCAGATCGATGACAGGACGAAATTGGCCATTTTTCTTCGGCACCAAGAAAAGTCTTGAGTAAAACCCCGGTGAAAGGGTGTTCCTGACCACCTCGATCGCCGCTTTGGAGAGGAGATTGTCGATCTCCTGCACCAGAAGGTCCTGACATAGTGAATCGGAAGGGACCCGAGTCAGGAGGGGCACCCGAGTTAAACTGGGGTGCTGAGGGAAGGACAGTTGCAGACCAGATTGTATGATGTCGAGGACCCAAGTGTCCGACGTTATCTCTGTCCAACGGTCATAAAACAGCGACAACCTTCCCCCGACTGGAGGTGAATCGAGGTGAGGACCTTCACTTGCGGCCTCGATGAGGCCCCCAGAGGAGAAACCACCACCTTGGGAAGCGACAGAGTCCTGAGACTTTCCTGCCTGAGGCTGTCAGCGAGCCTGGCCGCGTCGGCACTTCTTCTGAGCAGAAGGAGCATACGAAGCCGACGTGGCCGACGAGGCAGACACAGCAGGACGCTTGGCGGGCCTGGAACGACCACCACCCGCAGCAGCAAGTTGGTCCAGCTGTCGCAGCAAAAGTTGGTCCTTCGAATGACGAAGAACCTCGCCACAGACAGCTTCCACGGAACCATGGAACAACTGAGGTCCAACCAAAGAGGCAGACCTCAGAACAGCACACTGCTCAGAAGAAAGGGATGGAGAAGAATCCAACACCGCATCCCAGCGTGCCAGCTCCAAATTAGCCGTGTTACAGGCGTGAGCGTGTGTCAAGTTCATGACAGCCTGTGACAAAATGCGAAAAGGCGCCTGAGCATCATAAACTCCCCTGGTGGAAAATATTCTGCCAGGGCAGCGACGACATGGTCCGTGAGAGAAAACATACCCAGCATCTCTCGGACAGGCCCACCATAGATTCAACCACTGACATCGGAGAACTGCCGACTTAGGCTTAGTTAACCCGAGGGAGGAAGAATCCTCATCCACAGCAGTCATCCCTTGGAAGACTGGTGGACAAACGGAATTGATAACACGAAACAGCGATGGAGACAGAAAGGCATCAGCTCTAGAAAAGAAAGAACCTTTGAGGGACTTAGAACGCATTTTGGCGTCCAAGCCCTGGAAGGACTCAACAACCTGAGCCGATTGCAGAGGATGCAAAGTCCCAGAGCTAGAAGGTTCAACAGGGTTACGGCGCTGCACAGAGGACCGCAGCCGGACGGTCACAGATGGCTGGTCTGAAGGTTGAATGTCCGGCAATAAGCCAAAGACAAAATCCAAAGCCTGCCCCAAGACTGACGAGGGGGCCCATCACCTTCAAGAAAATCATCATCCTCTGTTGCAGAGGAGACGTAGCCCAACTCAGGCTGACCAGCAGAAACCTCCTGTGAATACTGTGCAGTATCCAAGGGGCCAGGCGAGACATCTCGGCAACCGACCAAAGTAGGTTGTGCCTCAGGAGGCCAACTTGAGGGTTGCTAAAAAGCAACCGGGTGAGCACCAAAACGTCCTGACGCAGGTCACCCTGAGAATCCATCGCAGCAGCATCGCCCAACAGAGTGTCCTCCCAATGGCCCCTTCTGGTTGAAGAACTCAAATCTTCAGAAGAGACCAATGACGAACATCGACTGGCAGACAGAACAGGGAGACGGTGAGAAGACACCGGAGGATAGTCCCGACTGTGATGCCCCTCTGCGGAACAGAAGGTCCTGCCTGCAAATCCTCTAAAGAGACCGACGGCGTACGTCGATCGGTAGCTGGACCTGGGACACGGTGAGAAGACACCAGAGGATTGTCCCAAGAATGACAGGATCCTGCCATTGGCCTCTGCGCGGCAGAAGGCCCCAACTGCCCTTCCTCTGAGACCGACAGCAAGCATTAATCGACATCCAGACTCAGAACACAGTGAGGAATCACCGGAGGAAGGTTCCGAGAGTGACAGCTAACCGGGGCTGTCACTGACCTCTGCCAAACAGCAGGCCCTGGATGCCAATGTCCCAACCACATCCTGCTAGTCGGCACACTAGCAGGGGAAGGAGAAACAATAAACGATTTGCTTAAGGGGCGAGGAATCGCTGCCGAATGGCTCAACCGACTAGGAGCAAACCTAGCCAGATGAGACAGAGCAGACAGCAAACCCGCACAGCTTCGCCATGAAGCCAGGGGAGGCTGAGAGCTCACAGACACACCAGCAGATACAGTCTCGGTCCCCCGAGACTGTATACCATCCCCAGAGGAGATGGAAGAGGCACCATCATACAGAATAGGATCTGTAGTAACAATTTCCTCAGCAACTGTCTATGGCATAGGAGGCAAATTGGAGAGGGACACCAAGCTGACCTCGGGAGAAGCTCTCTACGAAAATAGACGCCTCAAGAGTGACATCAGAAGACAAAGAGACCACGGTCTCCATGTCAGGTATCACCGCACTAGCACCGTCAACAGTTGCAGAGGAACTCGCCAAAGAAAAAGCCAGATCAGCATCCTGTATGACAGAGTCACTACGTGCACTCACAGAAATATCTGATAAGGCACGGCTACCCTTACCCCGAGAACGAGGGGTTCTAGCTCTAGATAGAATCACCTTGTTAACAGAAGCCCAGAATTTTGAGGGCCAAACCCCACAAATACCACATGATTGGGCCTAAGTACAATTGTTGCAAGTGACACAGGTGGAATGAGAGTCGTCCACATGTTTCAACTGCAAGCAAGAGGAACAAGGAATAGTCTTAGGCATAATATGAAAATGAAATATGAAATCAAGCTTCCCGCCGACGGAAAACAGAACAATGGTTGTGTTCACACATGGGGGAAAAGCAAGACTATGTGTGAAAAAGCAAGCAAAAATTATCAAAAATAGCATTAAATAGTAATAATTTTGAAAGCTTGAAAAGGATACAATCCACTTGCACACAATCAGATGAAGATAGCACATACAAATAAGTTGTTCACGAAGATAACAGCTAAGAAATAGCAAGAGTCAGAAAAATTTACGTCCATGTACAATGGCGGAAATAAAAGGAATTGACATCACGGTTGTTGCACATGCGCTCGGTAGACGAATGAGGTGTGCAGAGAGAGTACCTGTAATTTCGAGCGCTGGTCTCGCTCGACCCTTTTTCGATCTTTTTCGTGCTTTTACACTCTATTACTTTTCCAGCTTGTTTGGAAAAATTTCTTAAAAGCTTGAGTTAGTTCCGAAGTAGGGCTTGCACTTACGTTACAGCCAATTGTAAATAAACAACTGTGAGTAGGTTTCATGGATTCATTCCATACTTGCACACAATCAGATGAAGATAGCACATACAAATAAGTTGTTCACGAAAATAACAGCTAAGAAATAGCAAGAGTCAGAAAAATTTCCGTCCATGTACAATGGCGGAAATAAAAGGAATTGACGTCACGGTTGTTGCACATGCGCTCGGTAAACGAATGAGGTATGCAGAGAGAGTACCTGTAATTTCAAGCGCTGGTCTCGATCGACCCTTTTTCGATCTTATTCGTGCTTTGGCACTCTATTACTTTTCCAGCTTGTTTGGAAAAGTTTCTTAAAAGCTTGAGTTAGTTCCGAAGTAGGGCTTGCACTTACGTTATAGCCAATTGTAAACAACTGTGAGTAGGTTGAAAAGAATTGGGGGCCGGATGTGGTTGATTCATTAGATAAAGGGTTAATTTAACTTTCATGGATTCATTCCATACTACTATATTCATGTTTTTGGGGGGAATTTCCAATATTGCCTAGTACCGAAATAAAGTCTATGGAAGTTTTAAAGAATGGCAGTACCCATTCCAACAGAGTTGGAGGATGTCACACAAGTATCACCTCCGCATGAGAATAATTAACAGAATACAGCTGCCGGGCTACTGATAAAATTACTGATCTGTGTCTGATAATGGAGTGTCATGTTCTTGAAAGTCACTTTATTACTCTCATTATAAAACCCAGGTAAATGAAGGTGAATCACAGATTGCCCAGTGGAATATATTGGTGCATATCTGAGAAGAAACATTATCTTTTGCATACATGTAGTTCTATTCAACATAAATTTCATAATTTTTCTAAGATTGTGAGCCTTGTGATATGCAAAAATTTCTTTTAAATTTTTTGCTTTTTAAGGTGAATTTTCAACTGCTTTCAACAAAAAGAAGTCAATGCATTACGTGTACAGTCCATTTAAAACATGGACCAAGTTCGAGTGTGTGATATTACATAATAGCTGTGCTAAAAATAGACTAATTAACTTGACTTACACTGCTGGGACTTTTTTATGGTTACCGTAGCAATTGCTAAAACTATTCAGACAAAAAACAATTTGAGTTTTGTATTCTAGCTGTGTAGAATCAAACATGAAATTAGAATTAAAGCATTTGGTGATTAACAGAATTTATTTATTTATTAATTGACTGAATTATTTATTTGGTTGTGGGCACGATGAGGAAAATTTCAGTTATAAGACAAAACACTGATAATTTCAGTTGAAATATTTTTAAAGCTGGAGCATTTATACCCAGTTATCCAGAATGCAATGCTATAGATTTATAAATTGAAAACATGAGCAATGAGAAGCGTGACATATACCCCCCATTGCCATATAAACACACATACTAAATATGTTTGGGGGCGTGGTGGCTCAGTAGGTAGAGGTGCAGGCTGCAAGCCTAGAGGTCCTCGGTTCGAATCACACCTGCGACAACCGCGTTGTGTCCTTGGTCAAGACACTTCACTCCCATTGCCCATGTGGGGGCACGATGACGCCGTGTACTAAGGCATACTGCACATCGATGGTACGCATGTCTTCAACCAATCTAACCCTACCTGTGCTGCAGTGTGGAGTTACGATGTTGGGGAGCTGGCAGCTGCTCGTCGTTGCTCGGTAGTTCTCTCCGGGTACTCCGGCTTCCTCCACCCGTAAAACTGTCACGGTCATGATTAGCCATTGTGCATAAATATGTGACCTTAAACGTCAATAAATAAATACTAAATATGGTTTCAATTTGATGACACATACATTCTAAGTCGAAAAAGGCCCATAAATCTAGAAAAATAATGGGACAGACCCTGTTACTTGTGGATATTCTTTTACAAAGTGGGTCCAAGAGCATAAAAAAAAATAAATCAAACCCAATATGCATTGAATGCAATGCAGAGGTCGAGAACAATTTTCTAAGTCGAATGAGTGAAAAAGGGCCATAACTCTAGGAAAAACAAGAGCTATTGCTGAAGGCAATTCATACCCCACTGCAGTGGTGGACCAATGAAGCCTTTGGATCAGTCCATAGGAAGAATACTGCTAATCAATTGGCTGAAAAGATACGGAATCTTGAGTAGATTTATTTATTGGTGTTTAAAATTCACATAGTTCTGCACAATGACTAATCTTGACTGTAACATGGATATGAAGTCAAGTCCAGCCAATTGTTTATACCCATGTTGCCCATTTCAAGGAATTCCACCTCAGGCATTGGATACCAAGTCCTATTTTACCAGTAAAACAGAGCTTCTTTACCACAGTAAAGCAATGCTTCACCTCACAGGGTTCCCACAGGGAGAAACTGAGAAGCTGGCAATGATAACTATGCAAGGCATTGTTCTGCATTCTCAAGTACCATCCAGCGATTTTTCTGCTCTCTTTGGTAAAGGGTCCTGGTCCCTTGTCATTGGGAAAATTGGCATCATGGAGGCTCCAAATGAGAATTTCTTTTATAACAAACAGTTACGTGAAATAATGATCAATCTATCTCTGTAATCGCCATCTACCTGTTCCTATACTCTTAACCCTTAAAGCTGGAGATATTTATACATTTTTGCTTCACTTTGACAGTCTATATTCTGTGGCTTTGCTGTTGTTTCTAGGAAAGTCTTGGCTGCCTATATAGGCAGCCAAGACAAGCCTAAAAACAACTAACAAGGATCTTAGAATATTACTTGCAAATGTATCTAAAGACTGTCTGTTGGGGCACCTGTTTTGTTGCAGTAAAAAGTGATCAAAGTTGTGTGATCAAAGTCATCATTTGACCTTTCACAGTTATAAGTTGTTTGACCTTAAATTCAGATGCTTTCAATGCCACCTTGGTTATTACTAGTTTTCTGAGGGCATCATTTATGGCTGCCCATTTCAGGATACTAATTGTTAAACTAGAATTACTGTGAGCACTGCTCACTAAAGATACCACCCACTCCAACCAAGAAACATTTCACAACAGTAAAAAAAGCAAAATAGAAGGTGCACATCTATAATGTATATAAAAGAATGTCTGAGAGTTTCAATGAAATTCGCCCACTGGTATAAGAGGAGTAGCGGATAGCAGGAGTGTACCCCCCTAAAGCATCACAACAATTTCGCTAAGTTCATTTCGCCCTTTGGGAAAGAGTAAAAAATAAAAATACCTGAAAGCAAAATAGGAGGTGCACATCTATAATGTATAGAAAAGAATGCCTGTAAGTTTCAATGAAATCCACCCACTGGTTTAAGAGGAGTAGCGGATAGCAGATGTGTACCCCCAAAGCGTCACGGACGTACGGAAGTACGGACGTACGGAAGTACGGAAGTACGGACACCATGAATGCTATATACCGCCCACTTTTCAAGTGGGTGGTATAATAAATGTTTTTGAGTGGGGAATACCTGGTAAGATTGGGAAATTTGGGTTGTAATTGAAACAAGAGGCCCAGGCCTGAGAGCGCTCATCTCACATTGACAACTATCAACAGAGGGTCCTGATTTGAACAAACTTGCATCTGCCCCATTAAGATAACCATATACCAAATATCAAAACATTCTGAAAGGTGGATCTGAAAATTAAAAAAAAAAAGAATATTCCTCATATTGAACTAAGTTATAATTTCGGGCTCCTATAGGGAGCTCAAATATGAACCCAGGGACTTGGCTTTAACAAATTTGAATCTCACCTCCCTAATGATACAGTATACCAAATATTAAAAGATTCTTACTCCTGGATGTGAAGAAGATTTTTAAAGAAAATTCCTCATATTGAACTAAGTTATAAATCAGGATCCCACAGGGAGCCCAAATATGAACCCAGAGACTTGGTTTGAACAAACGTGAATCTCACCCTATAAGGATGCTGCATACCAAATATCAAAAGATCATTACTGGAGGATGTGAAGAAGATTTTTAAAGAATGTTCCTCATATTGAACTAAGTTACAAGTTGGTCTCCCACAGGGAGCCCAAATATGGACTCAGACACATGGCTTGAACAAACTTGAATCACACCTCCCTAAGGATGCTGTATAACAAATATCAAAGCATTCTGACTGCTGGATCTGAACAAGAAGATTTTTAAAGAAAATTCCTCATACTGAACTAAGTTATAATTTGGGTTCCCACAGGGAGCCCAAATATGAACCCTGAGACTTGGCTTGAACAAACGTGAATCTCACCCCCCTAAGGATGCTGCATACCAAATATCAGAAGATTTCTTACTGGTGGATGTGAAGAAGAAGATTTTTAAAGAACGTTCCTCATATTGAACTAAGTTACAATTTGGGCTACCACAGGGAGCCGAAATATGGAGACTTGGCTTGAACAAACTTGAATCACACTTCCCTAAGGATGCTGTATACCAAATATCAAAACATTCTGACTGCTGGATCTGAACAAGAAGATTTTTAAAGAAAATTCCTCATACTGAACTAAGTTATAATTTGGGTTCCCACAGGGAGCCCAAATATGAACCCTGAGACTTGGCTTGAACAAACGTAAATCTCACCCCCCTAAGGATGCTGCATACCAAATATCAAAAGATTCTTACTGGTGGATGTGAAGAAGAAGATTTTTAAAGAATGTTCCTCATATTGAACTAAGTTACAATTTGGGCTCCCACAGGGAGCCGAAATATGGACTCAAGAGACTTGGCTTGAACAAACTTGAATCACACCTCCCTAAGGATGCTGTATACCAAATATCAAAACATTCTGACTGCTGGATCTGAACAAGAAGATTTTTAAAGAAAATTCCTCATATTGAAATAAGTTATAATTTTGGATCCTACAAGGAGCTCAAATATGAACCCTGAGACTTGGCTTGAACAAACGTGAATCCCATAGAGAGCCCAAATATGGACCCAGGGATTTGATTTCAATACACATGTGAAACAATCTTCCTAAGATGTTATATGTGAAATATGAAAGCTTTTGGAGCAGTGGTTTGGGAGAAGATTCTTTAATATTTTCCCCATTATCCACAGGGTTAAAAAATGCTGACTCAGCATTTTTTCAAAGTCCCGAAAAAGTCCCTATTTTTAGCTCTTGTGATTGCCACGAGGCATTTTGAAAAAAATGTTGGGCATAAATCAAGTACTTATGACCCATTCATACTTCATATCAATTTGGTTCAAATCGGCCTCTCGGTTTGGAAAATAGAAATTTTGGGAGCAGCAAAAATTCTTGTCTCTCCCGTGACGATGACAAATATTGCCCCTCCAACTTCTCTTGAACAAACTTGAGTCTATACCTCAAAAGGGAGCTGTATACCAAATATACAAAGTCTCTGCTACGGCTAGTTCATGAGATGATTTTTTTTTAAAATTGAGGCATTTTGGCCTAACCCCCTCCTCAATATGAGCAGAAACCCAATCTGAAAAAAAACCCAAATGCACCTATATAACCCCTACTCATGTGAAATTTCATTAAAATGTGGCCAGTGGTTTGGGAGAAAAAGACCCAAACACCACCTTCACGAAAGATGATGGACGATGGACAAAAAGTGATCAGAACAGCTCACCATGACTTTCAGTTAGGTGAGCTAAAAATCAAACCCTAATGCCATTGAGAAAGGGTCCAACATTCCAAATGTAGACATCCAAAAGAATCCCTGCTGTCAAAACGTAAAACTTGAACTACGTGGGTAACTACATTAAATATGGATGGATAGAATTTGTTTTCTGGATTGGCAGATTTGTTTGATCTTAGATTTTTAAACAAGGTTATATTTAGATTGATAGTTGGGTCTCGAGACTCCATTTTTATAGTGTGATCATGGGGTGAATGAATGCAGGTTTTAAATGGAGTGTCTCTCCATCTTGCAGCACATGTTTATTGTTTTGTATTATTTATTTATTATTTTTTTATTGGTGTTTAAGGTAACATACTTCTGCAGTGGCTAATCCTGACCACAACAAAGAGATAAAGTCAAGGTCAGTCAATCGTCTATACCCCATATTGCATATTTTAGAGGACTTGCACACCAAGCATTAGTGACTGGGCCCTATTTTACCAGTGAAACAGAGCTTGTTTACCACAGTAAACAAGCACTTATTGTTTTGTAAATAACGGTGGAGTAGGGGCGGGGGGGGGTAACATTACGTTGAAAAAGGCTCTTCAAAAACTTTCAAGCATTTTCAAGAAAATATATCAACCACATTGACATAACGGTCAATGGCTGTAATAAAACAAGATGTATGTCAGAAAATACAGTGGGTTATAAGCAGTATGTCTCATGTACATAACAGGTAGGCAAGTTTAACAACATTTGCAAAATTTATAGCTGATGTGTTCAAACTCTGGGAACTGCACAAAAGCAATGTACTGATATATTAATTCAAATGATAATACCTATTCATTTTAGGCCGCAGTGTCATGTTATGAAAAAAAGTAATGCACGACTGCTTCTACTTCCAATAGCTACAATTAATGTTATTATAATTACACGGTACTGCTCCAACAGGTTTTCTATATGGTATATACTGTTAACACCCATTTTGTAAATACTGTTAAATCTCAAAATAATGTGAAGTTAATGAAATACAATTCTCCTTAATTTCTTAAAATAACACTAAAATCTTTTAACTAACAGCCTTTACTGGCTTCAGATGCCCTGCATTTGTCATCATGGGAGACAATGGGGATTTAGAAAGAATGTCATAAAATAATGTGATGGTAATTAAATACAATTTTTAAGGTTCCTGGAGGCAAGGATTGATAAAATAAAGAGGATATTCAAGGCCATTTCTCAACATTTTTCAGCATTTTTCAAGGTCTCACAACAGCCAAATTCATGGATTTTCAAGACCATGCCTCCACCAATTCTAACTAGGCCCCTTTGGTTATTATCCCCTCCTCTCACTTCCTTTGAAGGGAAGTGGGAGGAGGAGGTAATAGTGTTCAATCGATTAACAAAAATGGTTGCTGACTGGTTATTTGAGCTCATAATAGGCTGATTCAAATGCAGATTCCGATTGTAATACCATGTACTACTAGACAAGTCAAGGCTTGGAAAGAACTACATTAAACTTAACATTTTTCACACTGTTAAACTTCGTTGACTGGGGTCGCAGTAAAATTAACATGTCGCACACACTTGGGCGGTAAACGTGGCTCTCAGAGCCATGTTTACTGCCCAAGTGCGTGCGACTGGTAATTTTGCTGCGACCTGAGTCAATGGAGTGCAACCTTCACTTTTCCAGTATGAACTGGCGATTTCCGCAAGTATGCTCCATTGCAAGATTTACATGTCAATTAACTTGTATATCCCATAAAGCAGCGTCTAGAGAGATTAAGAATATACATTCTGGTCATTTCTCAACTTTATTGAATGGTATCAGTGACATCATTTTACATTAACAATTGCAGAAGATAATAAAATGCGGTTGATGAATCATCACAAAATGCTTGGCAACAATCATTCCAGGAGACGTTGCCATTCTCATCTGATTGGTCACAATCGCCTAATTGTGGTGGCTGGTTCCAATCATCCCTTGAACACTAGAAGGCAATAACCAGAGGGTTCAAGTAGATACTACATCATCATCAATCCTGGCATATAAAACTGTTCAGTTATGATTGTTTGCTTTGTCCACATTTTTCCATGAATATTGAAGAACATTCAATGCCTCCTGGTCCATTTTCCAGGTTTTCAATGTCTTGAATGGCCCTTAGTCAAATTCAAGACTGTTCCTTGAATCCATGGTCTCGCGGGAACCCTGAATTTCCTTAAAATTCTTAAAATAGTACTAAATCTAACTAATAGCTTTCAGTGAATTCAAATAATAATAATAAATAATTTTATATAGCGTAAAACCACCTAGGATGCTCTAAAACACTTTACAATAAGATGACCTAAGAGTCAATCCATATAGAAAACTGAGTTAAATAAATATGTTTTAAGTTGTCGTTTGAAAATAGGTAAGGCCACACAAAGTAGATCTTCTGTTTCTCAGGCCATTATTTGTAAAATTGCATGCGGGCGAGCGGTTTTTTATTTTATTTTTTATTTCAGTAATTACTTGTTTGCATCAAAAGTTCATGTTCTTGGTTCAAGTTTTAGGCCTCATAATCTACAGAATGGCATGGGTGTTGGTGTATTTCATCCCTTGAGTGCAAGAAGGCTTTGCAATGCTAAAGCATTGCAAAGCCTTCTTGCACTCAAGGGACAAATTCATCAATATTTTTAACTTGGGTAAAATATCAGACATAAACCATTTAATTTTTATTTTTTTAAAGTTTAAATTGGTTATAAAAAGAGAGCATGCGGCAGCCAAAAGGACCATGCGGGAGGGCCTGAGAAACAGATTTTCTATTTTTTTAGGCCTAAGCTTGTCTGTGATCTGATCAGGGGAGGTAGCCCTGCACTTGCCATTATATTTGCCAACAAACTCATATCTCTCATATCTCATCTCATGCATGGATCACTTGGTGTAACATGGTAGTCCATGAGTTGAAAAATTGCTGTCACTTTCAATACTAATTTTTTCCTAGAAATTAAACAAGAGGGACTGAGGGCGCTCACCTGACATGGTAGTCTAAATATCAAACCAGGGACTTGACTTGAATAAGCTGCATACGCCCCTCCTAAGAAAAGCATATACCAACTAGATGAAGCGATTGTGCCCACACAATACACAGGATTTTCCTTCTATTTTCAGTTCCTGTACTTTTACGTCCCAAAATTGAGATAAACGCATAAAAAACAGATTTTTTTCCCAAACAAAATATTTTCAGCCTAAATTTTTTTATTCTTCTTAAAATGCATAAAAAACCAAAAAAATAATTTCTGGATTTTGGTCTAAAATTTTCCAAGTCCCACCCGGACCCCAAATTTTCAGTGTAAAAAAAAAAAAAAAATTTTTGTCCTAAACTTGACCGAAACACATAAAAAACAAAAAAAAAAATCCGGATTTTGGTCCAAAATTTATAAGTCCGGAACGGGGCCCCAAATTTTCAGCCTAAATATGAACCCAGGGACTTGGCTTGAACAAACTTGAATCTCACCCCCCTCCTCATATTCCTCATACTGCACTAATTGAAACATTTGGGTTCCCATAGAGAGTCCAAATATGGACCCAGGGAATTGATTTCAATAAACGTGAGAAACAATCTTCCAAAGATGTTATATGTGAAATTTGAAAGCTTTTGAAGCAATGGTTTGGGAGAAGAATAGTCTTAAATGTTTTTCCCATTACCCACAGTGTTAAAAAATGCTGACTTAGCACTTTTTCAAAGTTCCCAAAAAGTATCCCATGATAAAACTGTTAGCAATTTTTTTTTACCATTCCATTCTGTTGGTCCTAAGGAAGCTTCACTCCAAATAAGAATTCTCAGTGTCGTGTAGTTTTGGAGATATGGGCGTTTTAATTTTTTTTGTATTTTCAGCTCCTGCGATTCCCATGGGGCGACGGGAAAAAAAATTGGGGCATAAATTAAGTACTTATGACCCAATAAGCCCTCATATCAAATTTGGTTCAAATCTGCCTCTCGGCTTGGAAAATAGAAATTTGGGAGTGGCAAAAATTCTTGCCCCTCCCATAACGAAGGCAAATAATGCCCGACAAACTTCTCTTGAACAAACTTGATTCTAAACCTCAAAAGGACTCTGTATACCACATATCAAGTCTCTGCTACTGGTGGTTCATTAGAAGATTTTCAAAAAATTTGGGGATTTTTTCCCCACACCTCTGCTCAATATGAACCGAAACCTAATTTGGCTAAAAATCAAAATGCCCTATATAACCACTACTTACATGAAATTTAATTAAAATGTGGCCAGTGGTTCAGAAGAAAGAGGCTCAAACACCACCTTCAAGCAGGACGACGGACGAAGAGTGATAAGAAAAGCTCACCTTGACTTTCAGTCAGGTGAGCTAAAAAAACAGCTGTCTGGTGAAAAATCCACTCTACAGTGTTTAAGAATCCTCTCTGCCAAAACTGCATGTAATTTTTAGTTGAATATCTTATGAACTGATAATACAATTCATTCAGAGGACAATAAAGCAATGATTTGTTTACAAGTTGGCTGGCCCAAAAAATTTAGGCCTTTTTGAAATTATCATATACAGATTCAAGTCAACAGGGTTAATTGCTTTTATCCTTAAACTGGTAAAGTGCTTGATGATAACATTGGTGGACAGGAATTTATTCGCCATGTGCATGTTCGGTCATAATTTAAGGCACTCTCCAATCAACTGTAACAAAATATAAGTCTTTTAAAGAAAATAAGCTTTCGATTTTGACTGAATTATATTCATATCTACAGAATATGAATGCTTAGTTAAGGCACCAGTACTCTTCAACATCGAGTTCTGATTGTGGCTTCAAGCACAAAGGCAGTTAATTATTTAGAGTTTGGATAATTAAATCAAATTACACATAACTGTTAACAAAATATTCATTCTTTGTGTCTCCTCCATCTGTAGGATGAAACATTTTGGGAAGTTTTAACTTCTTGCTTGTTGCTGACGGACATTCCAAGACAGGATTTCTCAAGTCACTGAAGTAAGTATAATTTGGGCACGTTTAACCCTTTATCCAACACTGCCGATATCAAAATTTATTATTTTAATTTTTGTTTTTTCCAGCAATCACATATGATTTCGTTGAATTGTTTTGAAAAATCTATTTTTTTAACTGTTTAATCTGTAAATTATGCAGGCGGTTGCAGCCGTCCGTCAATCCAGCATGAACTTTACATTACCGCCTTCTCCTCATAAACCACTAGGCCAAATTTGATATGCATGTTCGAATTATTTGTCAATTCAAGTTTGTTCAAATAAAGTTGCCATGCCAACAGGTGGCACCACAAGGGGCATTACCCTGATAGCACCCATTAATTGTTTTCCAAAATTAAAAAAAATCTTTTTCTCCAAAACCATCAAATAGAATCTTTTGATATACAACATCTCTAGTAGGAGTGAATCTGAAGAAGGTTTTTAAAGAAATGTCCTCACATTGCACTAAGTTAAACTTTAGGCTCCAATAGAGAGCCAAAATATTAACCCAGGGATACGATTTGAACAATTTTTGGGCTCCAACTCACATTTTATCTTGGTGTAATATGAGGAAGCACTTCCATGAGGTGTTAATCAGACCAGGTCCCACAAACCCCGCAACCTTTGATGATATACCAGAGGAACCCCTAGATATTGACTGCTCACCACCTACTAAATTGGAAATTCTAAGCGCAATAGCCAGACTCAAGAACAACAAGGCCCCAGGCACTGACAGCATAACCAGCGAGATTCTGAAGGTAGACATTCAAGCCACAACAGATATTCTCCATGATCTATTCTTGAAGATTTGGAACTCAGAAGACATCCCAGCAGACTGGTCTCGTGGGCTAATTGCAAAGATTCCAAAGAAAGGGGACAAGGAGGAATGTGGCAACTGGTGGGGGGGGTAACACTGTCAATCCCAAGCAAGGTTTTCTGCAAGGTCCTACAGCGGAGGCTGAACGAAGCTATCGACTCACGGCTACGGAAGGAACAGGCTGGCTTCAGGTCAGGATCAAGCTGCATTGATCACATCTTCACCCTGCGAAATATTCTCAAGCAGTGCATTGAGTGGAATAGTAAAGTTCAAATCAACTCTGTAGACTTTGAGAAGGATTTCCACAGTATCCACCGAGAGACTCTTTGGAAGATCTTGTCAGCATATGGGTGCCCAGAGAAATACATCAACATCATCAAGCTTTTCTATCGCAACTTCTTGTGCTCTGTTATCCACAACAGCAAGATTTCAGATTGGTTCTGCATCTCCAGTGGGGTTAGACAAGGATGTATTATGTCTCCAATGCTCTTCCTAGTGGCGATAGACTGAACTATGCGTAAGACAAATGGAAACAGGGAGCGGGGAATCAGATGGACCCTTCAAACAATTCTGGACGACTTGGATTTTGCTGATGATATAGCGCTGATCTCCAGTACAAGTGCTCAGCTGCAGAAGAAGACTGATGATTTGGCCAGATATGCCCAACAGGTGGGGCTCAAGATCAACAGTAAAAAAACCAAGACTATGCAAATCTCAGACAAGGTGGCCGCAATACAGTTGGAGGGTGTAGATGTTGAGGAAGTGGAGGAGTTTACCTACCTTGGCAGCATAGTTGGAAAGAAGGATTCAACTGGGAAGGATGTCACCAGCAGGTTGAAGGCGAGGGCAGCCTTTTGCCAGCTCAAGGCAATATGGAGGTCCAAGAACCTTAGAGAGAGGACCAAAATCAAGATCTACAGAAGCAACATTCTCTCTGTGTTGTTGTATGGGGCGGAGTATTGGAGAGATATACAGAAAGACAGTCATCGGCTCTCTGTTTTCCACACATCATGTTTAAGGAGGATATGCAGGGTCTATTGGGAGCAGTGAGTGTCAAACAGTGCACTGTATGAAAGGACTGGCCTGAGAGACATTACATCGATAATAAAAGAAAGAAAGTGGAGATGGTTAGGCCATGTCATCAGGAAGGACAGCAGCAGCATCACTCGCATAGCTCTCCATTGGACGCTAGATGATGGGAAACGGAGGAGAGAAAGGCCAGCAGAGACATGGAGGCGGACCATGGACAGAGAGATTAAGAGGACAGGGAAGACATGGGGAGAGGTGGAGAAGATTGCAATGAAAAGACGGAAATGGAGAGCCTTGGTCGCAGCCTTATGTGCCACTGGGCATGAAGAAAATAAGTAAGTAGTAAGTAATATGAGGAAAATTCTTTAAAAATCTTCTTCAGATTCACCTGTCAGATTATGCTTTAAGTTTAAACTCGGGCTCCCATACGGAGCCTAAATATTAATCCAGGGACCAGATTTGAACAAACTTGAATCTGACCCACCTAGAGATGTTGTAATCCAAATATGAAAGGATTCTGACTGGTTGATCTAAAGAAGATTTTTAAAGAAATTTCCTCAAATTGCACGAAGTTAAAATTCAGGATCCCATAGAGAGCCTAAGTATTAACCTAGGGACACGATTTTAACAAATGTGAATCTGCCCCCCCTAGAGATGTTGTATTCCAAATATCAAAAGATTCTAATTGATGGCTCTGGAGAAGAAGATTTTTAAAAAATTCCCTCAAATATTATTAACCCAGGGACTCCATGTTGTTTACAAAATATGAAAACATTCAGTTTTCTCTTTAGGTAAAGGGTTAATCAAATTTTGCCCCTGCAGATTAAATAGATTTTTTCACTTAAGATTTCTTGAGTAAACTTTAGATGAATTTTCCATCAAATCTAGTCATGGCTGCTTCACAGCAGCCATGACCAGATTTGATGAAACATATTTTGAAAATTCTCAGCAGGTTAGGTGTTAATAATAAAAGTAAGGTTAGGCATAGACAAAACTGAAATTGTAGTTTTGATTTTTCATGACAAATGACCCATATATTGTACTATGTCCTTAGCTGCGTAATAACTTCTATTACTGCATTTCTGATGTTCTTGTATGTATTTTGTTTACTGATCATACTGTCTGTACCATTTTATACTGCATGTTTTCTCTCTTATCACTACCCTTATCCGAGCAAATAAAGTTTGACATAGTTCGATTGAAAATCTTGTACCACTATGTTTCCCTCACTTGGTCATGAGATTGTTGAATTCTCTGGATAAAAACAATTTTCGAAAATGAATTGATTACATGATCTAGAGATAAATTTTCATTCACTAGTATACATATACTTATAAACATTTATTCATTTGTTGATTATTTCAAACTGTTTGAAAAGAAAAAACTGAAAATTGATAGAAGTAACAAAAAAATACAGGTGCATTACTACAGCTTCCACAATATACATTTTTTGGATCCAATTAACCTTGTGAGACAAATTTCATCCACTATCAAGACTCACATACATAATGTACATAAAACAATTAAGCTATTAATTGATAGAGTGCTGGAAGCCCATATTTTGGGCTTTAATCTTAAATGCAGGTACCACAGATAAAAGGATCCATATACTGTGGTTGTGCTTCATATTAACTTCAAAGTGGAATTATTTGATCTATATAGATATCCCCTGTTGCAATTTATGGGAGAGTGCCTGCGGGCACTCTCCCATATATTGTAACAGGGCCAAAGACATGTGAACCAATTTTGAAGGCCAAAAAAAAAAATCAGCACTCCACCAGTTATTTGAAAATAGAATATGTTTTCATTTTTTGGAATTCACTTAAAAAACTTCCACAATCTCATCTGCATCAACTCTTTTCCCAATGTGATGGCCAATACCAGTCAGTAATAGTCTCAAAAAGCATTTAAACATGTAGGCAACTAACCCTGTGCAATTTTACCGCCTTAGTACATTTTCGTGTAGTGTGTGATATGGCAGCCTACATTATGAACATAAAACAAGCTATTAATTAAAAATAGAATATGTTTTCATTTTTAGGAATTCACTTAAAAAAACTTCCACAATCTCATCTGTATCAACTCTCTTCCCAATGTAATGGCCAAAACCAGTCAGTAATATTCTCAAAAAGTATTTAAACTCAGCTTAAGACCCCCTCATGTCTCTCCCAACCCCTACCTGAGACTTCACGACATGAAAATATTTGTTTGTTCAAGTCATTACTTTGAAGAGAATTTCATATATATTTTTCATTCCCAAAACTCATATACACAAGTTGCAATTATGATTGGAGACAAAAAACCTCAAATATCTCTCGTTGTAGGGGAAGACACACAAGTCCCGATATCTTTTCTCCAACTTGAAATATGTTTTCTCTGCCCAACCTAAGCATATGAGTCTGAAAAATGTAAAATAGTGATGAAATGCTCTTCCAAAATAATAACTTGTTACTCCACTCATCAATAAACCATCTCTTGATCCTGATAACCTGATGAATTATCGACCAGTATCGAACCTCTTTTTCCTGTCCAAATTGTTGGAAAGGGTTGCTGCTTTACAACTCAAAAATCATCTGCATGAAAATGATCTTTTAGAGCCTTTCCAGTCTGCATACTAAGCCAACCACAGTACAGAGACAACCTTACTGCAAGTTATCAATGACATTGTTAAATCAGTGTCTGAGGGTAAGGCTATACTGCTTGTTCTCTTGGATTTGTCAGCAGCATTCAACACAGTCTACCATGATATTCTCATGCAGACATTGACACAGCATGGCATATGTGGAACTGTCTTATGGTTTGTATCATTTCTAGAAGGTCGCAGTCAATAAATATATATCAATAAGATCAGTTCAGAAAGCAGGATGTTAAAGTGTGGTGTTCCTCGGGGCTAAGTTCAATGGCCACTCTTGTTTATTCTGTACACTCCTTCTCTAGCTCGCCTCCTTAAAAAGCATGGCATATCATATCATCTGTACATACACGATACCAAAATGTACATTACATTCAACCCATCTTCTCCAAGTGACTCATTCACCACAGTCAGTTATTTATTTATTTATTTATTTATTTATTTATTTATTTATTTATTTATTTATTAGGGTTTAACGACACATTAACAGCCAGGGTCACATCGTGTCGGTGACAGTTTTATGGGTGGAGGAAGCCAGAGCACCCGGAGAGAACCACCGAGCAACGACAAGCAGCTGTCAGCTCTCCAACATCGTAACTCTAACTCTGCACCACGGCACAGGCAGGGTTAGATTGGTTGAAGACATGCGCACCATCCATCGACATGCAGTACAGCTTAGTACACAGGGTTATCGTGCCCACATGTAGGCAATCAGGGTTAAGTGCCTTCCCCAAGGACACAATGCGGGAGCACGAATCAGTCGCTGAAATGGCCACCCATCCAACTACTAATCGTGCTCGAAGTTGCTTAACTTCGGTGATCTGACGAGAACCAGTTACCGCGATGCCACCGCACCCCTATCACAGTCAGTAACATGGAAACTTGCATAAATCTGGTGCAGGAATGGATGATAGATTTTAAACTGAAAATGAATGACTCTAAAACTGAATTCTTAGTGATATCTGGGGTTCGCATGCCTACACCCTCTGTTACATCAATTCTGGTTAGAAAGTACATCACTACGAAAAGTGAATCGGCCAGGAAAATTGGACTGATTATGGACTCAAATTTAAAACTAGCCATCCATATCAATAAGATATGTCAATGAAAGTGTCAATGACACTGTAGCTCAACTTGACAAACTTGAACTTGGTAAGTTATAAATGAAATGGCAAAATTGAAGATCATTGGTACCAATGTCATTTTTTTTTGCCAGTGGCAACATTTTTTGACAGAAACCGAAGAAAATCGATAGCTCCCATCTAGAGGCCTCCCCAAACAAGCATGCCAGGTTTCAACGCCCTGTAGGGTGTACAAAAGGGAAATATTGTGGTCTGACTAGACTAAATTCTAAGAACGTTGGCCGTGGCAACATTTTTTGACGGAAATGGAAGAAAATCGATAGCTCCCATCTTGAGGTCTCCCCAAACAAGCATATCAGGTTTCAAAGCAATCAAATCATAAATGTGCCCTGTAGGGTGTGCCAAAGGGAAATATTGTGGTCTGACTAAACTGAGTTCTCAGAACGTTGGCTGCGGCAACATTTTTTGACGGAAATTGAAGAAAATCGATAGCTCCCATCTAGAGGTCACCCCAAACAGCATGCCAGGTTTCAAAGCAATCCAATCATAAATGTACCCTGTAGGGTGTGCCAAAGGGAAATATTGAGTCTTCTGACTGAACTAAGTTCTAAGAACGTTGGCCGCGGCAACATTTTTTGACAGAAATTGAAGAAAATCGATAGCTCCCATCTAGAGGTCTCTCCAAACAAGCATACCAGGTTTGAAAGCAATCTGATCATAAATGGGCCCTGTAGAGTGTGCCAAGGGGGAAATATTGAGGTCTGACTAAACTAAGTTTTACGAACGTTGGCCGTGGCAACATTTTTTGCCAGAAATTGAAGAAAATTGACAGCTCCCATCTAGAGGTCACCCTAAATAAGCATACCAGGTTTCAAAGCAATCAAATCATAAATGTGCCCTGTAGGGTGTGCCAAAGGGAAATATTGTGGTTTGACTAAACTAAGTTCTAAGAATGTTGGCTGCGGCAACATATTTGACGGAAATTGAAGAAAATCGATAGCTCCCATCTAGAGGTCACCCCCAAACAAGCATGCCAGGTTTCAAAGCAATCCTATCATAAATGTACCCTGTAGGGTGTGTCAAAGGGAAATATTGAGTCTTCTGACTAAACTAAGTTCTTAGAACGTTGGCTGCGGCAACATTTTTTGACAGAAATTGAAGAAAATTGACAGCTCCCATCTAGAGGTCTCCCCAAACAAGCATACCAGGTTTCAAAGCAATCTGATCATAAATGGGCCCTGTAGGGTGTGCCAAAGGGAAATATTGAGGTCTGACTAAACTAAGTTCTACGAACGTTGGCCGTGGCAACATTTTTTGCCGGAAATTGAAGAAAATTGATAGCTCCCATCTAGAGGTCACCCTAAATAAGCATACCAGGTTTCAAAGCAATCAAATCATAAATGTGCCCTGTAGGGTGTGCCAAAGGGAAATATTGTGGTTTGACTAAACTAAGTTCTAAGAACATTGGCCGCGGCAACATTTTTTGATGGAAATTGAAGAAAATCGATAGCTCCCATCTAGGGGTCACCCCAAACAAGCATACAAAGTTTCAAAGTAAACTGATCATAAATGCGACCTGTGAGGTGTGCCAAAGGAAATTGTGGACGTACGTACGTACGCCAACGGACGAGAAGTGATGGCAATAGCTCAGCTTGACTTTGTCAAGTTGAGCTAAAAATGCTACTGTAATGTTGGAAGACTGCGACCTTATCTTAACCAGTCAGCACTTGAAAAACTTGTGCACTCCTTCATCACCTCACAACTAGACTATTGTAATTCAGTGTTAGTGGGGCTGTCCCAGTACCTGATTCAGAAGCTTCAAAAAGATTTTTCAAGAATTTTTCTCACATTACACTGAGTTACACTGTGGACCCCAATGAAGAGCCCAAATATTACCCAAGGGCCCAAACTGAACAAACTTGAATCTGATCCCCCTGGAGATATTGTATACCAAACATGAAATTATTCTGACAGGAGGATGTTTAAAAGAAGATTTTTTAAAGAAATTCCCTCATATGGTACTAGTTACAATTCAGGTTCCCACTGGGAGACAAAATATTAACCCAGGGACTTGATTTGAACAAACTTGAATCAAATACCAAAAGAATCTGAATGGTGGATCTGTAGAAGAGGATTTTTAAAGATTATTCCCGATATTGCACTAAGTTAAAATTCGGACTCCCATGGGAAGCCCAAATATTTACTCAGGGACTCAATGTGAACAAAGTTAAATCTGCCCCCCCCTCCCCCCTGAGATGTTGTATACCAAATATGAAAGAATTCTGACTGGTGGATCTGAAGGAGAAGATCATCCCCATTTTGCACTAAGTTAAAATTTGGGCTTCCATAGGGAAGCCAAATGTTAACTTAGTGACTTGCTTTGAACAATCTTGAATCTGACCCTTATAACAATGATGCATATCAAATATTAGAAGATTCCAACAGGTGGTTCTGAAGAAGAAGATTTTTAAAGATTATTCCAAATATTGCCCGAAGTTAAAAATTCAGGCTCCAGTGTTGAGTCTAAAATATGAACCAAGGACTTCATTTTTAATTAACTAGTATATGACGCCCCTATGGTTGCTGTATACCAAATATCGAAAGATTGTGACCATTGGTTCTGGAGAAATTTAAAAAAAAAAAATTTTTTTGCAAATATGCTGACTCAGCATTTTTTCGATGCGCCTCCCCCCCCCCCCCCTTACAGAACACCCTGACATAACCGATGGCAATTTCTTTTACCATTCAATTCTACTGGGCCTAAGGATGTTTCATAGCAAATAACAGTTCTCTGTTCTGTGTGGTTTGGGAAATATGTGCGTTTGAAAATATTTCTATTTTTAGCTCATGGGGTTCCCTTGGGGACACAGAATTGCATGTGTCAAGTACTTATGACCCAATAGTACCACATACCAAATTTTGTTCACATCAGACTATTGGTTCAGAAAATAGAAATTTTCGGCCGGGCCAAAAAGTTTGCCCCTCCCATTACAAAGGCAAATATTGCTTCACGAACTTCATTTGAACAAACTTGATTCTACACCTCAAAAGGAAGCTCCCTACCACATATTAAGTCATGGTACCCAACGATTCATAAGATATTAAAAATATTTCAGATAATTTTCCCTCACCCCCTCCCTATAGGGTGGGCCTGTTGAATTGAACAAAAATGCAATGCCCCTTTCGGACCATCATTCACACACACTTTCACTTGAATTGGTCCAGTGGTTTTGGAGAAGACCAAAACATGGTGCTGACGGACGTTGGACAGATCGACGGCAGACAGAGAGTGATTAGATAAGCACAGCTTGTCAAGGTGAGCTAAAAAGCATTTAAAAGTTTCCTCAAAATGTACTTTTATAATTGGCGGGGAAATGCGTTGATATAATATAATCCCCTTGAGCACTTTCCAACTGTGGATTATGTCACAGCAAAGAGTTGCCTGTAAAAAAAATAAATCTTCTCAAGCAGACTAAATTTGTTTTCTGTTTTGGCCAGGCAAATAATGGTGTAATTAATGTGTACTGACATGCAAAAACCTAACAAATCTCAGGTGTCAAGACAATGAGATCAACAACCACTGTGTAATTACCAACAAAGTTATTCTGATGGTGTTGAGATAAAGTGTTCTATATATGACTTTTCATATTTCAAGTACATACAGACATGTAAGTATCTAACCCTTCCAATGTTTGATTATTATGTCTAAAAACATGTTCCTGAAGTTCAAAGCTCACAACTCCTTGGTGGGGGAGGGGTGCAAATGCAAGGAATTTCAGTTCCCACTTCAAACAAAAATTCAATTAATGTTTGGTGTCCTGAACTGGGTGGTTATAAGCCATTAGGAAATCAATAATTATCAACTAGTGAAGTGTAGAAAGCATTGGAATTCAAGGACAAACAATAGGTTCTTCTTTTAACCTTAAAGACAATTCATCTTTGGTGTCCTGAACTGGGTGGTCTTTAACTCTTAATGACAATAAGTAGTAATTCAACTTTGATCACTTTTTATTGCAACAAAACAGCTGCCCCAACAAGCTGTCTTTAGATAAACTTGCTAGTTACATTGAAAGAACCTGGTCAGTTGTTTCTACGCATGTCTTGGCAGCCAATATAGACAGCTAACCAGATCTACATAGAAATAAAGTTTAGCAAAAATGCATGGCCTTCAAGGATTAATAGCATAAGAACAGTTTAATAGAGAATACAAAAACTGGATTGATCATGATTTCATATATATGTGACTGTTTGTTATGAAGCTTACTACAGTACAGTGATAGTGGACTGGTCACTTTCCATGGGTGGTCAATATTTCCATGGATGCAACATTGGATTCCAATAATAGGAATAATAAAAAAATGAAAGTGTCAGTGACACTGTAGCTCAACTTGTCAAGACAAAGACATGTACATGTATAGTATGTGACACAGCAATGACAAACATCTAGGTAATGACCTGATAACAAAGGTACATATAAAGTATTGTAACGGTCTTTACATAAATACTGACCGTTGCCTGTAACAAATGTATAGGTAAAATATTGTAAAGGTGGGTGACAGTCAGGTGCTAAACTAAAAAAGAAATCGTTGAGTCCCAGAGTGGGTCTGACTCAACCCCAAAATATTTGTTCTCATAGCACAGTGATAACAAAGGCACCCCAAAACACACTCGTTCCTGTCCCAAGGTGAAAACAAAGGTACCCAAGAAGTTTTGTGAAGATCAGTTCATAAATACGAGCTGTATAGAAGTTGTGACAAATGAAAGTGTCAATGACACTGTAGCTCAACTTGTCAAGACAAAGACATGTACATGTATAGTATGTGACACAGCAATGACAAACATCTAGGTAATGACCTGATAACAAAGGTACATATAAAGTATTGTAACGGTCTGTACATGAATACTGACCATTGCCTGTAACAAATGTATAGGTAAAGTATTGTAAAGGTGGGTGACAGTCAGATGCTGAACTAGAAAAAATCTTTGAGTCCCAGAGTGGGTCTGACTGAACCCCAAAATATTTGTTCTCATAGCACAGTGATAACAAAGGCACCCCAAAACACACTCGTTCCTGTCCCAAGGTGAAAACAAAAGTACTCAAGAAGTTTTGTGAAGATCAGTTCATAAATACGAGCTGTATAGAACTTGTGACAAAAAACTGAATGGACCTAATTTCGGTACAAAATGGCCACTGGCAGCCATCTTGAATTTTGGACCGTACCCAGAAACACTCATTCTCATCCCAAGGAGATAACAAAGGTACCCAAGAAGTTTTGTGAAGATCGGTTCATAAATACAGCCTCTACCCTGAGCCATATTGACATGTGTGCTTACATTGTGTAAATAGCACTAAATAAATCAAAGTTCATCTAATTTGCATAATTTCTGCACGAAAAAAAACACCTTACAATATGTGATGTATTCCATGTTACTAAACATTCATACAAAAATTTATTCAAATCAGAACTTTCATACAGAAGTTCTATACAAAAGACTGATTGCACTAATTTTGGTACAAAATGGCTGCTGGTGGCCATCTTGAATTTCGGACCACACCCAAAAACACTCCCTCTCATCCCACGGCGATAACAAAGGTACCCAAGAAGTTTCGTAAAGATTGGTTCATAAATATGGCCTCTAGTCTGAGCTGTATAGAAGATGTGTACAAAAAACTGATTAGACCTATTTTCGGTACAAAATGGCCACTGGCAGCCATCTTGAATTTTAGACCGCACCCAGAAACACTCGTTCTCGTCCCAAGGTGATAATAAAGGTACCCAAGACATTTCGTGAAGATCAGTTCATAAATACAGACTCTAGTCTGAGCCGTATTGACATGTGTACTTACTGTGTGTAAGTCGCACTGAAAAAATCAAAGTTCATCTAATTTGCATAATTTCTGCACGAGAAAAAAACCCGTATTATATGTGATGCATCCCATGGTACTAAACATTCACACAAAATAATTATTCAAATCAGGGCTTTCATATGGAAGTTATGTGCAAAAATCTGATTGCACCTAATTTTGTACAAAATGGCTCCCATCGGCCATCTTGAATTTCGGACCGGACCCAAAAACACTCGTTCTCGTCCCATGGTGATACCAAAGGTACCCCAGAAGTTTCGTAAAGATCGGTTCATAAATACGGCCTCTAGCCCGAGCCATATTGGCATTTGCACTTACAGTGCTGAAAGTAACCCCAAAAAACATCAAAATTAGTCTAATTTGCACAATTTACGTACGAGAAAAAAACCTGTATTATATGTGATGTATCCCATGGTACTAAACATTCATACAAAAAATTATTCAAATCAGAGCTTTCATATGGAAGTTCTGTACAAAAAACAGATTTCTGCATCGTCGGTACAAAATGGTGGCTGGCAGCCATCTTGAATTTCTGACCGCACCCAAAAACACTCGTTCTCGTCCCACGGTCATAACAAAGGTACCCAAGAAGTTTCGTAAAGATCGGTTCATAAATACGGCCTCTAGCCCGAGCCATAGCAGCTTGGCACTTACAGCTCTGAAAGTAACACTAAATAAATCAAAGTCAGTCTAATTTGCATAATTTACGCACGAGAAAAAAACCCGTATTATATGTGATGTATCCCATGGTACTAAACATTTATACAAAACTTTATTCAAATCAGAACTTTCATACAGAAGCTCTGTACAAAAAACTGATTTTTGCATCATCGGTACAAAATGGCCACTGGCAGCCATCTTGAATTTTGGACCACACCTAAAAACACTCGTTCCCGTCCCAGGGTCATAACAAAGGTACACAAGAAGTTTCGTAAAGATCAGTTCATAAATACGACCTCTACCCCGAGCCATAGCCAACTGTTGACGTACGGACAGACGGACAGACGGCCAGACGGACGACGGGCCATGACAATAGCTCAAATTTGACTTCGTCAAAGTTGAGCTAAAAATTGATTGGACTTAATTTCGGTACAAAATGGCCACTGGCAGCCATCTTGAATTTTGGACCGCACCCAGAAACACTCATTCTTATCCCAACGTGATAACAAAGGTACCCAAGAAGTTTTGTGAAGATCGGTTCATAAATACAGCCTCTACCCTGAGCCGTATTGACATGTGTGCTTACATTGTGTAAGTAGCACTGAATAAATCAAAGTTGATCTAATTTGCATAATTTCTGCACGAAAAAAAACCCCTTACAATATGTGATGTATTCCATGTTACTAAACATTCATACAAAAATTTATTCAAATCAGAACTTTCATACAGAAGTTTTGTACAAAAGACTGATTGCACTAATTTTGGTACAAAATGGCTGCTGGTGGCCATCTTGAATTTCGGACCACACCCAAAAACACTCGCTCTCATCCCACGGTGATAACAAAGGTACCCAAGAAGTTTCGTAAAGAATGGTTCATAAATATGGCCTCTAGTCTGAGCCGTATAGAAGTTGTGTACAAAAAAACGATTAGACCTAATTTTGGTACAAAATGGCCACTGGCAGACATCTTGAAATTTAGACCGCACCCAGAAACACTCGTTCTCGTCCCAAGGTGATAACAAAGGTACCCAAGACATTTCGTGAAGATCAGTTCATAAATACAGACTCTAGTCTGAGCCGTATTGACATGTGTACTTACTGTGTGTAAGTAGCACTGAAAAAATCAAAGTTCATCTAATTTGCATAATTTCTGCACGAGAAAATAACCCGTATTATATGTGATGTATCCCATGGTACTAAACATTCACACACAAAATTATTCAAATCAGTGCTTTCATATGGAAGTTCTGTGCAAAAATCTGATTGCACCTAATTTTGTACAAAATGGCTTCCATCGGCCATCTTGAATTTGGACCGGACTCAAAAACACTCGTTCTCGTCCCACGGTGATACCAAAGGTACCCAAGAAGTTTCGTAAAGATTGGTTCATAAATACAGCCTCTAGCCCGAGCCGTATTGGCATTTGCACTTACAGTGCTGAAAGTAACAACAAAAAACATCAAAATTAGTCTAATTTGTACAATTTACGCATGAGAAAAAAACCCTGTATTATATGTGATGTATCCCATGGTACTAAACATTCATACAAAAAATTATTCAAATCAGAGCTTTCATATGGAAGTTCTGTACAAAAAACAGATTTCTGCATCGTCGGTACAAAATGGTGGCTGGCAGCCATCTTGAATTTCGGACCGCACCCAAAAACACTCGTTCTTGTCCCACGGTCATAACAAAGGTACCCAAGAAGTTTCGTAATGATCGGTTCATAAATATGGCCTCTAGCCCGAGCCGTATCCAATTGTTGACGTACGGACAGACAGCCAGACGGACGACGGGCCATGACAAAAGCTCAAATTTGGCTTTGCCAAAGTTGAGCTAAAAATTAATTAATGATTTTTTAATACTCATAAAAAATTAATAATCATAAAAAATTTAGTTAATGACCATGTGCTTCAATAATAAAACATCACTGCCCATGTGTGGATTACTACCAGTCCACAATGACTGTTCTGTACAATTTTAGTGTACATGTAGAATCTTCTGCATTAATATGTTTCAGTTCAATTTCAAGCTAATATTTCTTATTCTTTGTGTTTCTTTGAATCCAAAACAAATTCCTAATTGGAACCTTCAACACACAACCTTTCCCAGTGACAGATGGGCCCCAGATTCTTTTCCAAAGAGGGTAGAATAATCCCTGCATACTGTATGCACAGAGTGATTTGTACATCAACTCAATCAATCAGAAGACATATTTCCCAACATTTTCCAATTTCAAGGCCCATACATAAAATTCAAGAATGTTTCAAGTGTCTGATTTTTTTTCAAATTCAAGACATTTCAAGATTTTTAAGACACTGCAGGAATCTAGTTTCTGCCATGACAATACAATGTTACCTGGCATCCTGTTGAAAAGAGCTATTTATTGTTTTACAAAAGGTCATGCCACCAGCACAGCTCAACTACTATTTGAAACCTGTGCGCAATGATGGATACTTTTACTGCAAATTTTGAAAACAAACATACTTAACTGGTTAAGGACTATATTTTTGGTGGTCTTAATTTGTTCATCAAAATTTGTTTTATTAATGAAAGTGTCAATGACCCTGTAGCTAAACTTGACTGTGGTCGTGTTTGATGAAAAGGATAATGTTCAATGTTTATGAAAGGATTATGAAATATGACAAGAATTTGGGTTATGGAATAAGCATATTTATGAACGAACAGCAGATGTCAGGTTACAGTTCTGGTTTCTCCAGACAATCATGCCAGGTGTTGATCACATGTACATGTAGATTGGAGGAATGTGCATTATCATGCACTGACTGCTTGAAGAGCCAACACTTTGGTCCAATCACTGCTCTGCATGGTACCGATGTTCCTCTGATATGCCTGTGCCGGGGCATCTGATCAATCACTGTCTGCAATGACTTTTGAATCCTAAAGAGGATGCCAATCAAGATCACTTTGGATTCGACTTGTAACATTTTACAAAAAGTTAAATTATGTGTTCAAAAAATTCAGTTCCCACCATCACCCCCGACAGCATCCTCCCTTCCTTCTGTCCTTTAATTCTCCCTTCTATGGAAAAGACTTGGATAGCTTTTTGTATCTATATCCTATATTCTTTGTTATTAAGATGGTTTAGCCCTCACCTTTGCTGGACGTAGATATCATATAGCTATTAATCTTGTATCCTATATTCTAGTGGCTGGTTTAGCCTTCAGCTCTGCTGGGAAAAGATATCATATACATGTAACTATTAATATTGTATCCTATATTCTTTGTTATTAATAAACAGATATTGGCTGCCTCAGAGCAGTTCATTTTGCAATCACTGTCAAGTCATTTGACCGATCATGACCAAAATAGGAGAGTCTCATCTAGATATACCAAGTTATCCTACCAAGTTACAATGAAATCCCTTCTTAAAAACAACCTGTTAGCAGTGCTAAAGGAAAAGGGCAATAACTCTGACAAAAATACTCCTGACACCGACCTTGAACATGAGGATAGGCATCATAAAATACCAAATATGATGTCATTCCACCAGGTATTTTAATAGTTATCGAGTTTTAAACCTCATTGGTCAAAGATCGACCACCAGACTGAATGACAGACCGACTGATCGATAAACCAATTATCAGAAACAAACTGACAGTGCCGCATATGGAGCTGTTTGTTGCAGCTAAAAATAACTCACATCACCAGTTACCAATTGTAACAACCATAACCGTCCAGAACCATTCCCAAATACGTCAAAATTCAAATTTCATTATTTTTTATTCAATTTTTGACTCTTCACTGAAATGAGCTCATTCACCTGAATCCAATGAGGGATAATAAGCTGGAGGCTTTTAGAGTAAAAAATGAAAATTTTCAGTGACAGTTATTCAAGAAATATTTTTGCAAGTATTGTTTGCTATTCAGGTTAAAGTCAATGATCATGTGGGATAGTTCATCTTAATCAAACTTTTCCCAGTTCTATGGATTGGACAAAGTGTGAATATTTAGTTACATAATAAGGCCACATATGGGTTACTTTGAAAACCCACTTTTTAGTTTCTTTACTGTGGTTTAATAACACTTTCAACAACCAGACTCATGTCTTGTCAGACAGTTCCGCAGTTACAGGAAATCGGAGTACCTGAGAGAACCACTGAGCAGCAGCAAGCAACTATTAGACTCTCCAACTTACTGATCCTTCAGAGTTAGCAGTGGTTAAAAGGAAATGACACATCAAAGTGCTGTACGTATGCCTCAGAACACAATGCCACTCCGCCTCCATGTGGACTATCAGTATAAACTCTTTTCATGGTGCTAGCAGATATTCCTGCCCAGGTCAAGAAATGTCATGCCACTGAAATAAGTATAATATGGGCACCTTTAACCCTTTACCTAACGTAATGGCCAAAATCGGCCAGAGCTATTCTAAAAAATCTCCAATTAATTTTCATTATTTTTTCATTTTTTGTCTCTAAAACATAGGTTATGACCCCTCATTGAACGAGCTCATCGAGCTCATTCCAATGAGGGGTCATAACCTATGTTTTTGAGACAAAAAAATGAAAATAATAGTTATTCAATAATTTTTTTTTGCAAGTGTCGTCTGTTTTTCATGTTAGGTAAAGGGTTAACCAAATTTCCCCCTGTAAATAGATTGGACTTTTTGACCAGTGATTTCTTGAGTTATTTATTTATTTATTTATTTGTGTTTAAGGTCACATTTATTTATTTATTGGTGTTTAAGGTCACATACTTATGCAAAATAGCTAATCACAACCGTGACAGTTTTACGGGTGGAGGAAGCAGGAGTACCCGGAGAGAACCACCGAGCATCGACGAGCAACTGTCAGCTCCTCAACATTCTCTGTTCAAGCTCCACTCAAGCAGGGTTACAGCAGTTGAAGACATGTGCACGATCAACGAGCAGTACGCCTTTCTACATGACGTAATCGTGCCCTCATATAGGCAACCGGGAAAAAGTGCCTTGCTCAAGGACACAACGCAGGTCGTACGGGACAGGGGATCGAACTCGGGACCTCTAGCATAGAAGTCCAACAATCTACCAATGAGCCACCACGCTCCCGATTTCTTGAGTTAAATGTATGTGAATGTTTTCATCAAATCTAGTCATGTCTGCTTCAAAGCAGCCATGACTATATTTGATCAAAAATAGTTTGAAAATACTCAGTAGGTTGTGAGTTAAGTGCCTTGCCCAAGGATACAATGCAGTTACCGCTGGTCAGAATTGAACCACTGACCTTTTAAGTTCAGTGCTTTAACCACTGAGTCACAGCACTCCCCACCTTTTAGTACAGTTTGTCAGGTGTCTAGCCTTCACATGTGCACAAAACTGGAAGAGCACTGCACCACTTGTTGAGTAATCACAAACTACAGGTGAATTGAGGGTAAGTCAGCTGAATGGTAAATAATCTTTCCACTGGACTACAATAAATGACTTTGAAGTTCATCTGTCATACAAAAAACGACTTTCATGAAAATTAGAGGTCACTGCTATTCCCCCAATTATTAGTATTAGCATTACTGAATAGTCACAGTTTACTTTCTTGCCCATTAGAATAGATATGCTGGTCGTTACACCATTTAAGCACTATATTGACATGAGTGGTAGTGTTTAAACAGAGTGATAAAACTTATCTAGACAAAATACTTCACAAGGTATTTGACTGTACAGTCTGGTACATCAAAGTAATGGTTTTAAAACATTCCGATTTAAATAATTTACTGGATGTACCCCCAAACCTTTACAAATTTTATTAAAATGTACTTCAAAAGGTTGAATAGTGTAAAAAAAAACACACATAGCTCTAACCCTTTTACTTTCGGAAACCTAGGAAATAAGCATGAACATATTGTTTGTTCCTTGTCAATTATGAGAGTTATTTTCAGCATCAATATCATTAACACAGGTTTTAAAACAGGTTTAATCAAATGTTTTCAAATTATTAAAAACCCCAAACCCCTAAGTTTACACTGATAAGAATCTCATAGAGATCTACATTAAATCATTTAAATTCAAAGGAAGGTAACTTGGATGCAATCTCTGAAGACCGAAAATTTGAAAAACTGTGCATTTCCACTGGTTACTACTGGTCATGTGTTATTTCAGTGAAATTGGTTTATAAATGTGGGAGGAGTCGTGGACACGAGAACCTTGTACAGATATGTACATTACATATTCTGAGTTCATGGGGAGATAACCTGGTTAAAGTCATTGCAGATTAAAAATTTGAAAATATGTTGATGTTCACTTGTTACAGGTCATGTTTGAAAAGTTTAATTGAAATCAGTTGATGAAGGTGGGTGGAGTTGTGCAAACAAGAGACTCATGTAGCAATTTATATTAAATCTGACAAGTTAACCCTTTACCCAATGCAGACGATATCAAAATTTATTATTTTAAATATCATTTTTTTTAATTTTTCAAAGAATTTCAACAAAACCATATCATGTGACCCCTCGTTGGAACGAGCCCGTTCCAACGAGGGGTCACATGATATGGTTTTGTTGAAATTTTTTGAAAAATAATATTTTTTCAACTGCTGAATTTGCATATTACGCGGGCGGATGCGGCCGATTTGTTGGGTAAAGGGTTAAAGGGTATATAACTTGGTTAAAATCGTGACTGATCTAAAATTTCCGAAAAGTGTCTTCACTTGTTACTGGTACAATAGAACCCTGTTAACTGAAATGCCAGTTTGCCAATGAAAATTATTCAATTAACAGGAGTATTCAATTAACAGGGATTGTGTCACTTTCCTGTATTCTAGAGATAAACTCAGCATTTATTCTATTATATCTTGTTTGACAGAGCTCCATGAGCTCTGTCAAACAAGATATAATAGATTAAATGCCTGTATTGGATGTACTAAGGCCAAATAGGTCCATAAACAAAGACAAACTGGGGAGAGTCGGGATAATTTCTTGACAGGTTACAAGTTTTTTTATTCAATTAACAGGAGTTTATTCTATAACCTATATTCAATTAACAGGTCAAATTTGTATTGGAGGTATGGTAAATGGTTTTGTGTTGGGAAGTTATATTCAATTAACAGGGTTATTCAGTTAAGAGATATCCAATTAAGTGGGCTCCACTGTAATATTTGAGAAGTTTCATCAACATTGGTTCATAAATGTAAGAGTTGCAAACATGAGAATTTTTAGCCGGCTGGGTGTACAGATGGTGGATGGATGGACAGACATACAGGACAACAACTTCTTTGAAGCAGGGTATTGTAATTTGAACAATAACCAGTATGTTCTAAACAATATCCATTTATTACTTGATTTCATTGACTTTTTAACTCTTTGCATGCTGCTGGTGGATATTCCTGCCCAACACAAGGTTTCTCTTGCCACAAAAATCAATATAATTTGGGTACATTTAATCATATTTTTACCATGTAAATTGAACGGATTTTTTCAACAATGATTCCTTGAGTTAAATTTGGATTAATTTTTCAGCAAATCTGGTCATGGCTGCTTTATAGCAGCCATGACTAGATTTAATGTTAAATACTTGAAAATACCCAGTGGGTTAAGAGTTAATACAGCTGGGCAGTTTTTATATTTTAACTCGGTTTATGTGGTTCTGTTTTTTTTGGTAAAAAATCTCAGCGTTTTGTTTTTTTTTCCATTTTTTAAATTGCAGAAATCAATTGTACAAATGTATGCATAATCATTTTATGTTGTTTTCAGTTTGATAAATTAAATCAGATATGCATTTCCTACTGATGTTACCACAAATTGTATTAATTTACACATATCCAAACATATCACATGGGAGTTTGTTTGTTTTATGGGGTTTAATGACACTTCCAATAGCAAGGGCCATATCGTGTCAGACAGATTTACAGGTGAAGGAAGCCAGAATACCTGGAGAGAACTCCCAAGCAATGGCAAGTAACTGCAAGACTCTCCAAAGTACTAATGTAGCAAAAACTGGGGTTAGCAGTGGTTGAAGGCAAGTGTATTACCATCATCTCCTATGCCTTAGTACACAAGGCCTCTGTGTTCCCACATAGGCAATCAGGATGAAGCATCTTGTTCAAAAACAAAACACAGATGAAATGGGTCAAGATCAAACCGATGACCTTTTGATCTCATCCAATCAGCAACCCACACTCCCAACATTCCTTGAATTTGTTAAAGGAAAATGTAAATGTGGCAGTGAAAATTTAAATTTTATATTACAGGCTTGCACTACAGTGGAAGTCCCTAACTCGGAAGTAACTCTCTATTTTGTGCTTTCCCAAGCGATTTGGGAAAGAAAAAGTGGTGTAAAACTCACCAAGAAAAAATAAGCCAAAACTGGGTCGAGTTCGGCTGGTGCACACCCAGTAGGGGGCACTCATCTCTGTACTTAATCCATGACTTTCCGGTACCAGTGCACAGACATATAACCAATGTGTCATTCTATTTGAATCTGCCAACACTGGAGTCATGTAAGCAGCAGGAAGGAAGGATTCTTAACTGAATACGAAGACGGGATGGCCTCCAGGTAACAACTGTGGTAGGTATAACAAGAAAGGAAATTTACTATAAAATTTAAATTTCTTTTCAACCTACCTCACAATTGTTTACAACAGGTTGAATAGACAATTGCAGGAGGGAGCCACGTAACCAACCCCCACATAACCTGACTGTGCTGGAACCTTGGACAGAAGAAGAGTAACCAAGGCCTATAAAACCATCCCCTCACAAACACTCAAATAGACAATGAGAGATGAGGTATATAGCCATGTGTGACACACAGACAGAAAGGACATAACGAAGCACAGGGCTGGAACTGAACCTGAAATAGCCTAATGGCTAGGGTTGATAACAGCTGGGGCAAAAGAAAGAGGTCCTAAAGAAAAAAAATCCTCAGACTGCTTCTGTAGCTGACGCAGGTAGAAGGTGGAGAAAGTAGATGCATTTCTCCCCTAGGCTGCCTGCATAATGTCCGACAACTTGACAGAGTTAGCATAAGCCCAGGAGGTAGACAATGTACACACCTCGTGGGCAGAAATGTGATTGGTGTACAATCATCACACGCCAAACAAGCGAAGGACGCTTGAATAGCAAGACAAATCCATCTTGAATGGACTGAGGTGAGATCTTGTGTCAACCAGGGATAAGAGAGAAAGAATCGCTTCTTGCTTTTTGTAATAAACTGCATCCAGTTGAGGTAAATGCAAAGTGCACGTACCGGACAGAGCAAAGGGCAACAGCTTTATTTAGATTACCCCAAATTCACACTGTTTACAGGTGTGCCCAAATTAGAGAAGCTGTGAAGACATGAAGAAAAATGCCAATAAGGTCACTGATCCAATGTCACAAAAGTGGGTTTAGTCATTATCAACTTATCATCGGGAAACCAATTGTTTATGATTTACTATATGATGGGTCACTGTGACCTTCACCTTTGACCTACAGATTCCAAAATAAATTGGCTTCTTCCTCTCATCAAGGCCAACCTACATTTGAAGATTAACGAAAGTGGGTTGAACGATTTTCAAGTTATTGTCCAGAAACCAAATGTTTACGATTTACTATGTTCAGTGTCATGGAGACCTTGTCTTCATTTCGCGGGGTCCAAAATAAATAGGATTCTTCCTCCTATGAAGTTTCATGTATGTGGGTTGAACCATTGTCAAGTTATCATCCGGGAACCAAATGTTTACGACTTAGTACGTTGAAGGTCACAGTGACCTTGACCTTTAACCTAGCAAGTCCAATATATATAGACTTCTTCCTCTCACCAAGGCCAACCTACCTATGAAGATTCATGATTGTGGGTCGAACCATTATCAAGTTACTGTGCAGAAACCAACTGTTTACGATTTACTATGTTCAGGGTAACTGTGACCTTGACCTTTAACCTAGCGCATCCAATATAGATAGGATTCTTCCTCTCACCAAGGCCAACCTACCTATGAAGTTTCAAGAATGTGGGTCAAACTATTATCAAGTTATCGTCCGAAAAAAACAATTGTTTTGATTACTATGTTCAGGGTCAGTGTGGCCTTGACCTTTCATCCAGCATGTCCAAAATAAATAGGGTTCTTCCTCTCATCATAGCCAACCTACATATGAAGTTTCATGAATGTGGGTTTAACCGTAGTCAAGTTATCATTCGGAAACCAATTGTTTACGATTTAATATGTTCAAGGTCACTGTGATCTTGACCATTGACCTAGAAAGTCCAAAATAAATAGGGTTCTTTCCCTCACTCAGGCCAACCTACCTATGAAGTTTAATGAATGTGGGTCGAACCATTATCAAGTTATCGTCCGGAAACTAATTGTTTATGCCCGCCTGCCCAACCGCCATTCATCAAACTATAAGCTGAGTTCGACTTGGTCATAACTCGACTAAAAAGATATAAATTCTCTGTACCTCTTCTACATATGAGAATAACGTCCATCATAATATGGCCATACAAACACAAAGAAAGGCATGGCAATAAAACACAACAGGATAAGATAGTTATTTCTGGTTTTAATTTGCCCAAATCAGGGCAAAATGGAGTGCCAAAAATAAAGGAATTTAAAGGCCTGGGTGATTCCCATCAACTGAAGGAAGAGCTCGGATACAGATAGGAGGCAGAGTAGTTCTTGGCCAGAAAGGAGCAACCAGTGGTAAAAGTAACTCTGTTGGCAGAGCTCCTAAAAAAGGCTGGATCAACCGAGAGGGTGTGAAGCTCACTAACTCTCCTGGCTGAGGCAAAAGCCATTAGAAAAATCGTCTTGTATGTGAGAAAAAACATTTCCACCCGGAATAATGGAAAACAACATCTAACACTCAAGAATCATATGTGATCATGGCCCAAAGGTCTGCAAACTCTGATATCCTTCCTCCAACCTGACCCTCCACTGATGCCTAACTCCAATATAAGCAATATCCAAAAGGATAGCGTCTATAGAAAAGCAAAGCCAGAACCGTCCGGTACACGAAAATCGCACACGAAAAACGGCAGAGAGATTAATATAAATACGACAAAAAAGTGGTGAATAACGAGAGAATATTCAATAAAAAGCACAGCCCTGTATTATTCAATAGTAAAGCAACAGCTAAAATCCATAATTCAGCACAGGAACGTTGTGAAGAACGAGTCAAAGTATCACTGATTCAGAGCAAAATTCAAAATGCATTTTGGTAAGATGGCGGAAGAAAAAAGAATGACTCGTTGGTTATGCATCTTTGCACTGGTACTGGAAAGACGTGGATTAAGAACAGAGAAGAGTGTCTCCTACTTGGTGCGCACCGGCCGCACTCAACCCAGTTTGGGCTTATTTTTTTCTTGGTGTTTTTGCACCACTTTTTATTTCCCAAATCGCTTGGGAAAGAACAAAATGGAGAGTATACTTCCGAGTTTGGGACTTTGACTGTAGTGCAAGCCTTTTGTAAACAATTATGAGGTAGGTTGATAAGAAATTTGCTCATTTGCCAACATTGTGATTTTGGGGGTTTTGTGAACCAATGGTTTCATTTTTTAAAAACAAAACCACAATTTAATGACAAACTGCTAAAAAACACAGCGCTACTTTTTAAAAATAATTTTCTTTGCATTTAAACTTATTACAAGGAAAAACAATTTGTGATCTGTATGTAGAATTCTAGTATAAAGCTCTACAGTAGGACAAAGTTGAAAAGTTAAAAAACAGGTGGAGAGTAAACCCCCAAAGGCTTAATACTGACTTTGATCATTTCTTCTGCAACAGTACAGGCTTCCAAACATGCAGTTCTTGGATAATCATGCATGTTACATTTGAAATACCTCACAGTTATTTTTAGACAAGTATCAGCTGCCTACATTCTTAGCGAAGACTTACATAGAACAACTGCAAAGCCACAAGAGACTGTCAAAAGTGGAGCAAAAAGGTATCAAAATCTCAAGGTCTTTAACTGATAGAATGCTGGAAGCTCATATTTGGTCTTTATTCTGAAGTGCAGTACTCAAATTTAAAAGTATCATATTCTGTGGATATGTTTTTTATTTCCTTTGAAGTGAATTGTTTTTCTTCTTTATGGATGTCCCTTCATACAATTTTTTGAGAGAGTGGGGGCGTGGTGGCTCAGTTGGTAGAGGTGCAGGCTGCAAGCCGAGAGGTCCTCGATTCGAATCCCACCTGCGGCAACCGCGTTGTGTCCTTGGGCAAGACACTTCACCCCGATTGCCTACATGGGGGCACGATGACGCTGTGTACTGAGGCGTACTGCACGTCGATGGTGCGCATGTCTTCAACCACTCTAACCCTGCCTGTGCTGCGGTGCAGAGTTCAGAGTTACGATGTTGGAGAGCTGACAGCTGCTCGTCGTTGCTCGGTGGTTCTCTCCGGGTTCTCCGGCTTCCTCCACCCGTAAAAATGTCACGGTCACGATTAGCCATTGTGCATAAGTATGTGACCTTAAACACCAATAATAATAAATAAATAATAATAAATAAATATAAATATTGAGAGAGTGCCTTTAGGCATAAATTGTAAAAAGGCGAAGGCAAAGACAGGTGAAACTAGAACTATCACTGAAGGTGATTAATACCCCCGCTTTGGGTTTTTAGAGGAATGCACTTCTGATCATGTAGGCGAAGGCCATAAGGAAATGTATACATAAAGATCATTTTTTGTTGTTGAAATTTGTATTTGCATGTGGCCTTCCACAGAACAGCACTGAATACTTAAAGAGCCCACACATATATGGTTTACATTTGGAAAAACACATTTACAATGTGCAACATGTATTCAAAATCAGTTCATTAATGTAGGAGGAGTTGCACACACAAGAATCCCATTTGAAAACCCATAATAAATCCAAGTTAAAGGGAGATAACCTGGTTAAAATTGTCGCAGATCAAAAATTTGGGTATATGCGTATGTTCACTTAGTTGTGATAATGTTTGAAAGGTTTCGTCAAAATTGATTGATAAATGTAGGAGGAGTTGCACGCACAAGAATTTCATGTAGAAACCCATAATAAATCTAAGTTAAAGGGAGATAACCTAGTTAAAATTGCCACAGCTCCAAAATTTTGGAATATGCACATGTTCACTTAGTAGTGATGATGTCTGTAAACTTTCGTCCAAATTGATTGATAAATGTAGGAGGAGTTGCGCACACAAGAATTTCATGCAGAAACCCATATTAAATCAAAGTTCAAGAGAGATAACCTGGTTAAAATTGTCGCAGATCAAAAAGTTTGGAATATGCACATGTTCACTTAGTAGAGATGATGTTTGAAAGGTTTCATCAAAATCGGTTCATTAATGTAGGAGGAGTTGCACACACAAGAATTTGTTCAAACGGAAAGACAAAATAAATCTAAGTCAAAGGGAGATAACTTGGTTAAAATTGTCGCAGATCAAAAATCTTGGAATATGCGCATGTTCACTTAGTAGTGATGATGTCTGAAAAGTTTTGTCCAAATTGATTGATAAATGTAGGAGGAGTTGCACACACAAGAATTTCATGTAGAAACCCATATTAAATCAAAGTTCAAGAGAGATAACCTGGTTAAAATTGTCACAGATTAAAAAGTTTGGAATATGCACATGTTCACTTAGTAGAGATGATGTTTGAAAGGTTTCATCAAAATCGGTTCATTAATGTAGGAGGAGTTGCGCACACAAGAATTTGTTCGGATGGAAAGACACAATAAATCTAAGTCAAAGGAAGATAACCTGGTTAAAATTGTCGCAGATAAAAAATCTTGGAATATGCGCATGTTCACTTAGTAGTGATGATGTCTGAAAAGTTTTGTCCAAATTGATTGATAAATGTAGAAGGAGTTGCACGCACAAGAATTTCATGTAGAAACCCATAATAAATCTAAGTTAAAGGGAGATAACCTAGTTAAAATTGCCACAGCTCAAAAATTTTGGAATATGCGCATGTTCACTTAGTAGTGATGATGTCTGTAAACTTTCGTCCAAATTGATTGATAAATGTAGGAGGAGTTGCGCACACAAGAATTTCATGCAGAAACCCATATTAAATCAAAGTTCAAGAGAGATAACCTGGTTAAAATTGTCGCAGATCAAAAAGTTTGGAATATGCACATGTTCACTTAGTAGAGATGATGTTTGAAAGGTTTCATCAAAATCGGTTCATTAATGTAGGAGTTGCGCACACAAGAATTTGTTCGAACGGAAAGACATAATAAATCTAAGTCAAAGGGAGATAACTTGGTTAAAATTGTCGCAGATCAAAAATCTTGGAATATGCGCATGATCACTTAGTAGCGATGATGTCTGAAAAGTTTTGTCCAAATTGATTGATAAATGTAGGAGGAGTTGCACGCACAAGAATTTCATGTAGAAACCCATAATAAATCTAAGTCAAAGGGAGATAACCTGGTTAAAATTGTCGCAGATCAAAAATCTTGGAATATGCGCATGTTCACTTAGTAGTGATGATGTCTGAAAAGTTTTGTCCAAATTGATTGATAAATGTAGGAGGAGTTGCGCACACAAGAATTTCATGTAGAAACCCATATTAAATCAAAGTTCAAGAGAGATAACCTGGTTAAAATTGTCACAGATTAAAAAGTTTGGAATATGCACATGTTCACTTAGTAGAGATGATGTTTGAAAGGTTTCATCATTATTTATTTATTTATTTATTGGTGTTTAAGGTCACATACTTATGCACAATGGCTAATCGTGACCGTGACAGTTTTACGGGTGGAGGAAGCCGGAGTACCCGGAGAGAACCACCGAGCAATGACGAGCAGCTGTCAGCTCTCCAACATCGTAACTCTGAACTCTGCACCGCAGCACAGGCAGGGTTAGATTGGTTGAAGACATGCGCACCATCGACGTGCAGTACGCCTCAGTACACAGCGTCATCGTGCCCCCATGAAGGCAATCGGGGTGAAGTGTCTTGCCCAAGGACACAACGCGGTTGCCGCAGGTGGGATTCGAACCGAGGACCTCTCGGCTTGCAGCCTGCACCTCTACCAACTGAGCCACCGCGCCCCCGAAAGGTTTCATCAAAATCGGTTCATTAATGTAGGAGGAGTTGCGCACACAAGAATTTGTTCGGATGGAAAGACACAATAAATCTAAGTCAAAGGAAGATAACCTGGTTAAAATTGTCGCAGATCAAAAATCTTGGAATATGCGCATGTTCACTTAGTAGTGATGATGTCTGAAAAGTTTTGTCCAAAGTGATTGATAAATGTAGGAGGAGTTGCACGCACAAGAATTTCATGTAGAAACCCATAATAAATCTAAGTTAAAGGGAGATAACCTAGTTAAAATTGCCACAGCTCCAAAATTTTGGAATATGCGCATGTTCACTTAGTAGTGATGATGTCTGTAAACTTTCGTCCAAATTTATTGATAAATGTAGGAGGAGTTGCGCACAAAAGAATTTCATGCAGAAACCCATATTAAATCAAAGTTCAAGAGAGATAACCTGGTTAAAATTGTCGCAGATCAAAAAGTTTGGAATATGCACATGTTCACTTAGTAGAGATGATGTTTGAAAGGTTTCATCAAAATCGGTTCATTAATGTAGGAGGAGTTGCGCACACAAGAATTTGTTCGAACGGAAAGACATAATAAATCTAAGTCAAAGGGAGATAACCTGGTTAAAATTGTCGCAGATCAAAAATCTTGGAATATGTGCATGTTCACTTAGTAGTGATGATGTCTGAAAAGTTTTGTCCAAATTGATTGATAAATGTAGGAGGAGTTGCGCACACAAGAATTTCATGTAGAAACCCATATTAAATCAAAGTTCAAGAGAGATAACCTGGTTAAAATTGTCACAGATTAAAAAGTTTGGAATATGCACATGTTCACTTAGTAGAGATGATGTTTGAAAGGTTTCATCATTATTTATTTATTTATTTATTGGTGTTTAAGGTCACATACTTATGCACAATGGCTAATCGTGACCGTGACAGTTTTACGGGTGGAGGAAGCCGGAGTACCCGGAGAGAACCACCGAGCAATGACGAGCAGCTGTCAGCTCTCCAACATCGTAACTCTGAACTCTGCACCGCAGCACAGGCAGGGTTAGATTGGTTGAAGACATGCGCACCATCGACGTGCAGTACGCCTCAGTACACAGCGTCATCGTGCCCCCATGAAGGCAATCGGGGTGAAGTGTCTTGCCCAAGGACACAACGCGGTTGCCGCAGGTGGGATTCGAACCGAGGACCTCTCGGCTTGCAGCCTGCACCTCTACCAACTGAGCCACCGCGCCCCCGAAAGGTTTCATCAAAATCGGTTCATTAATGTAGGAGGAGTTGCGCACACAAGAATTTGTTCGGATGGAAAGACACAATAAATCTAAGTCAAAGGAAGATAACCTGGTTAAAATTGTCGCAGATCAAAAATCTTGGAATATGCGCATGTTCACTTAGTAGTGATGATGTCTGAAAAGTTTTGTCCAAAGTGATTGATAAATGTAGGAGGAGTTGCACGCACAAGAATTTCATGTAGAAACCCATAATAAATCTAAGTTAAAGGGAGATAACCTAGTTAAAATTGCCACAGCTCCAAAATTTTGGAATATGCGCATGTTCACTTAGTAGTGATGATGTCTGTAAACTTTCGTCCAAATTTATTGATAAATGTAGGAGGAGTTGCGCACAAAAGAATTTCATGCAGAAACCCATATTAAATCAAAGTTCAAGAGAGATAACCTGGTTAAAATTGTCGCAGATCAAAAAGTTTGGAATATGCACATGTTCACTTAGTAGAGATGATGTTTGAAAGGTTTCATCAAAATCGGTTCATTAATGTAGGAGGAGTTGCGCACACAAGAATTTGTTCGAACGGAAAGACATAATAAATCTAAGTCAAAGGGAGATAACCTGGTTAAAATTGTCGCAGATCAAAAATCTTGGAATATGCGCATGTTCACTTAGTAGCGATGATGTCTGAAAAGTTTTGTCCAAATTGATTGATAAATGTAGGAGGAGTTGCGCACACAAGAATTTCATGCAGAAACCCATATTAAATCAAAGTTCAAGAGAGATAACCTGGTTAAAATTGTCGCAGATCAAAAAGTATGGAATATGCACATGTTCACTTAGTAGAGATGATGTTTGAAAGGTTTCATCAAAATCGGTTCATTAATGTAGGAGGAGTTGCGCACACAAGAATTTGTTCGAACGGAAAGACATAATAAATCTAAGTCAAAGGGAGATAACCTGGTTAAAATTGTCGCAGATCAAAAATCTTGGAATATGCGCATGTTCACTTAGTAGTGATGATGTCTGAAAAGTTTTGTCCAAATTGATTGATAAATGTAGGAGGAGTTGCGCACACAAGAATTTCATGTAGAAACCCATATTAAATCAAAGTTCAAGAGAGATAACCTGGTTAAAATTGTCACAGATTAAAAAGTTTGGAATATGCACATGTTCACTTAGTAGAGATGATGTTTGAAAGGTTTCATCATTATTTATTTATTTATTTATTGGTGTTTAAGGTCACATACTTATGCACAATGGCTAATCGTGACCGTGACAGTTTTACGGGTGGAGGAAGCCGGAGTACCCGGAGAGAACCACCGAGCAATGACGAGCAGCTGTCAGCTCTCCAACATCGTAACTCTGAACTCTGCACCGCAGCACAGGCAGGGTTAGATTGGTTGAAGACATGCGCACCATCGACGTGCAGTACGCCTCAGTACACAGCGTCATCGTGCCCCCATGAAGGCAATCGGGGTGAAGTGTCTTGCCCAAGGACACAACGCGGTTGCCGCAGGTGGGATTCGAACCGAGGACCTCTCGGCTTGCAGCCTGCACCTCTACCAACTGAGCCACCGCGCCCCCGAAAGGTTTCATCAAAATCGGTTCATTAATGTAGGAGGAGTTGCGCACACAAGAATTTGTTCGGATGGAAAGACACAATAAATCTAAGTCAAAGGAAGATAACCTGGTTAAAATTGTCGCAGATCAAAAATCTTGGAATATGCGCATGTTCACTTAGTAGTGATGATGTCTGAAAAGTTTTGTCCAAAGTGATTGATAAATGTAGGAGGAGTTGCACGCACAAGAATTTCATGTAGAAACCCATAATAAATCTAAGTTAAAGGGAGATAACCTAGTTAAAATTGCCACAGCTCCAAAATTTTGGAATATGCGCATGTTCACTTAGTAGTGATGATGTCTGTAAACTTTCGTCCAAATTTATTGATAAATGTAGGAGGAGTTGCGCACAAAAGAATTTCATGCAGAAACCCATATTAAATCAAAGTTCAAGAGAGATAACCTGGTTAAAATTGTCGCAGATCAAAAAGTTTGGAATATGCACATGTTCACTTAGTAGAGATGATGTTTGAAAGGTTTCATCAAAATCGGTTCATTAATGTAGGAGGAGTTGCGCACACAAGAATTTGTTCGAACGGAAAGACATAATAAATCTAAGTCAAAGGGAGATAACCTAGTTAAAATTGTCGCAGATCAAAAATCTTGGAATATGCGCATGTTCACTTAGTAGTGATGATGTCTGAAAAGTTTTGTCCAAATTGATTGATAAATGTAGGAGGAGTTGCGCACACAAGAATTTCATGTAGAAACCCATATTAAATCAAAGTTCAAGAGAGATAACCTGGTTAAAATTGTCACAGATTAAAAAGTTTGGAATATGCACATGTTCACTTAGTAGAGATGATGTTTGAAAGGTTTCATCATTATTTATTTATTTATTTATTGGTGTTTAAGGTCACATACTTATGCACAATGGCTAATCGTGACCGTGACAGTTTTACGGGTGGAGGAAGCCGGAGTACCCGGAGAGAACCACCGAGCAATGACGAGCAGCTGTCAGCTCTCCAACATCGTAACTCTGAACTCTGCACCGCAGCACAGGCAGGGTTAGATTGGTTGAAGACATGCGCACCATCGACGTGCAGTACGCCTCAGTACACAGCGTCATCGTGCCCCCATGAAGGCAATCGGGGTGAAGTGTCTTGCCCAAGGACACAACGCGGTTGCCGCAGGTGGGATTCGAACCGAGGACCTCTCGGCTTGCAGCCTGCACCTCTACCAACTGAGCCACCGCGCCCCCGAAAGGTTTCATCAAAATCGGTTCATTAATGTAGGAGGAGTTGCGCACACAAGAATTTGTTCGGATGGAAAGACACAATAAATCTAAGTCAAAGGAAGATAACCTGGTTAAAATTGTCGCAGATCAAAAATCTTGGAATATGCGCATGTTCACTTAGTAGTGATGATGTCTGAAAAGTTTTGTCCAAAGTGATTGATAAATGTAGGAGGAGTTGCACGCACAAGAATTTCATGTAGAAACCCATAATAAATCTAAGTTAAAGGGAGATAACCTAGTTAAAATTGCCACAGCTCCAAAATTTTGGAATATGCGCATGTTCACTTAGTAGTGATGATGTCTGTAAACTTTCGTCCAAATTTATTGATAAATGTAGGAGGAGTTGCGCACAAAAGAATTTCATGCAGAAACCCATATTAAATCAAAGTTCAAGAGAGATAACCTGGTTAAAATTGTCGCAGATCAAAAAGTTTGGAATATGCACATGTTCACTTAGTAGAGATGATGTTTGAAAGGTTTCATCAAAATCGGTTCATTAATGTAGGAGGAGTTGCGCACACAAGAATTTGTTCGAACGGAAAGACATAATAAATCTAAGTCAAAGGGAGATAACCTGGTTAAAATTGTCGCAGATCAAAAATCTTGGAATATGCGCATGTTCACTTAGTAGCGATGATGTCTGAAAAGTTTTGTCCAAATTGATTGATAAATGTAGGAGGAGTTGCGCACACAAGAATTTCATGCAGAAACCCATATTAAATCAAAGTTCAAGAGAGATAACCTGGTTAAAATTGTCACAGATTAAAAAGTTTGGAATATGCACATGTTCACTTAGTAGAGATGATGTTTGAAAGGTTTCAGCAAAATCGGTTCATTAATGTAGGAGGAGTTGCGCACACAAGAATTTGTTCGGATGGAAAGACACAATAAATCTAAGTCAAAGGAAGATAACCTGGTTAAAATTGTCGCAGATCAAAAATCTTGGAATATGCGCATGTTCACTTAGTAGTGATGATGTCTGAAAAGTTTTGTCCAAATTGATTGATAAATGTAGGAGGAGTTGCGCACACAAGAATTTCATGTCCGGAAAGACGTACGGACGGACGTACGGACGGACGGACAGACGGACGGACGTACGGACGGACGGACGGACGGACGTACGGACGTACAGGGCGATTCCTATATAGCCCCCACTTCTTCGAAGCGGGGGTATAAAAATTCTGATGACCAAAAGTAATTTAGCACTCTACAAGATAAGAGTTAAACCTTGCTGCTTTGAAAGGACATAAAATGCACCCACAGATACTGTCAAGTAAATTAAAACATTCTTTTCTGTAAAGAGGATATACAGAGGAATCAGGAGTGTACACCATCTTTATCAAAAGACTGAATAAGTAACTGCAACTGAAGGGAATTGTGAAGTAATCACATACGTCAATACCAACTAGTTTCTTCTCATCTCTAGATCCGAGACATGTTTTGTGTGATACCACAAATAATTTAATTCCTACAACACAATAAAAATCAAAGTGCTTAAATTTTACTACATTCACCTGTTTTATTGAGTCTAAAATGACATTCAACAGGTATTTAAAAGAAAAATTTTAATCAATCAAATATATACTTCATTATTTCTGGAACTTTTTCCATTATGCAAAGCATCCAACAAGTATTACACACTAAATTTTCAAATCAATTTTTTTCTATTTTTGCAAGCAAAACATTGGTTACAATCCCTACCTGGAACAAGCTTATTGAGCCCATTCCAAAGAGAGGGTCATAGGTGAAGTTTTAGAAACAAAAAATTAAAATTTTAAGTGATCAAACAGAATAATGTAAGTATTATCCTCTAGTTATCTTAGGCATTGGGTTAACTCTTTACATAAGGAATTGGTTGCATCCTCTGTGTAATTTACAAATTGATCATTTGTAAAAAAAAAAAAATTTCAATCCATTTCAACAGAATATCATGTAACACCCCCCTCCCCCCACCATTAGAATTAACTCATCAAGCTCATTCCAATGAGGTGTTACAGGATATGGTTTTGCTGAAATATACTACTCAAAGTTTGCTAAGCACCACATATTTGTCACATCATTGTGAAATTTTCTTGTGACACATTTGCGATATTTTTGGTGGATATGATTGAGGAATGTATTGAGATGGTCCCCAGTGTTTAAAATAGCATCTCTTGACAGGCAGACTTTCGTGACACTCATGGAAAGCATGTACACCTTCATTTCCATGATGTTTTCGTGCACTGTATTATACATGAGATGTGTAGGGTATTCATTCTTCATTTCAACACAAACCCTTGTGATTTAATGATTGAATATGACGTTTGTTGAAAGCAGAAATGTGGTGGGCTGTCAGGTTGGTAAGTCCTTGGTGTGCACCATACGGTGATCACCAAAACCTGGGCAAGATTTCAGCAGTATGGCACACCAGTCAGACGACATGTTGGTGGCAGAGACAGGGCAACATCTGCAGCTTAAGACCAGCTTATGATCATTCAGGCCTGTAGGAACCGCTTTGACACAGCAACCCAGATTCGCAGTGACCTTCAGAATGCATCCGGGATAAATGTTTTGATGCAGACTATCCGGGCAAAATTGCATGAAGGTGGTCTCCGATCGAGAAGACCATGTATTCGCATTCCGCTGTCCCAGAACCACCGCCAGGCACGATATGAATGGGCCATGGATCACGTTGGATGGACCAGAGAGGATTGACGACCTGTCCTTTTTTACAGATGAGTCAAGGTACTGCCTAGACAACACAGATAGGCACTCTAGGGTGTGGAGAAGACAGGAGAGTGATTTCATGCAGCCAACATTGCTGAGCATGACCGCTATAGTGGAGGGTCAATAATGGTCTGTAGTGGCATCAGCTTGGATGTACGCACAGAGGTCTGTGTCCCTGACCGTGATACATTGATGACACAGTGGTATATTGAAGAGATCCTGGATGCCCACATCGGATTGTATGCAGGTGCAGTGGGTGACAGATTCATTCTGATGGACGATAATGCCCGTCCTCATGTTGCCCATGTTGTCCAGGAGTACCGACAGAGGGAGGGGATTGAGCATACGGAGTGGCCAGCAAGATCCCCTGACTTCAATCTAATCGAACATGTCTGGAATGAGTTGCAGCTTGCAATTTCAGTCCGTGCAGTCCAATCAAGAAGTGTCCAGGAGCTTGGTGCTTTGCTGGTCCAAGAATGGAACAACATCCCACAAAGGACCATCTGGAACCTGACTGGGAGCACGAGAAGGCATTGTCAAGCTGTAATTAACAATAATGGGTTTCATACTCAATACTGAACCCATATCAGTTCGCTCTGTTAACTTTTTGGCAAATTTGAAACCTTCCTCTTTTACCAATAATATCCATTTTCCATGGTTATCGTATTCAAAAGCTAAATGAAAGTGTCAATGACACAGTAGCTCAACTTGTTAAGACATGAACATGTATAGTATGTGACACAGCAATGACAAACATCTAGGTAATGACCTGATAACAAAGGTACATATAAAGTATTGTAATGGTTTGTACATAAATACTGACCATAGCCTGTAACAAATGTATAGGTAAAGTATTGTAAAGGTGGGTGACAGTCAGATGTTAAACTAGAAAAGAAATCTTTGAGTCCCAGAGTGGGTCTGACTGAACCCCAAAATATTTGTTCTCATACCACAGTAATAAAAAAAGGCACCCCAAAACACACTCGTTCCTGTCCCAAGGTGAAAACAAAGGTACCCAAGAAGTTTTGTGAAGATCTGTTCATAAATACGAGCTGTATAGAAGTTGTGACAAAAAACTGATTGGACCTAATTTCGGTACAAAATGGCCACTGGCAGCCATCTTCAATTTTGGACCGCACTCAGAAACACTCGTTCTCGTCTCAAGGTGATAACAAAGGTACCAAAGAAGTTTCGTGAAGATCGGTTGATAAATACAGCCTCTAGCCCGAGCCGTATTGACATGTGCACTTACAGTGTATAAGTAGCACTGAATAAATCAAAGTTCATCTATTTTGCATAATTTTTGCACGAGAAAAAACCCTGTACTATATGTGATGTATTCCATGTTACTAAACATTCATACAAAAATGTATTCAAATCAGAACTTTCTTACAGAAGTTCTGTACAAAAGACTGATTGCACTAATTTTGGTACAAAATGGCTGCTGGTGGCCATCTTGAATTTTGGACCACACTCAAAAACACTCGTTCTCATCCCATTGTGATAACAAAGGCACCCAAGAAGTTTCATAAAGATTGGTTCATACGGCCTCTAGCCTGAGCCATATAGAAGTTGTGTACAAAAAACTGATTAGACCTAATTTCGGTACAAAATGGCCACTGGCAGCCATCTTCAATTTTGGACCGCACCCAGAAACACTCGTTCTCGTTCCAAGGTGATAACAAAGCTACCCAAGACGTTTCGTGGAGATCGGTTCATAAATACAGACTCTGGACCAGTTATTTATGAGAAGTCAATAAAGTAAAGTTCACGCCAGATGGACGACGGATTGATGGACAATGGATGGGCGACGGACAGAAAGTGATCACTTAAGCTCCCTCTGACTTTCAGTCAGGTGAGCTAAAAAAAAATGGACAAAACCTGTTACATGTGAATATTCTTTCCCCCATGGTCTATCAGCATACCAAAGATCATTTAAACCCAACATCAACCGACTGATATGAAGGTCCAAAGTTGATATGGACGGATGGATGGTTGGACAGACAGACAGATGAACAGACATATCTATGTCCCCCGCAAACTTCATTTTGGTGGGGGATAATAATAAATTTTGATATTGTGTGCATTGGGAAAGGGGTTAAAGATGGTCTGACTGCATCTTTTTCAACAGTATATCCAATGCCAACTCGAAAAGCTTTTCTCAACAGTGCATCACAATACCAATTATATATTTATTTATTGGTGTTTAAGGTAATTTTCTACATCTTTGGCTATATCATGACTGCAACATGGATTTGAAGTCAAGTTTAATCAACCATTTAGATACCAATTATTGAGGAGAAAATAAAATACATTAAGATAAAATCCCATTGTAGAATATATCACAGAATAAAAGTAATGCTTATATGGGGTTAGTTTTTATTTGCTACTTGTTACAGTCATAAAATATTCTGGTAAATTTTCAAACAGGGGCGTGGTGGTGTTGTGGTATCCGGTTGTCGTTAGATCACTGAAATTAAGCAACGTCGAGCACGGTTAGTAGTTGGATGGGTGACCATTTCAGCAAATGATTCGTGCTCCCGTGTTGTTCCTTGGGCAAGGCACTTAACTCCGATTGCCTACATGGGGGCACGATGATGCTGTGCACTAAGGCATACTGCACATCGATGGTGCGCATATCTTCAACCAATCTAACCCTGCCTGTGCCACGGTACAGAGTTCAGATGTTGGAGAGCTGACAGCTGCTCGTCATTGCTCGGTGGTTCTCTCCGGGTACTCCGGCTACCTCCACCCGTAAAACTGTCACCAACATGATATGACCCTGGCTGTTAATGTGTCGTTAAACCCTAATAAATAATAAATATTTCAAACCTTGCTTTTGTATTTATCACCAGAACAAATATCAAAATGTATAATAGTAGAGTTTTGAGACTTCAGGGCAGATTTTGAAACTTGATGCACTGAAAAAAATTACTTAACTCCTATCACTCTGTTAGTATTTCCAAATTTTCGTCACTGACCCCATATTACCCAGGGCCATACAACATGAGCAATATAGCAAATTATATCTTGTTTGACAGAGCTCATTGAGCTCTGTCAAACAAGGTATAATTTATTAAATTTTCAGTTGCATTGTGGGAAAAAATGGCTTCTGAAAACTTTGGTATTTTAACATCATTGTGCAGAGGGATAAGTTTATAAGAGAAAATATGTCAGAATTTCATGTGCATGGTAACTCATTTTATACTTGACATCATTATAACTGCAATGTCCTTTAATGTCATTATGGCACTTTATTTTTCAGGGTTTGGGGTTATTTATTTATTGGTGTGAAGGTCATGATTAGCCTCTTTGGCTATCTCAGGACTTTAACAAAGAGATGAAGTCAAATTTGGAAATTTGATTATACTCACAATGCGCACTTTAGAGGACTTCCAACGCAGGCGTTGGTTTGGATTCCTATTTTATTAGTGAAGCAGAACTTGTTTACCACAGTAAACAAGCACTGCTTCACTGCCCAGGATTCCCATTAGGGCAGGTTTTTTGGGGTGTTAAAAATCCTTTACCTGACTCTAATGGTCATATCTGGCCAGCATTTTTCAGAAAAGTTGCCATTCAAATTTTAATTTTTTTTCTTCAATTTTTGCCTCTAAAAAATATCATGTATGACCTCATTCAAATGAAGAGTTGTAAGCTAATGTTTTGGGACAAGAAATAAAATTTTTTAGGTACTTTATAAAAAAGATCTGCAAGTGTCCTCTCCTTGTCACATTAGGGATAAAGTTAATGAGCATTTCAAGTCATTTGTTTATTGAAGGCAAAGTCTGTTATTTGTGGTGGAGAAACATCATTTTCATTCCTTTGTGTTCCACACTAATAATCATCCAACACAATTTGCTGAAAACACTTGCAATATTTTCTCAAAAAGAAAAAATATAAAAAAATATGAACACAATGTGCCTGTTCCAATAAAGGTAAAAAAGTTCTATTTTCAAAGCAAACATTTGAAAAACAATCAACCAAATGTGATATCATTTTTGTGTGTATGGATGAAGAAGATTTGGCAATTTGTTTGCTACATAGAGGATATGTAGTGTTTTTGAGTGGATACCGAAAATTATCTCATGAGTGACCGAGACAAATGTTTATTTTTCGCGAGCACTTGCTCGAGCAAAAATAACCATTTGTCGCGATCACAAGTCAAGTGAGATAATTTTCGCTATCCACTCAAAAACACTAGATTTTCTTTTTATTATAGGCTTTTTATAAGAATCTGACAATTCCACTCGTTTCAACCTTGAATTGATGCATGAAAGTAAACAGCACATTGAATCACTGATATGCAGAAGTCATTTGATCGATACTAGGAACATATAGCATCTTGCAATCTAATTCAGCTGGTGGGTTATTTATTTATTTATTTATTTATTTATTTATTTATTTATTTATTTATTTATTTATTCATTTATTTATTGGTGTTTAAGGTCACATATTTCTGCACAATGGCTAATCATGACCTTGACAGTTTTACGGGTGGAGGAAGTTGGAGTACCCAGAGAGAACCACCGAGCAACGGCGAGCAAGTGTCAGCTCCCCAACATAGCTGGTGGGTTTCTAGTCCAAACATGGCCTGAAAGTCTGTAATATAAGTTTTTGGTTTGGTATGTCCTTACAAAGGACGTACCAAACCAAAAACTTATATTACAGACTTTCAGGCTATGTTTGAACTGCCGGGTTTCATGCATCAATTCAAGGTGAATACGTGTTGAATAATTGCTGGAAATGATGGTTATCCACTCAAAAACACTAGATTTTCTTTTCATTACACGTTTTAGAACAAATTGATCATTTCCAGTGATAATTTGACTTGTATCTACCTTGAAGTGATGCTTTGAAAGCCGCCATTTTGATAGACACAGTGAAAGTGAAAACTTCTATATCTTAACAGTGGGGGATACGATTTCTATCTTTCCACAATTTTTTCGATAATCTATCGTTTAACGTATAATAAATAGTTATATAATTCAGTACCTTAAAGTTTCGTGATACTTCATCATTCATCACATAGTACAGTGGAACCCTGTTAATTGAATCACCACTTGGCAGTGAAGTACATTCAATTAACAGGAGTATTCAATTCGCAGCAATTTGGTCATTTTTCTGTATTCTAGTGATAAACTCAGCATTTATTCTATCACTTCTGACAAAGCTTGTCAAGCTCTGTCAAAAAAAATATAATGGATTAAATCCTTATAGTGGATGAACTGAGGCCAAAGATTACTATAAGCGTAAGAGAATTCAATGGTTATCAGAGAAAATCTTTAACAGAAGATTCAATTATCACTGATTACTCTATATCCTATTTGCAATTACAGGTTTCATGCAGCAAATTTAGTAAGTGGATTTTCAAGGCCATTTCCATGCACATTTTAGGTTTTTCAAGGCATCATAGAAGTAAATTTCAAGGTTTTTCAAGGTTATCGAATAAAAATCGAGAGTGCAGTACCATCGGAAATAAGTTGTAGGATAGTCACAGGAAAGTTTTGATAGTTTTTATATTTTGAAAGACTGTTTTCAAGGATTTTCCAGGCCACTTTTGGAGTTTTGGGGAAATTCAATGACTTTCCTGGCCTTGAAAATTGATTTTCAAATTTAAAGCTTTTCAAGGTTTTTCAAGGCCCGAAGGCTCCTTGAATTAACAGGTCAAACTTGTACTGAAGATATAGTGACTGGACAGGTTTGGAAATTATATTCAATTAAGAGGATTATTCAATGAACTGATATCCAATTAAGTGGTCTCCACTGATTCTGAATTCCGGCCTGGAAACCAAATGATGATGGATGTACACACTACTCGACAAATTAACAAACATATGAACACACAATAATTTTGAGGCTTTTTGTTGGTTAAATTATGAAAAATGAAAGAAAATTATTGATACTTTGTTTAAAAACATGTGCTTTTAGACTGAATTTTTGATAACTAACTTGCTGAGTGCCAAATTGGCAGAGTAAATTTGGTTACCCAATCTCAAATCTATCGAAAAATGTTATTGGTCTACTGAAGAATTTTTGGCCTGCTCAATGGTGCACTTGCCTTCAACCAATGTTAAGTCTGAATGTGTGGAGTTACTATGTTGGAGGCCTGGCAGTTGCTTGCTTATGCTCAGTAATTTCCCCCCAAAACAAAGAATGTACCTAAAGGCTAATTAACTGGCTTCTAACACTTTACAACTGACCCAGACCTTATCATTAACCCACTTAGTTCTAACCCACATAGTTCTGCACATGTTAATTTCTACAGGGGTGGTGAACCCAGGGGAGCACAGGACCCAATCATGTGCCCTCCATCCCCAATTTTTCCTTCAAGCATAGGCGTATCATGTTGTTTTACCTCTCCACTTTTTTACACATTTTAACCTGCAGTGCAACATTAAACTTCAACAGACTGAAAGGTAACACCCTGCTTTGTTCTGCATGTTCACAAGTAAATACACACAATCAAATCCTGAAAGGGGGTGGGGGGGGGGGGGGGGAGAGAACCCAATTCTGACACTGTTCTGTGCATATTTGGATATATACTTGTACTGGCTCTGTCTGAATCATACACCAAAGAACAGCCTTATCTCCAGCTCAATTGCAAGAATTATTACTCCACAATACATTTCAGGTATTTAGTATAGTTAGGGCTCTCAAATGTATTCAATGTTCAACCAAGGTTATTATCACAAAGTGATTAACCCCCTCCCCCATTCCCAAATGTTGGAAATTGGCATGGTTGTATGCAGGGAGGGGGCACAAGGTCAAGTATCCTTCACCAAGAAAAACCTCCTACTAAAAATCAAGAATATTATATGTACTTTAGGCCAAAAAAATAAATAACTCAGGTTCTCAGGCACCGCCCGCATCACCAAAAAGACCGCCGCATCATTTTTTTTTGTGGACATTTTTGGTCCCCGGATAATATTTTAGGAGCACTGGCACATTTTAGTAGCACCGGCACATTTTTGTAGCACCGTTGACACTATTAAGCTAATTTCTTGTCACATGTTTTCACTGCAATTTCCGATTGTTTTTAGTCGACGTCCCAGTACAAAAGTGACTGTTTTGAAAGTTATGAACTGTTGCAATATGATTGTATCTGTTTTAGTTACATTCGCCTGGAAGATTTTTTTGAATTGGACTGTGATTGGAGAGTTGAATACATCATGTTCAGTGATTCAAATGTACCGGCGAGTCAGTGATGAAAACAAATTTGAAGTTGAACCAGCGAAATGTTATGATGTATGGGCTTATTGAAAACATGATCCGTTCTATAAAAAACGTGCACTCAGCATGTAGTCCTCATATTTTTTTCCATATTATCACATCTAAAGACTCCTAAAAAGGAAGAATACAGAAGATTTCAACATCAACATTAATACATGTATTGTATATTCACAAATTTCAATGATAAAATTATTTTCTCCAGTGTTACTAAATTAATCTGAAAAAAAACAAAAAACAAAAAAACCTCCCTCCCTCATCTGATGTTTCAGCAAAAAATGTCTGAGAACACGTTTCTTTTTTTAATGGCCTAAAAGTGGCGAATTTTATACATTTCTCTCTCACAGAAGCTAGCAGATGCAATCTTGAGGTGATCTAATTTTCAAAATTTTTAATATGCAAACCTATGGAAGAAGCCTTTAACCCTTTACCTAATACAAAAGGCAGACAACAATTGCAAATAAAATTCTTGAATAGCTAATTGTTTTCATTTTTTTTTGTATCAAAAACATAGCTTATTACCCCTCATTGGAACGAGCTCAACAAGCTCATTCCAATGAGGGGTCATAATCTATGTTTTTGAGACAAAAAATGAAAAAATAATGAAAACTGAATTGTGATTTTTGTGAATAGCGCTGGCTGGATTTGGCTGTTAAGTTAGGTAAAGGGTTAAATTCCACCTAACTCACACAGATAATCAGTGTCCCCAAATTCTATGAATGTTCCCAAATTAGAGGGCATACCACATAGTATGGTTTGTTTTATAGTTTTGTATGCTTTTTTTGTTCATTTTTGTTCGAATTATTTAACTCACAAAGGTGTGGATATGTGTATACATTTTTAACACAGCAGACAATACCCAAAAGCTTTGCCGTTGAAAGTCTTGGTTGCCTATATAGGCAGCGAAGACTTGCCTAGGAACAATTGCCAAAGCACTTATAATTTCACTTTGAGTTTACCCAGAGACTGCATGTTGGTGCACCTGTTTGACTGCAGTAGAAAATGATCAGAATTGGAATTAGGCACAATAAGGTTACTGGTATTAGATATTCTGAGCCACTAATACAACCCAGAGAAACCAAGAAATAGCATTTCAGACAGTCAAGTTTTGCCCAAAAGCCTCTTCTATGGGGTTGAACAGCAGCTGAACAGGGGATTCTACACCAATAATTGGAAATCACCCACTACCATTTTAGATTTGTGGAAGTGAGAGAGTTAAATGATATTAAATGATGTCTTATAACTTTTCTGTCACCATGACCACAATTAAGGTGAATATACCCCACACCCTTGTGTACACACACATTGTATAGTCTCTGTTCAGTCAAGGAATCTCTGCCCTGGGGTTATTAGCTCATATAAGTTTTGATACCATGATCTGCATGTTTATCTCGACAGCCTTTCTGAACTTAACAGCTGCATGCTTTCACCCTCTGAAAGCCGATGAAGAAGTTGGAACACACTTATGGAATTCTATAGTCTGTGTAGTAAAATTTATAACACATGAAAATTAACCGAGTATAAAGCCTGCACGAGATTTCACCACTGAATTTATTTCAGACAGTAATGAATAAACAGCTGCGCCATGAGCGTATGATACACCCGTTATTAATTACAAGTGGGAACCACACGATATGAGTATACATGTGTACTTGTCAGGTTACATATACTTGCCATCAAAAAATCATGAAAATTGCTCAAAGTCCAACATGTGGAAAATTGTCTATATTTTGATGAATAAATTCCCATAACTCTGGAATGACAAATCGAACAGCGACACAAATCGAAAGGGAGATTCCTTCTATCAACATATACTTGCAACCAAAAAACCCTGACAATTGCTCTAAGCATTTTCAAGTTATTGTTCGACATGTGAAAAATAAAGTCCCATAATTCTGGAATGACTAATCGAACGGCGACACCAACCGAAAGGGAGCTTCCTTCCATCAACATAAACCACCTACCAAAAAATCGTGAAAATCTCTTGAAGCGTTCTCGAGTTATCGTACGACATGTAAAAAATTGACAATTTTTTAAGTAATAAAGTCCCATAACTCTGGAATGACTAATCGAACGGCAATACTAAACGAAAGGGAGCTTCCCTCCATCGATATACACCACCTACCCCGAAATCATGAAAATCTCTCAAAGCGTTCTCGAGTTATCGTACGACGTGTAAAAAATCAACAATTTTCTAAGTAATAAAGTCCCATAACTCTGGAATGACTACTCGAATGGTGACACTAAATGAAAGGAAGCTTCCCTACATCGATATACACCATCTACCCAAAAATCACGAAAATCTCTCAAAGCGTTCTTGAGTTATCGTATGACATATGACCGGACAGACGGGCAGCGGTATACCATAATACGACCTGTTTTTTCAAAACGGGCGTATAAAAACAAGAAAATTAATTTAAAAGTTCATATGCCACTAGTTATCAATCCAGGGGCTGAATATTGTCACCATTCCCAATATGAATTTGAACCACTTTTCCCCCCAACACTAAAAATTCCTCATTCCACCATCTAGTGAGTATATACAGTAGAAACACATTCCATTACCAAATGATCTATTGTGTTTTAGGGTAAATCACAAAAGTCTTGATTCTAAAGCAATCTTGATTACAAAGCATACAATCTGTGTTAAGGATTGTGAGCAAGATTCTTAATTCTTATTACCCAAGTGGAAGCATGATGGAACGGCTTAATCTCACTTTGCCGGCAAGCTTATCAAAACATTGTTATAGTCTGTATCAACATCGGTAGTTTGTCTGAATTTTCTTCAGTCAAAGTTTGTTAAATATTAATCACGTTTTGATGATCTTGGTTCACAGCAGTTTATCCAAGGTTTAACTGTTCTCATGAATAAGGTTATAAAAGTATTAGCCTGGTGGAGTGGCATCATTATGTAATATCATCTTTGAATCTGTTATCAAACCATGGCAAGCTCTCAAGTTAATACCTTCTTCATTCCCAATGGTCGAGGAGGAAGACATCTTGTGTTCCAAGACTTCAAATATCGAATCAAATCTAGACGGTCTGAAAACGTCCATTGGGTTTGCTGCAGAACCAGCTGTGGTGCCACCATTAAAACCAAGAACGACATTGTCAGTTCGCCTATAGGCCAACATAACCATCCTACAGACTCAGATAAGGTAATTTAACTTTCTATATTACACGGTATGGGGGGGGGGGGGGGATATATATTTATACATTTATGTATTTGCATTTATATATATATGAGAGGGAGAGAGGGAAGGAGGGGAGAGAGAGAGTGACAGGAAATAAACAAGAAGCCCAAAGGGGACTTAATCGCTCACCGGCCAAAGTGGTTCAAAGAAGTATTTGTGACCACATTCAGTTAGACATGGTTCATCAACACTACAAAGGAATGAAGTAATGAGAGGCAAATTTTATGGAAAAACACTAAGGAATGGATTTGAACAAACCTGAACCTAGCATGCCTCCCCCACCCCATTCCAACCCATAGGGCCCAAATATTAAGCCAAGGACTCAAATTGAATCTGATCCCCCTTGAGATGTCATATACAAATAGGAAAGAATTCTGACTGGTGGATGTGAAGAAGGTTTTTAAAGAAATCACCTCACATTGCACTAAATTAAACTTTGGGCTCAAATAGGGAGCCAAAATATTAACCCGGGGTCCCAATTTGAACAAACTTGAATCTGACCCACCTAGAGATGTTGTATACCAAATATGAAAGGATTCTGATTGGTGGATCTGAAGAAGAAGATTTTAACATGCAACCAAGTCTTAACTAGAAATCACTGCTAAGCCACTGAATGTGTACAGGCTGTGGTCAGGTGTGAATTCAAGACAATTGTCCAGGACCTTACTGGTTAACAGGAAACGTCAGAAATGTGAAAATATTAGATCTCAAGCTTTAATTACATGCTCATACAGACTTTGCCAGTGAACTGCAATCTGCATTGACAAGTGTCACATAGCTTTTTCTCTGGCAAATTCTGTGTTTGTTTGAAAATTACTTATCTCTTGCTTTGTTTGATTTGACAGGTAGGCTCTAAGCTATATATTGCTTGCATCATGAAAACTTGACCAAACTAAAGTATGGCTGCCGTGGACTGGTCACTTTCCACAGGTGGGAAATATTCCCACAGACGCAATAATATTAAGATTCCAAACACTGAGATAGGAATAATCATCAAAAATTTAATTAATTAATTAATTAAAAATTAAACACAATTTAATTAATTAATACAACCTGGTGCTTGATTAATTAAAATTTTGCTGATGACTTTTATTTCCTGGAAAACGTATGCGTTGATATCACAGCCCATGCGTGGATTACAACCAGTCCAGGGCAACTACACTGTATATATAGCCGAAACACTGCAAAACTTTTGGAAAAAGTTACAAATGCCACATAATTTGGGCACAATTATTTTATTTGAGCACAGCATTTACAGTGATTTACCATCACTATTTGTGGGAATTCAAAGACCTAACTTCATGTGCCGCATAACAGCATATCATCAGCTCTATGTAAACACAAAATGAAAGTGTCAAAAATTTATTCAAATCTGAACCTTCATATAGAAATTCTATACAAAAAACTGATTGTACCTAATTTCGGTACAAAATGGCCAATGGCAGCCATCTTGAATTTTGGACCACACCCCAAAACACTTGTTCTCGTCCCAAGGTGATAACAAAGGTACCCAAGAAGTTTTGTAAAGATCGGTTATAAATACAGCCTCTAACCTGTGCCGTATAGAAGTTGTGTATAAAAAACTCATCGGACCTAATTTTGGTACAAAATGGCCACTGGCAGCCATCTTGAATTTTGGACTGCACCCAGAAACACTTATTCTCATCCCAAGGTGATAACAAAGGTACCCAAGAAGTTTTGCGAAGATCGGTTCATAATTACAGCCCCTAGCCCAAGCCATATTGACATGTGTACTTACTGTGTATAATTAGCACTGAATAAATCAAAGTCCATCTAATTTGCATAATGTCTGCACGAGAAAAAAAACCCATATTATATGTGATGTATTCTATGTTACAAAACATTCATACAAAAATTTATTCAAATCAGAACTTTTCATCTTGAATTTTGGGCCGCACCCAAACACATTCGTTCTCGTCCCACGGTGATAACAAAGGTACTCAAGAAGTTTCAAAAAGATCGGTTCATAAATACGTCCTCAAGCCCAAGCCATATTGAATTGTTGATAGAGAGATGGACTGACGGACAGATGGACGACAGACCATGGCATAACCTTAGATGTGACTTACGTCAAAGTTGAGCTAAAAATCTTTGTTGACGGATGACAGGCCATGGCATAACCTCAAATTTGACTTGTGTCAAAGTTGAGCTAAAAATCTTCTTTAGTAGTTTGTTCATTTATCTACTGACCAAAAATTGTATGACTTATTCAAAGCTGCTGTAACTAAATACCCAGTTCGACTGTTCCATTGATGCCATGGTCAATTTTACACTTGGAGCCACCAAGGTCCAAGGTCAAGGACATAGGGACAATCTGTACATCTTTCACCTTGATGGAATTAACTTTTGAGAAATTGCTTACAGGCCAAGTAATTTATTTATTTATTTATTTATTTATTTATTTATTTATTTATTTATTTATTTATTTATTTATTTATTAGTGTTTAAGGTCACACATTTCGGCACAATAGCTAATCTTCACTGCAACGTGGATATAATGTAAAGTCCACCCAATCTTTTATACCCATGTTACCCATTTTACAGGACATCCAACCCAAGCACTGGTTACTGGATCCTACTTTACGAGTGAAACAGAGCTTGTTTTCCACAGGAAACAAATACTGCTTCATTTCGTGGGGTTCCCAGAGGTTCTTTGGAAAGTAAGGGCTTTCACCTCCTGGGATTCCAAAAGGTACTTTGAAGACTAAAGGTTTTCAGTAAGGAGTACCGATCAAAACAAATTTGCTGGGGTAGATCACTGGCCCACATGTCAGGTTCTTCATTATTTGATATGTGCTAAGAGAACAACAATATTGTTCAATAGCAGAGCTGCCAGACTTCAATGTCTTGATTCAGGCCAAATTTAGCATGAGAGTAGATTATACGAACTAAATCATTTTAATGTACAGCTTGAAGCCAATTAGTTTATACTGCATAGTTAATACCAAGTGCATTGTATGAATCGACCAAGTAGCTTGGTTCTACAGTAACTCAGTATTTTTAACTAGTGATTTCCACAATGTGGTTTTATAAATCCAGCGCAACCCTGTTAATTGAATGGCACCTATGCCAGTGAAAAATATTCAATTATCAGAAGTATTAAATTGAAAGAAATTTGGTCATTTGCTTGTGTTAATTCTTAAGAGATATTATGAGCATTTATTCCACTATATTTTGTTTCACAGGGCAACTTCCTGGCTGTGCCAACCAGGATATACAATGCACACAGACCAAAGGTGTGACGTCAAATTTTGTTACGATGATCATACAAACTTATTTTCATTACTATCCACTGTGTTATAACGATTGTGAATACAGAGATAATCAGATATTACATGTATAAAATACATTCTTGTGGAGAAAATTATGTATACTTTCCCAAATCATTTCCTCAGAACATCTGTGCTAACAATTTTAGCTTCCCTAACAGAGCAACTTAAATAATTTAAAGTGTCCTATTTTTAACTGGTAGAGTACTTCAATCATTTTTTAACGTTGATTTAAAACATCAGTATTTTTTTCAAAGATACATTGCTACCAGTAAGGGGAGCCTTAGTTTAGCAAGAGTTTATTCATCAGTAATTGTTTTGTTACTATTTATTGGAGAGTGCCATCAGGCACTCTCCAATAAATTGTAACAGAACAATTTCATATCACCATATCTATTTACAGCTGCACAAATGACAAGCTAAAGCACACAGCGTGAAGCCACTAAAGTGGCTTTCAGCACTTTTCAGTAGAGCCATGACAGTGGCTTCTGGCACTCTACCAGTTAACTTGCCTTGTTTTAAAAGATTGAAGCACTGTGGAACATTTTTGTTTTTCATGCTGTTACTCAATGATTTGTGTTCAAAATAGTCTCAAGCACCTGAAACCACTACGTGTACTGACCATACAGATTTCAAAACAACTAGATTGCAGGAATGTTAATTGATAACATATAGATAGGCGTCTCACTTGTAACCATCTGGTGTGTGTGTGGGGGGGAGGGGGGGGGGGGGGGGGGTAAGGAGGGTCAATTGTTACATAAATGGACAATGCTCAACAAAAACATTTTCCTTGAACATTTGAAATCTTTCCAATACCTCAGAATCCCTGATTACTTTTTAAAAAAAAATACTCTGATGTCTGTGAAAAATGAATCTTCATGATGATGATGTAAAATAAGTGCCGGTATGATAGGGTATTTCCCAAAAAACAAGTGTCGGTGTGATAGGGTATTCCCCCACCACCACCCCCCACCCCAATTAACAATTTATGGATTCCACTTCGATTTGACAGTCAAACTTTCATCTGTTAACATATTTCTTGACCAAAAGGGATATATACAATGCCAACAATATAGATGAAAAGCACTGAATTTACGGTTTGAAGTGGACACCTATTTTTCTCTTTGTTGACATGCAGCCATCTTAAAAAAGACCCTTCTTTTACAGGTTTCCAACAGTGAGATGACTACTTCTGGAACTAAGCACATTGAAGTGGGTCATCGTTTTTAAAAAAATCATAAGAGTAACGTGGAGGTTCAAATATCACCTACATTAAGACAGAACTTGAAATGGCATACATAAGTTATATAATACAAAACTTGTTGCTTCACATGTCATAATATCTTTACATCTTCAATCTACAATCAAACGTACATGCACTGTACTCTACACAAAATATTATTGTCATGTTGTAAAGATATGATTGCTGATCTGTCATCTGAACTGAAGCATACATATGCCATCATATGAAAAATGCCCTTAGATTTTAAAACACGGATAATGACAGATTTCATCATCTACTTTCTGGATTTTACAGTATCTACAATAAATATTAAGGGAAAATCTATCAACAGATTACCCACAATGACAAATGTTGTCCCAAAATTATCCCACTCACCCTGCCAAGGGATTTCCAGGAAAGCATACGAAAATTATTGAAAATCCACCAACTAATTTCATTGGCTAATTAATTTTCTATAAACATTCTCAAATAAAATGTTATTGAATATTTATACAGCCAATTTCAAGAAGCCCTTTATCCCCATAAAACAACTAGGAATTTAACCATTTCAATATTGTTTGACAGCCCTGAGATTGCACCAGAGGAGCTGACATACCGTCATCAATGCCAAGTTGAAGGATATATATAGGGCCTTGTTGGGACTGACAATATCTCCTACCCAATGGATCTCATCCAGCCAGCCATCGCACAGGGGAAAAGTATTTTCATAAAATCACTTGGAAATCCTTCAAAAAACATTGTAAAGAAAAAAAAAATTTGTGCACCATGTAAAGAAGAAGATTATTTTATCATATCCTGATTTTCCACATGGACAGCCCTCAACAATTTTTACCATTTGAAGACCCTGCATAAGATGAAAGCTTAAAGGTCATAAGGAGAAACCACTGCATTGGCACTGACACTGTCACTCCGTGAGTTAATGTTTCAAATGAGAAATTTCATGTTAAGTAGATGAGCAAGAAAAAATAGCCCAAGAGAAAACTGAAGTTTACTTCTTTATGTTATCAGCTACGGTGACAAGGCATAATTAAATTATTATATGTAAATAAAATGAACCTAGCACACACATGTAAATGTTCCGAAAGATCCTCCGTACAGCTGAAAGTGAAATAAATAGAGAATATCCACATTTCTGAGTGGATTTATTTGTTTATTGGTGTTTAATATCACTTCGAGCACATATGGCCAGATCATGACTGCAACACAATTAAAAAATAAAGTTTAGCCTGTCATTTATACCTATGCTGGCAAATTTAAGAGGCTTCCACCCTTGGCATTGGTTAAAGGGTCTCAATTTACCAGTAAAACAAAACTCGTTGACCACAGTAAACAAGCACCACTCCACTCCCCAGGTAGGTTTCTGAGTGGATACTGAATTTATTTCATGACTGAGGATGAAAAATAACATATTTCATCTGTTAACTTCCTGCATGCTATTGCCAAATATTCCTGTCCAGAACAGCAAATCTCTTACTAGAATACGTATAATTTGGGCTCATTCAACCAAATTTTCCTCTGTAAATTCTATCAACCGACTGGGGGTTTTTAAGTTCAATTTTCATAAATTTTTCATCAAATCAAGTCCAGATTTGATGAAATATATTTTTTAATATACTCACAGGGTTATGATTTACAAGGGTAGATAACCAGCCTTAAAGATATATTTCTGCTTCATATTAGGGTTATAAATTTTCTGTGTAGTTTCAACAGTTAATAAGTTTACATCAACAGCAGCTTTCAGGTCAACAAGGACACCATTACATGTTTACAGTAACATTACGGTTCTTGAGTATCATTTTTTCTATCCTAAATGTTGATTTTGTTTTTAACCACATGTAATAAAACAATGTTACAGAATACATAAATAAATATAGAGTTTCAAAATTAACTTTTTATTGAAACTTGTGGCAATAATTATTGAACCCACTCACCAGGGTCAGGGGATTTAACTCCTTACATGCAGCTGACAGATATTCCTGTTCAGTAATGAATTTCCTTTGCCAATGAAATAAGTAAAATTTGAGCATAGCTAATCAAATTTTCCCCATGTAAATTGGATGTACTTTCTCACAAATGATTTCTTTGGTTAAATTTAGAGTTTATTTTTGATCAAACCTAATCATGGCTGCTTCACAGCATGACTATAATTATTTCACGAGCAGGTGAAAGACAAATTTTCAATGAGTGCCTGTGAGTCATGAGTTGAAAATTTTATTTATCACATAAGCACTGTCTCATAACCAAGTTCAGAACAGGAATATTATACACGGGTCATAAACCCACGAGATTTTTCACGGGAGTTTATTGACCGGCGAATCACCTTAATTGATATGCGTCTTCCTACGCGTTGAATATTCATAAACATGGATGACGGCGTTCAAAATTTCAAAGTCAATTCACTTGTTAAAAATCGATGGAATTGGTGTCGGAAAAGTTCTAAGGGTCATAGAATCGACAAATGAAAAATTCTACACAGTTGAGGTGGATGGAACTGACTTCCGAGTGAATTTACCAGGTGAGTGTCTCAGTTCAATTTCAGAAAATGAGACAATCCATGTTCCGGCATCTGTCAGCCATGATGACGTTACGAATTCAAAAACATTGTTTACAAGCAACATGTCATCTGACAGATTTGTTCATGTGAGCTCTGACAACATTCAGTCTTTTATTGACAACCAAACAAACAAAAACACTCCTGCAAAAACATTTTACGATATGAAATTGTTGAAATCGTTTATGTACAGTCCAGAAATAAATGAACCTAGTCCCATTCAACAAATTCCACCTCACGACCTTTGTGTTCTGTTGTGCAAGTTTTTCATCGCTGGAAGAAAGTCAGACATGACTGAATATGAGCCAAGCATACTGAGGGGTTTTATGGGGAGCTTTGACAGTCATTTGAAGAGGTTTAATTACGGCCCGAGTATTTGCAGTAGTGCCGAGTTTGGAAAGGTTTTGAAAGCAAAGCAGCGAGAACTCAAAAGGATGGGAAAGGGAAATAAAAGTAACAAATCTGACCCAATAAATGACAAAGAAATTGAAATGTTATGGCAATCCAATTTATTCGGTGTCACCAGCCCAGAGAGTATAATAAATACTATGTGGGTTTATAATACAATTCATTTCGGTCTGCGTGCCTCAGACGAACACCGAGATATGTGCTGGGGTGATGTGAAGTTGGGAGTCGATTCAAATGGACATGAATACTGTCAGGCTCAGCTGCCATTGCCGATGACAATGCCTTCAACTCCAAGCTTAACCTCTGGATACAATTCCACAAATAACACATTTGTACGTACTATTGGTGCAAAACACACGGCCACTACAAGTGAAATGTTCACAATGTTTTCAGGGAATATTTATGGTGGTAATTTCAACATCAATGTCCATGAGAATAAAAGCCCAGATAAACCTGAGGCGAAACGACGAAGGATAATTGTTTACACTGATGCAGACAGTTATTGAGACCGTGGCGTAACTTTCCTTTGCTGGCTCCATCACGCGACATTCCAAAGAATTTGAATGTCTCTTATAAAGTCATGTGCATGGAGCTGTAATATTATCATCATTAAATATTGTTCATATTGTTATTACTAACTCATGAAAATCAGAAATGAATAACCTTTAGTCATTGATACCCGATGTACATAAACCTTACCGGGTCTATATTTCAACGAGAAAGTGGCTGGCCCTCAGTAACGTGATTGGGTTATGAGTGCATTCAAAGGAAGCCGAAACATTGTAGCAATGTGAGTTTGGGTTAAGGAGGCTCACCAAATTCTGTCAGAATGAAAACAAATCACGGTGATGTGATAAAAAGAATCTCAAACTCGTCCCCGATAAGTATGTAAAATATGAACCTCGTCCACTAAATTCGATTTGGAAATATGAACCTTGTCCACTAAATTCGATTTGGGCCTTGCTAAAGCTCGGCCCGAATCGAATTTAGTGGACTCGGTTCATATTTTACATACTTATCGGGGACTTATGAGAGATTCTCTATATATCGCCTGTTAGTCACTCATGAAATAATTTTGCTTACCATTCAATAAACCATTGGTATTCTTGTTATTATATGACTTTCCTATTCTAAAAAATCCTTTGCTTTTTAATCTTTACCTAAAGAATTGTCACATCTGCCCATGTAATTTACAAATTAAACAGTTGAAAAAAACCTATTTTTCAAAAAAATTCAATAAAACCAAATCATATTATGACCCAATGAGGGGTCACATCATACAGTTTTGTTGAATTTTTTTTTGAAAAATATTAAAAAAGAATAATTAAAATAACAAATTTTAATATCGTGTACGTTGGGTAATGGGTTAATACCAAATGAATGCAGAGTAATTGTTTCAAAAGAGACAAACATTTCAATTTAGAAACCATCAGCCAACGAACTTCTTTGAGCAACGAAATTAGTCATTCACAAAACAAATTACAGCCCTTAGATTTTCACTGAAAGCTACACAGAAACATTAATGGCTATTAAATATAATACCACAAATAACAATAACAATAACTTTTCACCAAATAGTAAACATCTCTCAGTTTCATAACATTTTAGCGAGTTTATTTCGTTTTTGCTGAAACTAATTTCACAGAGTTTTACTTATTCATTATATAATTGCATCACTGATGAATAAGTAAAATATTTAGTATTCCGTGAATTTTGTATTGACTATGTATATCCTTGGTTAACTAGCATTCCCTTTGTAGAGTCTGCCATGATGTGCATGGTTTAGGATAGTTTCGCTAGGCACTTGGTGCGAAAGGAACTCTCTCTGTGTGGTTTCAAATCCCTGCTATGTAAATATTTTCAGTAATTCGGCAGTTGTAGAAAAATATGATTTTTACCCCTTTGCCTAATGAATCAGCGGTATCAGCCCGCGTAATTTGAAAATTAAGCAGTTGAAAATTTAAAAAAAAAAAACATTGATTAAAATAATAAAATTTGATATCCTGTACATTGGGTAATGGGTTAAAATATGTAATCATATGTCTTTGATATTGTCATCAAGATGAAAAATATGATGTTCACACATTCACTATTACCTTATATTGTTAGCTAAAACACATAATAAAGTTTATTATGTGTTTAATAATGTTTATTCCAAAAGAATTTAGAAAAAGAGCTGACCAGAATTTGAAGTTACAGTTGGAAAAACAGCCGATCATCTTGCATAAATACTCCTATTGCTAACTGAAATTACATTGCTTTCATAAGTGAACATATTTATTTATTGGTATTTAAGGTCACATACTTATGCACAATGGCTAATCATGACCGTGACAGTTTTACGGGTGGAGGAAGCTGGGGTACTGAGAGAGCCACTGAGCATCGAAGAGCAACTGTCAGCTCCTCAACATTCTAACTCTGTTCAAGCTCCACTCAAGCAGGGTTACAGCGGTTAAAGACATGTGCACCATCGACATGCAGTATGCCTTAGTACATGCCGTCATCGTGCCCCCATGTAGGCAACAAGATAAAGAGCCTTACCTAAGGACACAAAGTGGGTCATCCCAGATGGGGATCGGACTCGGGACCTCTAGCATAGAAGTCCAACAGTATACCACTGAGCCACCACGCTCCCCATAAGTGAACATATAATTGTGTTGACATTTGTATTATGAGTAATTCCAACTATAAATACTTTTGATATCAAAAGGGCCATAATGTACAACTGTTTTATCAATTTCATCATTTTTTAAGTGTAAAGAATCCAATAAAGTACTGATACGTAATAATGGAATAAGGTATAGTAAGGGAAGTAACTCTAATAAAATGTCTTCAAAAATTCTCAAAGATGAAGAATTTAAGACTTCACCTAACATGACCAAGGGACAAAACACTAGCAATAACATTTCTAGAGTAATTAAAAATTTAATTTTTCGGTCTTTAAAACATTGCATATGACTCCTCACTGTCATAAACCATGTTTTGAAAGCCAAAAAATTCAAAAAAATAAAATATGAATGGCAATTTTTGTGAATAGTGCTGGCCACACATGGATGTTATGTTACGTGAAGTGTTAAATCACTAGTGGAAGAAAATCCTGATATCTTTCATGAAGATATATTTCTCTCTATGACAATTCCCTTTATTTCAAAGTGTTTTTTGAGAAAGAATGTAATAAATGTTTTGATTATAGTCACATTTTATTTGAACTGAGAGCAGAAAATAATCCAGCTGTGTACATGCTAACAAATATGGACTACTTGAAAATCAAGAAAAGAAGGAAAGACTTGAATCCAAAGTCTCTAGCTAAAAAATAAATAATTTATCACGAGACTAAAAGATCCAGAGTCACATCGTGTTGGACAGTTTTACAGGCGGGGAAAGAAGGATACACAAAGAGAACTACAGGGCAGTGGTGAGCCTCTGTCCAAATCTCCAATTCACTAACCCTGCACAAAGAGAGTTAGAAGTGATGGAATGCATGTGCACCAGCGACCTGAATGCAGTACACCTTTGTACACAGTGCAACCGTGCCCCCATGTGGGCAATCAGGATTAAGTGTCTTGCCCAAGAACACAGTTCAGAAATGGCCATTATACCTTACCACAACAAGTGCAATGCCAGGAGATGGTAAATCACCTGCCACCAAGTCCACAATCCCCTTCTTGATATCATCAGCAGGCCTAAAAATAAGCCGTCTGACATTTGCAGAATGAGGTTCCCAGAGGGTGAATTTGATGATGCTGTCCCATACAGTGGGTCAATTTATCCTCTGGTACCTCTTTCTGTTTAGTTTTGAGACCCTGTTTGAAAGTGAGGTTCACAGAGGGTAAATTTAGTGATGCTACCCTGCTGTGCAGGGTAGCATCACTAAATTCACCCTCAGAGGACCTCATTTTGCAATTGACAGTCAGCTTATTTTCTGGCTTGATCATCACCTAAAAGCAAAACCTTAAATTTGGAGAAAAAAATCTGGTTCCAGTTTCTTTATAATGTGATGACTGCTAATGGTAATGTGATGACAATAAATTCTAAGATCAACAAGAGCATTAACGCTTGAAGAAATACTTGAACATGGATGGATCACATTCTCCTTCATTGTATTAGCACCAAAAAGCTGTATTCTAAATTTGGAGAAAAAAAATCTTCAATGGTTTTCTGTGAAATGTGATGACAAGAAATGTTAATGTTATGTTAAGAAAAAGGAAATTCAACAAGGGCAATAAATGTTGAAGAAATACGTGGAACAGATCTGGTTCACAATCCCATTCATGATGTTATAACCAAAAAGCTTTATATCAAATGTTTGGAAAAATATTTCGGACATTTTTCTTTTACATGTGATGAAAAGAAATGGGGAAGGATGGACAGAAAAAAGGACAGAAAGATGGATGGAAGGATGGACAGAACAGAACCCAATAATATATCCCCCTTCCACTATGTGGTGGGGATAAAAACTCAACTATCAATTACTAGTACAGACCATGTCAAAAAAAATTGCGACATCGACGCCGTAGCTGTGACGGGTGGTGCAATCTCACAAAATTCTAAGTTCATCAAGGGCCATAACTCCAAGAAAAATATTTGGAACAACACATGCATTAAATAGTGGCTAGACATCAATAAGATACACTTACATGCTAAATATAAAGTCATTCCATCATGTATTTCAAAAGTTATTGAGTTTTGAAACTCGTTGGTCACAGACAGACCGACCGACCGGCCGGCCGACCGACAGACAGATTGACAGACAGACAGACAGACAGACCGACCGACATTGCCACTTATAGAGCTGCTAGTCGCAGCTAAAAACCCCAAACTCAACACTCAACTAACTGAACTTCAACATGGTGATTTTAAACCCTTAACTGTTAGTGTGCTGGAAGCCCATATTTGGGCTTTATTCTAAAGGGCAGGTACTGTAACATAAAAGCTTCATATTCTGTGAACGTGCTTCATATTATCTTAAAAGTGAAATTATTTAGTCTGTGTAGATTTTCCTTGTTACAACTTATGGGAGAGTGCCCTTTGAGACATGAGAACAAATTTTGACAGCCAAAAATAACTTCGCCTCTACCAGTTAACTGGTAGAGTGCTAAAGTTTTTTTGATCAGTAAAATTTGTTCTCATATTTTTGCCTTGTTACTGTCTATGGGAGAGTGCCTACGGTCACTCTCCCACAAATTGCAACAAGGTAAATCCTTCCAGACGTAAATAATTTCACTTCAAAGACGATATGAAGCACATCCACAGAATATGGAGCCTTTCACTTATTAATACCCACATTTTCCAGGTAAAGCCCAAATTTGGGCTTCCAGCACTCAACCAGTTAAGCATGTGACCTTGCAGTACTGCGATTACAAAACCTGACAGAGAATTTTCAACTGCATTGCGATCCGGTTGAAAGTCTCTGCCCACTTTCTTCCCTACAATACTGCAGAATCTCACCTGTTGAAAAAGAAATGGTAGAACATTTAATCTCAGATGCTATTTTTGTTGGATTTACTTGATTTGGTCTTGATTTCCAAAAATTTTAGTTTGGAAATCTCAACTCTCAACCCTCAACCCACTGGTATTATGTGAGTCACAACTATATCACGATCTGATCGAAAAAGGGACAATTCTTTTTTTGAAATCACAGAACTGTATTACGTAATTAATTCACACGTTTATAATTCTCAAAACTGGAAATGGTATGAAAAAGGAACAAAATTATGCATGATTACTGGGGTTCCAAGTGAGTCCACCTTTTAAACTCTTTAGCCAACACAGACTATATCAAAATTTATTATTTTAAATATTATTTTTTAAATTTTCTCAAAATATTTCAACAAACCATATCATGTACACCCCCACCCCTCCCCAGGAAACTTGTTCCAATGTGGAATCACATGATAGGGTTGTGCTGAACATTTTTTAAATATAATTTTTCAACTGCTGAAGTTGTTTCTTACACAGGCTAGTGTTGAAATGCTTTTTCAACTAGTCGACACCAACGCGATTAGTACTAAACAAATCTATTAACTGATTAGTGAATCCCTCACCGATTAGTCGCCGGAGTGTATTCTCTAAAATCTTGGAAGTTTCCACTTAGTGATTTTTTAAGAAATCAATACCGTCTGTTCTTAATGAAGTTTTGCTACATTGTCTAAACACCGTACGCGCCTTGTCGTTCTCATCCCAAGGTGATAACAAAGAAGTTTCGTGAAGACTGGTTCATAAATACAGCCCCTAGCCCGAGCCGTATTGACATGTGTATTTACTGTGTGTAAGTAGCACTGAAAAAATCAAAGTTACTAAACATTCAGACAAAACTTTATTCGAATCAGAATTTTCATACAGAAGTTCTGCACAAAAAAACTGATTGCACGAAGATACAAAATGGCTGCTGGTGGCCATCTTGAATTTTGGGCCACACCCAAAAACACTCATTCTCATCCCATGGTGATAACAAAGGTACTCAAGAAGTTTTGTAAAAATCGGTTCATAAATACAGCCTCTAGCCTGAGCTGTATTGAATTGATGGACAGACGAATAGACGGACGATGGACCATGGCATAACATCAAATTTGACTACGTCAAAGTTGAGATAATAAAAACCAATACCTGGGGTGTCCATCCCGCCTGGAATAATTATTACGAACTGGGAATTTCCTGTTCATTTCTAAATATAAAGGCTTAGTGGAGAAACAAAATGGGCGACACACAAGACGTTATTTTTTTAATTTTAATTAAACTGCAATGAAAGAATAAAGTGATATAAAAAAGCAACACATCAAAATGATTCTAAAGTTTTATTTCAGGTGCAATGTTATTGTGGTAATGAACGAAAGTGTCAATGACACTGTAGCTCAACTTGTGTAAGACATGTACATGTATAGTATGTGACACAGCAATGACAAACATTTAGGTAATGACCTGATAACAACGGTATATAAAGTATTGAAACGGTTTGTACATAAATGCTGACTGTAGCCTGTAAGAAATGTACAGGAAAGTATTGTAAAGGTGGGCGACAGTTAGATGCTACACTAGAAAAGAAATCTTTGAGTTCCCGAGTGGGTCTGACTGAACCCCAAAATATTTTTTCTCATAGCACGGTAATAACAAAGGCACCCCAAAACAGTCGTTCCTGTCCCAAGGTGATAACAAAGATACCCAAGAAGTTTCGTGAAAATCGGTTCATAAATACGGCCTCTAGCCCGAGCCGTATTGGCATTTGCACATACAGTGCTGAAAGTGACACAAAATAAATCAAAGTTAGTCTAATTTGCATAATTCACGCACGAGAAAGAAACCCATATTATATGTGATGTATCCCATGGTACTAAACATTCATACAAGAAATTATTCGAATCAGAGCTTTCATATGGAAGTTCTGTGCAAAAATCTGATTGCACCTAATTTTGTACAAAATGGCTGCCAGCAGCCGTCTCGAATTTCGGACCGGACCCCAAAACACTCATTCTCGTCCCACGGTGATAACAAAGGTTCCCAAGAAGTTTCGTAAAGATCGGTTCATAAACACAGTTTGAGCCGTACACAAGTTGGGTACAAAAAACTGATTGGACCTAATTTTGGTACAAAATGGCCACTGGCAGATATCTTGAATTTTGGACCGCATCCAGAAACACCTGTTGTCATCCCAAGGTGATAACAAAGACACCCAAGAAATTTTGTGAAGATCGGTTCATAAATACAGCCTCTGGCCCGAGCCATATTGACATATGCACTTCCTGTGTATAAGTTGTACTGAATAAATCAAAGTTCATCTAAGTTGCATAATTTCTGCACGAGAAATGGAAGTGTCAATGACACTGTAGCTCAACTTATTTAAGACATGTACATGTATAGTATGTGACATAGCAATGACAAAAATCTAGGTAATGACCTGATAACAAAGGTACATGTAAAGTATTGTAACGGTCTGTACATAAATGCTGACCATAGCGTGGAACAAATATATAGGTAAAGTATTGTAAAGGTGGGCGACAGTTAGCTGCTAAACTAGAAAAGAAATCTTTGAGTCCAGTGGGTCTGACTGAATCCAAAAATATTTATTCTCATAATACTGTGATAACAAAGGCACTCAAAAACACTCGTTCATGTCACAAGGTGATAACAAAGATACCCCAAGAAGTTTCGTGAAGCTCGGTTCATAAATACAGACTCTACCTCGAGCTGTATTGACATGTGCACTTACTGTGTATAAGTAGCACTGAACAAATCAAAGTTCATCTAATTTGCATAATTTCAGCACAAGAAAAAAACCTGTAATATATGTGATGTATTCCATGTTACTAAACATTCCTACAAAAATTTATTCAAATCAGAACTTTCATACAGAAGTACTGTACAAAAAACTGATTGCACTGATTTGGGTACAAAATGGCTGATGGCGGCCATCTTGAATTTGGGACTGCACCCAAAAACACTCATTCTCGTCCCACGGTGATAACAAAGGTACCTAAGAAGTTTAGTAAAAATCGGTTCATAAATACGGCCTCTAGCCTGAGCCGTATAGAAGTTGTGTACAAAAAACTGATTGGACCCAATTTTGGTACAAAATGGCCACTGGCAGCCATCTTGAATTTTGGACTGCACCCAGAAACACTCATTCTCATCCCAAGGTGATAACAAAGGTACCAAGAAGTTCCATGAAGATCGGTTCATAAATACAGCCCCTAGCCCGAGCTAGTATTGACATGTGTACTTACTGTGCGTCATAGCATTGAATAAATCAAAGTTCATCTAATTTGCATAATTTCTGCTCGAGAAAAAAACCTGTATTATATGTGATGTATTCCATGTTACTAAACATTCGTATAAAAACTTATTCAAATCAGAACTTTCATACAGACGTTCTGTACAAAAAACTGATTGCACTAACTAAAGTACATAATGGCTGCTGGTGGCCATCTTGAATTTTGGACCGCACCCAAAAACACTCGTTCTCGTCCCACAGTGATAACAAAGGTACTCACGAAGTTTCGTAAAGATCGGTTCATAAATACGGCCTCTAGCCCGAGCCGTATTGAATTGTTGACGGACAGATGGACAGGTGGACAGACAGCCAACAGGCCGTGGCATAACCTCAAATTTGACTTACATAAAAGTTCAGCTAATAAAATGAAACCATCAACAAAATAAGTGATTGTATTTTTGTTAGAAACTTGGGAAATCCTCCGGCGTCATTGGCGTGGTTACCAGTAGTGTTTCAGGTACCTAAAAATATTGTTTGAAAAACTTGGACATCGCATAACTGACTTGTCGATTAATCATCAACTAGTACTTGGCATTCAATCGATTAGTAAAAATCCAAATGATATTAATCGTTTCAACACTAACACAGGCATATGCGACCGGTTCATTACATAAAGGGTTAAGGTATAAGACAGGTCAGGTTCATTTTGCCTTCTTAGAAACAACAGGTTATGACCAATCATTGCAACAAACAGGGTAGATTGGTCCATTTCTTAGGTGAAAGAGAATACCTCTTTCCGAATGTGTGGCTATATCATAAGTATTAAATCAAGTTAAGTCGGTAATTTTAATTTGCATCTCCCCCCCCCCCCCTCCCCACACCCCCAGGCACTGGTTATCAGTCCACTGATTTAATGGAAATAAGATAAGGCAAGTGCTGCTCCACATCCCAGGGTTTACATATAAAGAAATGATGCAATAAATGAAAAAAATAGATCTGAGTTAAAACCGATACCAATTGAACAAAACAAGTCTGTCACAGGGAGTTGACATTGCTTAACCTAACAGACTACCAATATGTATGACCATCACTCAAATCTTTTTCAAATACATTTTCCTTTCCCTGACTTGTTTAAAAGTGACACCTGCAAACATTTTTATTGAATTATTTGAAATTTTCATTATTTTTTGGCTCAAACAAAACCATAGCTTAAGACCCCCTCATTGGAACAAGCACAATGACCTCATTCCAGTAAGGTGCCATAAGTTACGTTTTGGAGGGAAGTCGAAAAAAAATAATCAAATCTGAATGATGTTTTTGAAAATCATTGGCCAGATATCGCCATTGCATTCTGTGACTGGTTAACCTTTTAAAAGTGTTATGCATAAAGTTTGAATGCAGAAAAATTTGGATGACACAATGTATAATTAATCACTGGTGAGGATCTACAAAAACTTAATTCTCTGCACCCTGAAGTCGATTTTCCAAAATTAAAAGATGAAGATTTTTCCAATGAAACTTTAAAAATTTAACCACTAAACTTTAACCACCATGTCTGTATCCATGATCTTCCTTCTCTCTTATATATATGAACTCGTAAGTCACCCGAGTCACGAATTGAACACATTCTGTAAATTCGATCACGGCATATGGACCGAGATCGAAAATGACATTTTTTTAATTGTTTTTCTTCAAATAAAAGGGGTTTGGAGTTTTCTTCACTTGTAACGATGACATGAATTACAATGGAGATAAACGTCTCTTGTTTTGTTAGACATTTGGGAAATTGACTATGGAAAACCATTTGTTAACTCGACCCTTCAGGGCTCGTTAACAAATGGCTTTCCATAGTCAAATCCCGAATGTCTAGCTCAACAAGAGACATTTATCTCCTAATTGGTGTTTAAGGTCAAATATTTCTACACAATGCCTAATTGTGACTGCAGCATAGAGATAAAGTAAAGTTTAGTCAATCGTTTATTTTTTATGGCCATTTTAGAGAACTTCCACCCCAACCAGTTGTAAATGGGTAATGGGTCCTATTTTACCAGTAAAACAGAGAATGTTTACCACAGTAAACAATCACTGCTTCTCTTCCTGGGGTTCCCACAGGGGTCTCTGGAGTTGATTGTTAAAAAATTTGATTAGCAGTTTCCATCTTGGTTTCAAAAAGTGATGATAAATAGTGAATATAAGGCCAATATGAAAGAAAAATGGTTAGCATTTAGACATTTTTGACTAGCATTTTGCGATGCGAATCCAGTCATTAAATACCCTGCAAGGCTACCTTTTTACAACCATTCCTGATTATAACTTCCAAGAAAACTGGAAGTTATGAAAAATCAAACTCCAATAAAACCCCTAAATCCTGCCACGATCCTGATACACGAGCTACTGCTAAGACAATTTAACCCCCTACTGCAGTGGTGGAAGGGTTAAGCTTAAAAAATTAAAAACAAAGTAAGGACCATAACTCTGGTGAAGAATGCACAGGCAACTTTTATATAATGTGTGCAGGAGCAGCTACTGACAAGAATCCCTCATACCTAATTTCATTGAAATCCACAGCTCAGTGATAAGATGTATTGCTGTGGATGGACAAATGCATAGATGAACGGACACATGTAATCCAGTTTTCACCCCATTCTCTTCTAGAGCAGCAAAATATGTGATTATAATTCATTTTGAAAGAAATGTCAACTAAGGTCTTTGCCATTTACAATACAAACCAACTACAGATCTTTCTCTGACTTTGGTCCACTCCCAATATCTACCACAGAATATATATATATATATAATTGTCTATGACCCAGCATTTAAACACAGAAATATCAATTAATGAAAGATCTATGAAGATGCAACTACTTGAATTAAATTTTATATCGCTCATGTCAGAAAGGAATTCCACGAGGCATAGTGCTGGGTCCAAGCCATTGAACTGAAAACCAAAAGTTTTTTGGATGTTGGCCAAGACGGGAGTTGATCTCCGGTCTCCGGCACTGAATTGCCTTGCAAAAATGCTCTACAACCATCTTGACTACTGATGTCAATTCATCATTTATTTCTGTTACATTTGATTGGATAGTGTCAACAGGCAATATCCAATCAAATGTTACTGAGCAATGTGTAATTAACAAAATCTGCCTCTATCCAGGGTCATTAAGAAACCTCCTCCAAAAGAGTGTAGGTATTATATTCACAACCTGTGGTATTTCATGAAGCACAAATATGGGCTTCCAGCACACTCCCAGTTAATGCTTAACACAGCGAGTTTAAAAAAAATATTTTTCATTAAATACCGAAGAAGAAAAAAATAATTCAGCGCAAGAAATCAGCAGTTAAAAAGGTTATTCAGTTAACAGGAAAAATTTGGTTATTTATTTACTGGTGTGTAAGATCACATATTTCTGCACAGTAGGTAATTGTGACTGCAACATGGATATAAAGTCAAGGCCAGTCAATCGTTTACACCCATGTTGCCCACTTTAGAGGACTTCCACCCAAGATACAATTGACCAGGGTTCTATTTTACCGGCAACACAGACCGGCTTTCCCACAGCACTGCTTCTCTACCCAAGGTTCCCACTGGGAGAAACGTTTGGTTAAAAGTGCCCTCTTGGGTAGAAATATAGATTGGCAGCATACCAGTGATGTAATGCTGTTGTATTTTGAGCTGCACATATTACTTGCTCACCAAGAGATTTATGGGTTGGGTAGTAATATAAACAAGCAGCATAACAATGGTTTAAAGCTGTTGTATTCTGGGCTATTCATATTACTTCATCACTGAGACAAACAAACATTGTACTCAATATACTCATCTAGGTTATCAGTAGATTTTTTACTAACATGAGCAAGAGATTCAAGATATTTTTGTTTTGCCTTGGATGATAAACTAATTGATAAAATTGAACAGTTGAAAATACTATACACTGCCTTCTTAACAGGTCAAGTGCTAAATTACTTTTCACTGGTCATTTGTAACACAGATATTTAAAAAAAAAAATATCACTCTACTAGCCTTTGTTTACCAACATTTTGCTCATGAAGAATTGTTTTATTGCAATTTATTGGAGGGCCATTTGGCACTCTCCAATAAATTGTAACAAGACACTTTTATATTAATATTTTTCTTCCACTGCTGAGCCAACAACAAATTTGTGCAAACAGTATAAAGCCACTACAGTGGCTTTCAGCTTTTTTCAGTACAGTTCTGATAGTGGCTTCTAACACGAAACCAGTTAAAATCATGAAAAGGCCTTTTTTTACAAGAATATTACAAAAATTATAAACTCTAATATACATGTACATTAACCACACAGATTAATAAGGCTACTGAAAAGAAAATTCTTATTTCTCAGGTTATTTTTCTTGAATTTTTTTTTTAGAAACGAGGCTTTTTTTTATTCTTCAAACAGTGAAAACAGTCTGAAATATCCCAGAAATATGAAATATTTCCTCTCTTGGTAATCATTAGTCATTTAACAGTTGTTTTTGACAACAGAGAGTCTCCATCACATTGATTACATATCAAACTTTGAAAAGAACAGGGTTTAATCGGCGTAGATTAAAAATGAAAGTGTCAATGACACTGTAGCTTAACTTGTGTGTTGTGTTTGATGAAAAGGATACTGTTCAATGTTTATGAAAGGATTATGAAATAAGACAAGAATTGTGATAATTGGGAATATGTTCATTTCTGTTCCCTGTGTGCTATGTTTATGATAAAAATAATATTAGGTGTACACTGTACTAAAGAGCTGAGGGGGTGGGTTAATATGACCTCACAGTTAATGTATGTGGCCCTCAAAGTTAACGTATATCAACGAAAGTTACCAAGTTACAGTGAAATTATTCCAAAACGAGTCATCCTATCAAGTTACATTAAAATCCCCTCATAAATATGGCCTGTAGACTGTGCTAAAGGTTTTCGGGCTTCGGGCCCCTGCAGCCGTCAGAATCCCAATTGCGTCCAAAGGGGACGTTCTCATCTAGACATTATATGAAGTCAATCTACCAAGTTACAATGAAATCCCTTAATAAATATGACCTGTAGACTGTGCTAAAGGTCTTTGAGCTTTGGGCTCAGGCAGCCATCATGGCTGAATGATCGCAAACAATAGGGGACATTCTCATCTGGACACTCTTTGGAGTCATCCTACCAAGCTACAATGAAATCCCTTCATAATTATGACCTGTAGACTGTTCCAAAGGTTTTCGGGCTTTGGGCCCCTGAAGCCGTCACAGTTGCCCAATCGTGTCCAAAACGGGACGTTCTCATCTAGACATTATATGAAGTCAATCTACCAAGTTACAATGAAATCCCTTCATAAATATGACCTGTAGACTGTGCTAAAGGTTTTCGGGCTTCGGGCTCGGGCAGCCATCATGGTTGAATGATCGCAACCAAAGAGGACAATCTCATCTGGGCATCATCTGGAGTGATCCTAAGAAGTTACAATGAAATCCCTTCATAAATATGACCTGTAGACTGTGCTCAAGGTTTTCGGGCTTTGGGCAACTGTAGCCATCACAGTTGACCAATCACGACCAAAAGAGGATGTCATCATCTAGGCATTATATGGAGTCAACCTAATAGGTTACAATGAAATCCTTCCATAAATATGACCTTTTACATATACTAAAGGTTTTTGGGCTCGGGCACCCATCAAGGCTGAATGATCGCGATCAAAATGGGACGTTCTCATTGAGACATTATTTGGAGTCATCCTACCAAGTTACAATGAAATCCCCTCATAAATATGACCTGTAGACTGTGCTAAATGTTTTCAGGCTTCGGGCATCTTTAGCCGTCACAGTACCCCAATCATGTCCAAAAGGGGACGTTCTCATCTAGACATTATATGAAGTTAACCTACCAAGTTACAATGAAATCCCTTCATAAATATGACCTGTAGACTGTGCTAAAAGTTTTCGGGCTTCGGGCTCGGGCAGCCATCATGGCTGAATGATCGCAACCAAAGGGGACAATCTCATCTGGGCATCATCTGGAGTGATCCTAAGAAGTTACAATGAAATCCCTTCATAAATATGACCTGTAGACTGTGCTCAAGGTTTTCGGGCTTTGGGCACCTGTAGCCATCACAGTTGACAAATCACGACCAAAAGGGGATGTCATCATCTAGGCATTATATGGAGTCAACCTAACAGGTTACAATGAAATCCTTCTATAAATATAACCTTTTGCCTATGCTAAAGGTTTTTGGGCTCGGGCACCCATCAAGGCTGAATGATCACGGCCAAAATGGGACAATCTCATCTAGACATTATTTGGAGTCATCCTACCAAGTTACAATGACATCCCTTCATAAATATGACCTGTAGACAGTGCAAAAGGTTTTCGGGCTTCGGGCACCCATCAAGGCAGAATGATCATGGCCAAAATGGGACGTTCTCATCTAGACATCATTTGGAGTCATCCTACCAAGTTACAATGAAATCCCCTCATAAATATGACCTGTAGACTGTGCTAAAGGTTTTCGGGCTTTGGGCACCTTTAGCTGTCACAGTAGCCCAATCATGTCCAAAAGGGGACGTTCTCATCTAGACATTATATGAAGTTAACCTACCAAGTTACAATGAAATCCCTTCATAAATATGACCTGTAGACTGTGCTAAAGGTTTTCGGGCTTCGGGCACTCATCAAGGCAGAATGATCATGGCCAAAATGGGACGTTCTCATCTAGACATTATTTGGAGTCATCCTACCAAGTTACAATGAAATCCCCTCATAAATATGACCTGTAGACTGTGCTAAAGGTTTTCGGGCTTTGGGCACCTTTAGCTGTCACAGTAGCCCAATCATGTCCAAAAGGGGACGTTCTCATCTAGACATTATATGACGTTAACCTACCAAGTTACAATGAAATCCCTTCATAAGTATGACCTGTAGACTGTGCTCAAGGTTTTCAGGCTTTGGGCAACTGTAGCCATCACAGTTGACCAATCACGACCAAAAGAGGATGTCATCATCTAGGCATTATATGAAGTCAACCTAATAGGTTACAATGAAATCCTTCCATAAATATGACCTTTTACCTATACTAAAGGTTTTTGGGCTCGGGCACCCATCAAGGCTGAATGATCGCGATCAAAATGGGACGTTCTCATTGAGACATTATTTGGAGTCATCCTACCAAGTTACAATGAAATCCCCTCATAAATATGACCTGTAGACTGTGCTAAATGTTTTCAGGCTTCGGGCACCTTTAGCCGTCACAGTAGCCCAATCATGTCCAAAAGGGGACGTTCTCATCTAGACATTATATGAAGTTAACCTACCAAGTTACAATGAAATCCCTTCATAAATATGACCTGTAGACTGTGCTAAAGGTTTTCGGGCTTCGGGCTCAGGCAGCCATCATGGCTGAATGATCGCAACCAAAGGGGACAATCTCATCTGGGCATCATCTGGAGTGATCCTAAGAAGTTACAATGAAATCCCTTCATAAATATGACCTGTAGACTGTGCTCAAGGTTTTCTGGCTTTGGGCACCTGTAGCCATCACAGTTGACAAATCACGACCAAAAGGGGATGTCATCATCTAGGCATTATATGGAGTCAACCTAACAGGTTACAATGAAATCCTTCTATAAATATAACCTTTTGTCTATGCTAAAAGTTTTTGGGCTCGGGCACCCATCAAGGCTGAATGATCACGGCCAAAATGGGACAATCTCATCTAGACATTATTTGGAGTCATCCTACCAAGTTACAATGACATCCCTTCATAAATATGACCTGTAGACAGTGCAAAAGGTTTTCGGGCTTCGGGCACCCATCATGGCAGAATGATCATGGCCAAAATGGGACGTTCTCATCTAGACATTATTTGGAGTCATCCTACCAAGTTACAATGAAATCCCCTCATAAATATGACCTGTAGACTGTGCTAAAGGTTTTCGGGCTTTGGGCACCTTTAGCTGTCACAGTAGCCCAATCATGTCCAAAAGGGGACGTTCTCATCTAGACATTATATGAAGTTAACCTACCAAGTTACAATGAAATCCCTTCATAAATATGACCTGTAGACTGTGCTAAAGGTTTTCGGGCTTCGGGCAGCCATCATGGCTGAATGATCGCAACCATAGGGGACAATCTCATCTGGGCATCATCTGGAGTGATCCTAAGAAGTTACAATGAAATCCCTTCATAAATATGACCTGTAGACTGTGCTCAAGGTTTTCGGGCTTCGGGCACTAGTAGCCATCACAACTGACCAATCATGACCAAAAGGGGATGTCATCATCTAGGCATTACATGGAGTCAACCTAACAGGTTACAATGAAATCCTTCCATAAATATGACCTTTTGCCTATGCTAATGGTTTTCGGGCTTTGGGCCCCTGAAGCCGTCACAGTTGCCCAATCGTGTCCAAAAGGGGACGTTCTCATCTAGACATTATATGAAGTCAATCTACCAAGTTACAATGAAATCCCTTCATAAATATGATCTGTAGACTGTGCTAAAGGTTTTCGGGCTTCGGGCTCGGGCAGCCATCATGGTTGAATGATCGCAACCAAAGGGGACAATCTCATCTGGGCATCATCTGGAGTGATCCTATGAAGTTACAATGAAATCCCTTCATAAATATGACCTGTAGACTGTGCTCAAGGTTTTCGGGCTTCGGGCACTAGTAGCCATCACAACTGACCAATCACGACCAAAAGGGGATGTCATCATCTAGGCATTACATGGAGTCAACCTAACAGGTTACAATGAAATCCTTCCATAAATATGACCTTTTGCCTATGCTAAAGGTTTTCGGGCTTCGAGCACCTTTAGCCGTCAAAGATGCCCAATCATGTCCAAAAGGGGACATTCTCATCTAGACATTATATGAAGTCAACCTACCAAGTTACAATGAAATCCCTTCATAAATATGACCTGTAGACTGTGCTTAAGGTTTTCGGGCTTCGGGCTCGGGCAGCCATCATGGTTGAATGATCGCAATCAAAGGGGACAATCTCATCTGGGCATCATCTGGAGTGATCCTGCAAAGTTACAATGAAATCCCTTCATAAATATGACCTGTAGACTGTGCTCAAGGTTTTCGGGCTTCGGGCACCTGTAGCCATCACAGTTGACCAATCACGACCAAAAGGGGATGTCATCATCTAGGCATTATATGGAGTCAACCTAATAGGTTACAATGAAATCCTTCCATAAATATGACCTTTTACCTATACTAAAGGTTTTTGGGCTCGGGCACCCATCAAGGCTGAATGATCGCGATCAAAATGGGACGTTCTCATTGAGACATTATTTGGAGTTATCCTACCAAGTTACAATGAAATCCCCTCATAAATATGACCTGTAGACTGTGCTAAAGGTTTTCGGGCTTTGGGCACCTTTAGCCGTCACAGTAGCCCAATCATGTCCAAAAGGGGACGTTCTCATCTAGACATTATATGAAGTTAACCTACCAAGTTACAATGAAATCCCTTCATAAATATGACCTGTAGACTGTGCTAAAGGTTTTTGGGCTTCGGGCTCGGGCAGCCATCATGGCTGAATGATCGCAACCATAGGGGACAATCTCATCTGGGCATCATCTGGAGTGATCCTAAGAAGTTACAATGAAATCCCTTCATAAATATGACCTGTAGACTGTGCTTAAGGTTTTCGGGCTTCGGGCACTAGTAGCCATCACAACTGACCAATCATGACCAAAAGGGGATGTCATCATCTAGGCATTACATGGAGTCAACCTAACAGGTTACAATGAAATCCTTCCATAAATATGACCTTTTGCCTATGCTAGAGGTTTTTGGGCTCGGGCACCCATCAAGGCTGCATGATCGCGATCAAAATGGGACGTTCTCATCTAGACATCATATGGAGTCATCCTACCAAGCTACAATGAAAACCCTTCATAAATATGACCTCTAGAATGTGCTAAAGGTTTTCGGGCTTTGGGCCCCTGTAGCCGTCACAGTTGCCCAATCACGCCCAAAAGGGGACTTTCTCATCTAGACATTGTATGAAGTCAACCCACCAAGTTACAATGAAATTCCTCAATAAATATGACCTGTAGACTGTGGTAAAGGTTTTCGGGTTTTGGGCTCGGGCAGTCGTCACGGTTGGCAGATCATGCCCAAATGGGGAAATTCTCATCTAGACATCATAAGGGGTCATCCTACCAAGTTACAATGAAATCCCTCCACATTAAACATGACCTGCAGACTGTGCTAAAAGTTTTTGGGTTTCGGGCTTGGGCAGCCATCACGGTTGACAGATCATGCCCAAAAGGGGACGTTCTCATCTAGGCATTATACAGAGGCATCCTATCAAGTTACAATGAAATCCCTTCATAAATACGACCTGTAGACTGTGCTAATGGTTTTCGGGTTTTGGGCTCGTGCAGCCATACCGGTTGCCCGATCGCGACCAAAAGGGGACGTTCTCATCTAGACATGACCCCAAACCTGCATATGAAATTTCGTGACGATCAGACAAGAACTGCAGGGTGTAGCCCGTGCTAAAGGAAAATGTGAACAGATGTCACAGACTCACAGTCTCATAGACTCACAGACTAACAGACTCACAGACTAACAGACTTCTGCACGCGTGATGGCAATAGCTTATCTTGACTATGTCAAGTTAAGCTAACAAGAGGCCCCAAGTGGCCTTACTCGCTCACCTGCCAATGTGGTTCAAAGAAGTATTTGGGGTAACATTCAGTTAGACATGTTTCATCAACACCAGAAAGGAATGAAGTCATGAAAGGCAAACTTTATAGAAAAACACTAAGGAATGGATTTGAACAAACCTGAACCTAATATGCACCCCCCTGCTACCCCCTCACCCCAACCATAGAAAGCCCAAATATAAAGTGAGGAACTCAAATTGAACAAACTTGAATTTCACCCCCTATGGATACTGCATACCAAATATCAAAAGGTTCTGATTGGTGGATTGGGAGAAGAAGCTTTTTAAAGAATATTCCTCATATTGCACTAATCTGAACATCTGGGCTCCCATAGAGAGCCCAAATAGACCCAGGGATTTGATTTCAACAAATATGTGAATGAATCTTCCAAAGACATTATATCTGAAAAATGAAAGCCTTTAGAGCAGTGGTATGGGATAAGAAGATTCTTTAATGTTTTTCCCATTACTCATCGTGTTCTCGAAAAGTACCCTATGATAAAACTGATGGCAATTTTTTTTTGGAAAATTCCTTTCTGCTGTAACAAAGGAAGCTTCACACAAAATAAAAATTCTCAGTGCCATGTAGTTTTGGAGATATAACCGCTTTAAATTTTTTTCTATTTTTTAGCTCCTACGGTTCCCATGGGGCGACAGGAACATTTTTTTTTACATAAATTAGGTTCTTATGACCCAATAAGCCCTCATATCAAATTTGGTTCAATTGACCTCTCAGTTCGGAAAATAGAAATTTTGGTACAATTCGGGCTCCAACAGGAAGCCCAAATATGAACCCAGGGATTTGGCTTTAACAAACTTATATCTGACCTCCCTCAGGATACGGTATACCAAATATCAAAAGATTTTGACTGGAGGATGTGAAGAAGAAGACTTTTGAAGAATATTCCTCATATTGAACTAAGTTATAATTTGGGTTCCCACAGGGAGCCCAAATATGAACCCAGAGACTTGGCTTGAACAAACTTGAATCTCACCCTCCTAAGGATGCTGATTTCAACAAATATGTGAATCAATCTTCCAAAGATGTTATATGTGAAATATGAAAGCTTTTGGAGCAGTGGTTTGGGAGAAGAAGATTCTTTAATATTTTCCCCATTACTGCCAGTGTTAAAAAATGTTGACTCAGCACTTTTTAAAAGTCCTGAAAAATTACGTTATGATAAAACTGCTAGCAATTTTGTTTTACCATTCCATTCTGTTGGTCCTAAGGAAGCTTCACAACATATTAAAATTATCAGTGCCATGTTGTTTTGGAGATATGAGCGTTTTAAATTTTTCCTATTTTTAGCTCCTGCGGTTCCCTTGGGGCAGCGGGGAAATTTTTTCTGGCACATATTAACTACTTATGACCCAATAAGCCCTATATCAAATTTGGTTCAAATTGGACTCTCAGTTTGGTAATTAGAAATTTGGGCAGGGCAAAAATTCTTGCCTCTCCCATAACGACGACAAATATTGCCCCTCAAACTTTTCTTAAACAAATCTGAGTCTGCACCTCAAAAGGAAGCTGCACCCCAAATATCAGGTCTCTGCTACTGGTGGTTCATAAGGAGAAGACTTTTTAAGATTTACGTACACTTTTTGGGCATGGACCTACGAGGGACAGGGCAAATTGATTTGAACAAACTTGAACTGACATATGATAGGGAACATGCACACCAGATTTGGTTCAATTTGGTCAAGTAGTTTGTGAGAAGAAGTCGATAATGTAAAGTTAACGACGGATGTCAGTCGACTGACAGAAAGTGATTAGTAAAGCTCCCCTTGAGATTTGCTCAGGTGAGCTAATAAAACAGGTCAAAATTTTTGAATTATGTGCCCGAGAAACATTTTTTTAATGGACCTCGGATATCAATTATTCTGCTTTAACCCTTTACCCATCGTAACGGCCAAAACTGGCCAGTGCTATTTACAATGAATGTGTCAATGACACTGTAGCTTAACCTGACTGTGCGTAGTGTTTGATGAAAAGGATAATGTTCAATGTTTATGAAAGGATTATGAAATAAAACAAGAATTGTGATAATTGAGAATATGTTAATTTCTGTTCCCTATATGCTATGTTTTCAATAAGAATAATTTGAGGGGTAGACTGTACTAAAGAATTGAGGCCTGGGTTAAGGTGGCCCTCACAGTTAATGTATGTCAACCAAAGTTAACAAGTTACAGTAAAATCATTCCAAAACAAATCAACCAACTAAGTTACAATGAAATTGCTTCATAAATATAACTTGTAGACTTTGCTAAAGAAATCTTGGTCACAAGACAGATCGGTGGTCATGGTTTACTGATCATGACCAAAACAGAAGAGTCTCATCTAGATATAATACCAAGTTATCCTACTAAGTTACAATGAAATCCCTTCATAAAAACAACCTGTAGACAGTGCTAAAGGAATCTAGGTCAAGTGACCAGGTGGCAATAACAGAAGACTGATCGTGACCAAAATAGGACAGCCTCATCTAGACACAATACCAAGTTATCCTTCCAAGTTACAATGAATCACTTCATAAATGTGGACTGTGTTAAATAAATATAGGTCATATATGTGCGGCAATCACGGCTGACTGATCACAGCCAAAATAGGACGTTCTCATCTAGACATTATGCTGAGTCATCCAACAAATTTGCAATGAAATCCCTGCTAAAGGTTTTCTGGTTTCAGGCTCGTGTAGCTGCCACGGTTGACCAATCACGACTAAAAGGGATCGTTCTCATCTAGACATGACCTCGAACCTGCATATGAAATTTCGTGATTATAGGACAAGAACTAAGAGAGAAGCCTGTGCTAAAGAAAATATGAACAGACTCACAGACTCAGACTAACAGACTTCCGCATGTGTGATGGCAATAACTTATCTTGACTTTGTCAAGTTAAGCTAAGAATCACCATTCAATTTTAATTTATCTTTATAAAAATTTTTGTCTCAAAAACATCGCTTATGACACCTCATTGGAATGAGCTCATTGAGCTTGTTCCACTGAGATGTGATAAGCTACGTTTTTAACGCAACAAATGAAAATAATTAGTTATTCAAGATCTGGTTTGAAAGTGTCATTTACCTTTCATGTAAGTTAAAGGGTTAATTAAATTGAATAAATCCCAAATAAAAAAAACTGAAATCATGCATCAAAGCATAAAAGCGAAAGACGTAAAGCTATCCCTGTTACTGGGATCTGCTCTTGAGAGAATTATCCCTGGATTATTTATCAGTGTTTAGTGTCACTTTCAGCATCAATAGCTACATCATAAATGTAACACAAGTAAAAGTCAAGTTAACCATTTGTTTATACATCTCTGCTACCCACTTTCTAATCACAGTGTGAAAGTCGGCTTAAAAGAAAGGGAGAGATACCCAACAACTGAACAGGTTATTAATAAAACAATACTGCCTACTCCCTTTTTAGAAAGCATAACAAACCAAGCCATTGATGTAAAAAATCAGTTTAAAACAAAGGGATTAATTTCAAAAGAGAAATAAATGACGACAGCGAAAAAAAATGAGAATGGGGAAATGTCCATTTTTTAAATGACATGGATGGGGAAATGCCGGCATGGGGAAATGTCTATTTTTTGATTAAGCAGCATGGGAAAATGTCCAATGGGGAAATGTCCAGCATAAACTGGATGGGGAAATGTCTGCATGGGGAAATGTCCGATGGGGAAATGTCTGTGTACCCCTTTTAAGACAGGCAAGATGTAACTGGAAATCACTGCTAAACCTCTGGACATTTAAAGGCTGTGGGCTGGTGGAAATCAGAACACTTGTCCAGGTCATTAAGGGTTAATTCAGTGACATGGCATATATAGTGGATGGAGATATGATCATTACATTTGAGAATACTGGGTCTATGTTAAAAAGAAATAGAGAGTAATCACTTGACTGGACTGGTTACGTGAAATAATTCAGGATAGGTGAGGGATGTTGTACAAACACGAGTGCGCGAATGCACAGAAGTGTTTTACAATACAGTCCCTCGCCTCGAATGAATTACTTCACATAACCAGTCCAGTCAAGCGATTACTCTGTTTATTATTTTTCACTATTAATGATAATTATATTCTTTAACCCTTTATCTTGCGTAACAGTCAAAACCGGCCAGCGCTATTCTAAACAAGAGGCCCCAAGTGGCCTTAATCGCTCACCTGACAAAGTGACTCTAAGAAGTATTTTAGGTCACCTTCACCATGTCATGCCTCATCAACATTAACTGGTTGAGTGATAGATTTTGTTTGAAGTTCAACATTTGTTACCTAAAATTAGTTTTATTTAAAATCATTGGTGTGTGGCCAATCTCCAATGATTTTTAATAAAGCAAATTTATCTCTGCAGACAAACTGGTTTAGCATGAAGCACAAACAAGGAATGTGAAGAGATAGCCTTGGACATCTCTCCCCAACTGTGGATATCTTCCATGTGCTACATGTATATATTTGCATGCAAGAAAACAAAAATTTTCACAAATTTTCCAAAATATTAGTATTTTTATCATCATTGGAACAAGCTCAAACAGCTTATTCCAATAGGGGTATGGGAAGATCAGGTATATTTTTGAGACAGAAATGTGAATATATAAATAATGGTGTTTTTTTGTGAATGATGCTGGAGAATTTTGCGTAAAGATATGGTAAATGGTTTGTTCTAGATACAGAATGATGCAAAAGTATTTAAATTTGATTAGGCAAGTTGTTCCTATAATGCATTTAAAAACTGAAGTAACTGTTTTTTTGCTGACGAACTTTTAGATGTGTGTGTCTGTGTTTGTGTGTGTGTGTGTGTGTGTGTGGGGGGGGGGGGGGGGGGGGGGGGGGGTTAAGAGTGTTCTTGCAAACAAAATTCCTGAATAAGAATAAATGGAAAATTTTATTTTTTGTGTGAAAGACATAGTGCGTGAATGTTGATTGGAACAAGCTTAGAGAGCTCATTTTAATGTGAAGTCATAAAGCTGTGTTTTACGTACGAAATTCTGGAATAACTAAAAAATTGCTTTTTTTGACTCAAAAAGCATGGTGTGCGACCTCTCAATGGGATGAGCTCAAAAAGCTCATTCCAATGGGGTATTTACAAGCGATAAGTACATGTATGTTTAAGAGACAAAAATTAAAATTTGAATAGCGATTTTTGCAAAGAATGCTGACAAGTTTTGGCAGTTATGCTGGTAAAAAGGTAAGATATGCAAAGTGGTTGTTTTTTAGAGGCGACATTTAATTAAGGTGAATTAACCCTTGATTACTGAGGTAACTTCTAAAAGTACTGAAATTTCATGAAGCAATGTGAATAACAGACAACAGTTGCCTAAAAATTTCATGAATAACTAAAATTTTATTCTTTTGTCTCGAAAACATGGCATATGACCTTTGTTGGAATGAGCTGAATGCGTGTGTTCCAATAAGGGGTCATAAAATTTGAACGGAGATTTGTGTGAATAATGCATTAGTACTGCTAGATTTGGGTAAACGGTTCACCCTGGACACCACCCCTTCTATAGTAGATCTTTTCTGCAAATTTTGTCTAAGATTCTATCAACTTTACAAATAAATACGTTCATGAATGACAATCAGATCCACCCCACAATGTTGCATACCAAATATCAAAAGATTCTGCCTGCTGGATCTGGAGAAGAAGATTTTTTAAGAAATATGCCTGAAATGCACTAAGTTAAAATTTGGGCTCCTATACGGAGCCCAAATATAAACCCAGGGGGCCGATTTGAACAAACTTGAATCAGATCCACCCCACAATGTTGCTTACCAAATATGAAAAGATTCTGAAGCTGGATCTGGAGAGGAAGATTTTTTAAGAAATTTGCCTGAAATGCACTAAGTTCGAATTCGAGCTTCTATAGTGAGCCCAAATATGAAACTAGGAAGCCGATTTGAACAAACTTGAATCAGATCCACCCCGCAACGTTGCATACCAAATATCAAAAGATTCTGCCTGCTGGATCTGGAGAAGAAGATTTTTGAAGAAATTTGCCTGAAATGCACTAAGTTCGAATTCGAGCTCCTATAGTGAGCCCAAATATGAATGTAGGGAGCCGATTTGAACAAACTTGAATCAGATCCACCCTACAATGTTGCATGCCAAATATCAAAAGATTCTGCCTGCTGGATCTGGAGAAGAAGATTTTCAAAGAAATTTGCCTGAAATGCAGTAAGTTCAAATTTGGGCTCCTATACTGAGCCCAAATATAAACCCAGGGGGCCGATTTGAACAAACTTGAATCAGATCCACCCCACAATGTTGCATACCAAATATCAAAAGATTCTGCCTGCTGGATCTGGAGAAGAAGATTTTTTAAGAAATTTGCCTGAAATGCACTAAGTTCGAAATCGGGCTCCTATACTGAGCCCAAATATGAACCCAGGGGGCCGATTTGAAGAAACTTGAATCAGATCCACCCTACAATGTTGCATACCAAATATCAAAAGATTCTGCCTGCTGGATCTGGAGAAGAAGATTTTTGAAGAAATTTGCCTGAAATGCACTAAGTTCGAATTCGGGCTTCTATAGTGAGCCCAAATATAAATCCAGGGGGCCGATTTGAACAAACTTGAATCAGATCTACCCCGCAACGTTGCATACCAAATATCAATAGATTCTGCCTGCTGGATCTGGAGAAGAAGATTTTTGAAGAAATTTGCCTGAAATGCACTAAGTTCGAATTCGAGCTCCTACAGTGAGCCCAAATATGAATCTAGGGAGCCGATTTGAACAAACTTGAATCAGATCCACCCTACAATGTTGCATGCCAAATATCAAAAGATTCTGCCTGCTGGATCTGGAGAAGAAGATTTTCAAAGAAATTTGCCTGAAATGCAGTAAGTTCAAATTTGGGCTCCTATACTGAGCCCAAATATAAACCCAGGGGGCCGATTTGAACAAACTTGAATCAGATCCACCCCACAATGTTGCATACCAAATATCAAAAGATTCTGCCTGCTGGATCTGGAGAAGAAGATTTTTTAAGAAATTTGCCAGAAATGCACTAAGTTCGAAATCGGGCTCCTATACTGAGCCCAAATATGAACCCAGGGGGCCGATTTGAACACACTTGAATCAGATCCACCCTACAATGTTGCATACCAAATATCAAAAGATTCTGCCTGCTGGATCTGGAGAAGAAGATTTTTTAATGTTTTTCCCATTGCCTGCAGTGTTAAAAAGTGCTGACTCAGCACTTTTTCAAAGTCCCGAAACTGTACCCTATGATAAAACCGATGGCAATTTTTTTTTACCAGTCCTTTCTGTTGGTCCTAAGGAAGCTGCACACCAAATAAAAATTCTCAATGCCGTGCAGTTTTGGAGATATGGGCGTTTTAAATTTTTTCTATTTTTAGCTCCTGCGGTTCCCACGGGGCTGCGGGAAATTTTTTTTTTGCATAAATCAAGTACTCATGACCCAATAAGCCCTCACATAAAATTTGGTTCAAATCAGCCTCTCGGTTTGGAAAATAGAAATTTTGGGCGGGGCAAAAAATTTTGCCCCTCCCATAACAACGCCAAGTATAGCCCCACAAACTTCTCTTGAACAAATCTGAGTCTACACCTCAAAAGGAAGCTGCACACCATATATCAAGTCTCTGCTACTGCTGGTTCATGAGAAGAAGATTTACAAAGATTTTGGTGCCCCTTGGGGGTGTGGCACCACCCAGGAGGAGGGGCAACTTCATTTGAACAAATCTGAATTGGCATTAGGTAATAAACATTTAGCCAACATTTGAATAAAATTGGGCTAGTGGTTTAGGAGGAGAAGTCGATAATGTAAAGTTAACGCCGGACGGACGACGACGGACGACGGACGACGGACAGAAAGTGATTAGTAAAGCTCCCCTTGAGCTTCGCTCAGGTGAGCTAAAAATTGCCAATATTTTTGTCTCTAAAACATAGGTTATGACCCCTCATTGGAATGGGCTCATCAAGCTCGTTCCAATGAGGGGTCATAACCTATGTTTTGAGACAAAAAATTAGTTATTCAAGAATTTGTTTTGCTAGTTTCGCCTGCTTTTCATGTTAGGTAAAGGGTTAAAAAAAAAACCCCAAAAACAATGAAGTCCCAATTACATCCACGGTAAAGCATCTTCATTTGCACCCACGGATGCATGACCTAATTGTTCATTGCATAATTCACTTGTTAAGTTATTGTTTATAATTAAACTGGGAAATCCCAGTAAATCAGACTTTGGAAAGTAATAAATCAATTTAAATAATTGGCATAGCCACCAAAATGAGTCAGAAGATAACAAATACAATACTTCGGTCCTACATGCAGTTTTTTTTCTTTAATAATAGTAACCTCTAAAAATAGCTTTTCAATAAAGGATATCAGGAATTGGGTGGTGGGGCAAAGCCATAAAATGTCCAAGGAAATTAGTGATGCATAGCATCACCATATACCACACCTGGCTCTCACTGTCACTTGGAGATGCATCACACTGGTAATATCTATCAGACATTTTATGGCTTTGTCCCCTGTATTCAAGGATGTACTGCTCACCCCAGATCAGCCTGGGAATATCTCCACACCAGGCATTGGTCATCAGCTCCCATTTTAATAATAAAACAAAACTTATTTACCACAGTAAACAAGCACTGCTCCATTTCTTGTGAAAATTGTCCCAGAAGGGTCTAAAGTAGGTTTTAGAGAATACAAAACACTTCTTCAATTTGCAGTCAAGAGAACTTGCAGATGATACAAAGAGTATTTCAGAAGTATTTTTAGTTCATTATTAGGCCCTCTTATTGAAAGACGAGTAGTTGTTTTGTTTTTTTTAAATATTGATCACATCTACTGTTTAATTAAGCTCAGAATTAAGTAAACTACTTTAAATCAAAAGGCCAATGGTTTGATCCTAACCGGTGTGTCCTTGAGCAAGACACTTAATCCCAAATGCTCACAAGGGGACACTGTGTCCGAAAGTATACTGCACATCGATGGTGCATTTGCCTTCTGCCAGTGCTAAGTAAGTTGGAGAGTAGGACAGTTGCTCACCACTGCTCGGTGATTTTCTCATGAGTACATCGGCCTCCTCCACCTGTAAAACTGTCCAACATAAAGTGATCCTGGTTGTTAACTGGTAAAGTGCTGAGTTTTTTCCGATAACAAATCAAAGTTCATAATAAACTGCTCTATTACATTTAATTGGATAGTGCCTTATAGGCACTATCCAATTAAATGTCAGAGAGCAAGGTATTGTATAAAAAATCTGATTCATATCAGGGACAATAAAGGCTTCCTCAGGCAGAATGTAGCTACAGACAGTTATCGCCTGTCACTTTTAGTAAAGCCCAAAATAGGGCTTCCAGCACTCTACCAGTTAAAAGAATCATCAATACCCAATAAACAAAAAACAAATAAAGTATACTGAAAGTTTGTACTGACATAACTCAATTCACTGGACTTGAACTACTGAGGTATATTCTACTTATGAAGGAAAAGTTGCCTACTATTTGACAAACACACCCCTGCTTATGGATCAACAATTTGGAAAAACAGCTAAAACCACACTATACTGAGGCAAGGGTTTTTGTTATAGAAGAGTTTGTAGTCCTCTCCAGGATAGATAAAAATGGCATTTCACCACAAAAAAGTTACTTCGGGTCCCTTAAAGGTCCTTTTTCTGACTTACACAAACTTCATGGCCTCAGAGCAGGTGCTCCAAAGAGCAATTCTGAGAAAGTCCTGTAGATAGTGGTGAAATTACAATGTCAGTGATTTGAAGTCAAGTCTTGGTTGCCTCTATTAGGCAGCCAAGACTTGACTTGAAATCAGTGCTCAGTCACCATTGGTGAACTGCCCAATACCTCCAAGCGCACCTGAAACAGCCATGTTCTGGATCCCTGTGCTCCCTAGATAAGCCAAACTCTAGTTTGCCCGGATCAGTGTGATGGTACAGTGGAGCCCACTTAATAGGATAACCATATTAACTGCACAAATATCAAATCATTTACTATACCTTTAGTACAAATTTGATCTGCTAACTGCAAATAAGTTATCAAGTAAACCCCTGTTAGTTTAATGAAAAATTTTGGGATATGTCAAGAAATTACTCTGACAATCGCCAAATTCTCCTTGTTTATAGACATATTTAGCCTCAGTACCTCCAGTACAGGCATTTAATCTACTATATCTTGTTTGACGGAGATCCATCAGTTATGATAGAATACACGCTCAGTTTATCTCTCAAACACAGGAAAGTGACCAAATACCTGTCAACTGAATACTCCAGTTAAATGACCAATTTTCACTTGCAAAGTGACTATTCAATTAACAGGTTTTCAAGGTATTCTGTTACTGCTTTTGTACTGAAAGTGACTGCTTGATTTATTAGTTTCTCTTCAATGGCTGGTCACAAATGAGTTTAAGTGATGGAAGATGGCAAGTTTTGGTACTGAAGTGTGTCTTTGTCTTTTTGTTACAAATATATCCTGTTGGTAGGATTAGTGTTAGGGTTGAGTAGGGTAGAGCATGACACGCCAGTCTAGCTATTCAACTATTATGTAAGCTGTGTCAACAGTGAGGAGCTGCTCTCAGATTACTGGATCCTTGTTATAAGCCAATGACTATCGAAGCTCTGTACAAAATCTGTGGTCACATTTTATCCTGCTGATGCTTAAATTGTATGCACATAAAACTGTGGTTTTCAATGGCAAACAGGATACACTGCTAAACGAACAAATAAATCTCTATTATAACATCAAATGCTAATGAAATTTTTCTTTGTTGAGAAAAAATGATTTCTATTGACATTTGTTATATTCAATTAACCCTTTCAAATTGATGTGAAAAATTCAGAAAATTTCGGCCAGCAAATTTTTTCCAATCTTTAAAATTTGTCTCTACATGCAAAAACCGGTTTAGATTCTATGAAACTCTTACTGCAGGAATCATTGTTTACAGTACCTTGGCAGTGGCATCTAATTAATTTGCTTTCACAGGCAGCCAAGACATCAGTAGACACCACAGCTAAGCCACAGTGCTACTCGAACAAAAGTAAGTCGAATTCTCCAGGCCTTTATGAACACTTTCAGAATATATGACAAGAATCAAAGGAATAATTTACGGGTCGGAACAAAAGTTTATTTTGCCCTATTTCTCATAACACAATTATGAATTTAACCAATACATTTTTGTTTGACAGAGCTCAGTTAGCTCTATCAAACAAGACTAAATTGGTTAAATTTCTAGATGCATTATGGGAAAAACTTTCACCAAACAGTGATCATACTATAATTCTTTTCCCGGTTCATGAAATATGCCCAGTCAAATAAATTTTCGGAACAAATAAATACAAAATTTCATGGACCTGTATTGCAACACTTTGTGTACATAGAGAAGGGGGTCAGGGCATGGTGGGGTGTGGGGTGGGGTGGGGGTGTGGGTGAGGGGGTCCAGGCACAGAATCAGAATCTGATTTTTGGAGGAGGCATAAAAATTGTCCAATACTTCATAAACTTTCTAAATACTTTTATTATCAAGAGACCACATGGGACAAGAGGTGCTCACTTGACGAAGTTGTTTGAAGAAGGGTTTAATTAGCATTTTTGGCTAGTTAATACTACAGAGGAATGAAGTCATGTAATTATTCATAAATCTCTTGTCCAAGTTTGATTTTTTCTAGTATTGAATATTCAATATAATACTGAATTATGCTACAGCTGAAATAATGCCCAGATTTCCTGTAATGCAAAAACTAGGGAGCCCAAACATCACCCTAGGGACTTAACTTGAACTGTACTTGAACTGTCCCCCCCCCCCCCCACCTCCCAAATGAAGATTCTGATTATTCGATCTAAAGAAGCAGCTTTTTAAAGATTATGGAGCACAAATATACAAAACCCAGGGACTTGATTTCAACAAACTTCAATCTGACTCCTCTGAGGATGGTGTGTATCATATATCAAAAGATTCTGACTGGGGGTTCTGGAGAAGAAAAATTTTAAAAAATATTCCTCATATTGAACTAAGTTAAAATTCAGGCTCCCTTAGAAAGCCCAAATATTAACCAAGAGATTTGATTTGAACAAACTTGAATCCCACCCCTGTAAGGATGCTGTATACCATATATCAAAAGTTTCTGATAGTGGTTTTGGAGATGAAGAGTTTTAAAGATTATTCCTCATACAGGACTAAGTTAAAATTCCGTTTCCCTAGAGATGCTGCACTAGGTATAGTAAACATGAAAAGATCCTGACTGGTGGACCTGAAGAAGATTTTTAAAGATTATTCTCCACACTGCACTAAGTTAAAATTTGGACTCCCATTGAGAGTTCAATTATTAACCGATGGACTTGATTTGCATAAACTTGAATCTGTCCCCTGTAAGGATTCTGTATACCACATATATGAAAAGATTCTGACTGGTGGCCCTGGAGAAGAAATTTCTTCGAAGAGTATTTCTCATATTGCACGAAGTTAAAATTTGGCATTCAGGTCGCAGAGACACTCCAATAAGATGTCATAATCAATGTTTTGAAAGCAAAAATGAAAATTTTTATTTAATTGTAGGAGAATTATTTTGCAAGTGTAAAAGTTATATGAGATGTTTTAAATAAAAACACCAAAAATGTGTATGTCTATTTTTGGGCAGTTTGGGCCGCTACGTGACCATATAAATTTCTTTCTATTTTCTAAGTTTGTCTCACACTTTAACTTGTAGAATATTTTTTGTACAAGTAAATAAAAATTTTCATTTTTGGATTTCAAAACATAGGTTATGACCCCTCATTGGGATCACAGTGACACTCCTATGAGGGGTCATAACCAATGTTTTGGAAGCAAAAAAATGAAAATATTTATTTAGTTGTATGGGAATTGTTTTGAATAAAGTATTTTCTAAGTTTTTTTTCTTGAAAAGCAGTCTAGTTTTTTTTGCATTTGGAGTGGCTTATTTCCAATGGAACTACACTTCCTTGTTTTGGGTTGTTTGATAAACAATGATGCATTCATGATGAATTTCAATTCAATGAAGGCATGTTTATGAGACATCTTAACAAAGACTTTCGGGTTTGGTTCGTGATGGTTCTTTTGAACTCAGATGTATTGTCATATCAATATTTGTTGTCAATACACCACTACATGACAGTGCTCCACATTTTGTGCATTCCCATCAAATGGTATTCTTACTCTTCATTTTCTTGGTGTATATATATCCTTCATGGCAAAGTTTCAGACCACCTCGACTCAAGCCAGAAAATAAGCAGACTGACATCTGCAAAATGAGGTCCCCCAAAGGGTGAATCTAGTGATGCTACCCTGCACAGCAGGGTAGCATCACAAAACGTACCCTCTGTGAACCTCAATCTGAATCAGGGTCTTATAACAAAACAGAAAAAGGTACCTACAGCATAAATTGGCCCACTGTATGGGATAGCATCATCAAATTCACCCTCTGGGGACCTCATTCTGCAAATGTCAGACAGCTTATTTTCAGGCCTGCCTCGACTGGTTTCGATCAACTCCATACTTGATAAAAACTAGTACTGAAATGGTTAACCGGATAATCGGTTTGAAACCAGTTAGCTACCTAACCGAATAGACAAAAAACGTCAACTGGTTATCCGAAATATCAATAGTGACCATCATTCCACGTGTAAAACGTAGTAAATCTTCTGCTTCTCCTTTGTGATAGATTAAACATCGATGCCGCATTGTATATATTGAAAAATAATCGGCTCTGTCGAGTACTTGACAACGTTTGTTTGTATACACGCTACGGAATAGTTTGAGAATACTGCTTTCCAATTCCTATACTTTTGATCCCATATTTGGTGAAATAATGGCCAAGGATAACCGGATATTATCCGGTTATAGCTCTCGGTTAGTAGGTTACCAAAATGAGCCAACCGTTTCAACCCTAATAAAAACTCATAAGATCTGCTTCAATATATACCTTGTATTACAATCACATAAGCCATTCGAAAAAATGTAAGAAGGCACAGTGAGCAATTCTAATCACAGTGTGAAAGTCGGCTTAAAAGAAAGGGAGAGATACCCAACAACTGAACAGGTTATTAATAAAACAATACTGCCTACTCCCTTTTTAGAAAGCATAACAAACCAAGCCATTGATGTAAAAAATCAGTTTAAAACAAAGGGATTAATTTCAAAAGAGAAATAAATGACGACAGCGAAAAAAAATGAGAATGGGGAAATGTCCATTTTTTAAATGACATGGATGGGGAAATGCCGGCATGGGGAAATGTCTATTTTTCGATTAAGCAGCATGGGAAAATGTCCAATGGGGAAATGTCCAGCATAAACTGGATGGGGAAATGTCTGCATGGGGAAATGTCCGATGGGGAAATGTCTGTGTACCCCTTTTAAGACAGGCAAGATGTAACTGGAAATCACTGCTAAACCTCTGGACATTTAAAGGCTGTGGGCTGGTGGAAATCAGAACACTTGTCCAGGTCATTAAGGGTTAATTCAGTGACATGGCATATATAGTGGATGGAGATATGATCATTACATTTGAGAATACTGGGTCTATGTTAAAAAGAAATAGAGAGTAATCACTTGACTGGACTGGTTACGTGAAATAATTCAGGATAGGTGAGGGATGTTGTACAAACACGAGTGCGCGAATGCACAGAAGTGTTTTACAATACAGTCCCTCGCCTCGAATGAATTACTTCACATAACCAGTCCAGTCAAGCGATTACTCTGTTTATTATTTTTCACTATTAATGATAATTATATTCTTTAACCCTTTATCTTGCGTAACAGTCAAAACCGGCCAGCGCTATTCTAAAAAATTGCCAATATTTTTGTCTCTAAAACATAGGTTATGACCCCTCATTGGAATGGGCTCATCAAGCTCGTTCCAATGAGGGGTCATAACCTATGTTTTGAGACAAAAAATTAGTTATTCAAGAATTTGTTTTGCTAGTTTCGCCTGCTTTTCATGTTAGGTAAAGGGTTAAAAAAAAAACCCCAAAAACAATGAAGTCCCAATTACATCCACGGTAAAGCATCTTCATTTGCACCCACGGATGCATGACCTAATTGTTCATTGCATAATTCACTTGTTAAGTTATTGTTTATAATTAAACTGGGAAATCCCAGTAAATCAGACTTTGGAAAGTAATAAATCAATTTAAATAATTGGCATAGCCACCAAAATGAGTCAGAAGATAACAAATACAATACTTCGGTCCTACATGCAGTTTTTTTTCTTTAATAATAGTAACCTCTAAAAATAGCTTTTCAATAAAGGATATCAGGAATTGGGTGGTGGGGCAAAGCCATAAAATGTCCAAGGAAATTAGTGATGCATAGCATCACCATATACCACACCTGGCTCTCACTGTCACTTGGAGATGCATCACACTGGTAATATCTATCAGACATTTTATGGCTTTGTCCCCTGTATTCAAGGATGTACTGCTCACCCCAGATCAGCCTGGGAATATCTCTGACCAACCTGGACCAGGCCACACCCAAGTGCTGGTTAGCCAACACTCAACCTGGGATCACCCTCAAAATTAAACTGGCTCAGCCTCAGCCTTGTGCCTGTCCACCCTCAAAACTGATTTTGAATTACAACCAGCCTGGCTTAGTTTTAAATGGAGGTAAAATCTTGTTAGTCCCCTCTGCACCATTCTACAGAAAATGAATCAGTGAATGTTAGGCACCGAGAAATTGAAAACCTTTGAGAATTTTGTTTGTTTGTTGAGCATTGTTTATTTATAGAAACACCTGCCCCTCCCCCAAGACAACTGCCAATGAGCGTACTAGAAAACCAGTTGTATATAGATCAGCGGTTGGTCCTTTGATTTTCCATCACAGATTTCCTGATGGTATATCTGTTAACCCTTTACCCACCTCGAACAGAAGATGAGACTTGAAAAAAAACTTCTTGAATAACTAAATTTTCACTTTTGTCTCAAAAACATAGCATAAGACTCCTCAATAAAACAAGCTCAATAAGCTTATTCCAAGGAGGGGGTGGTCACAAGATAAGTTTTGGGGGGAAAAAGAAGAAAATCTAAATAAATTTTAAGGGCAGTTTTTGTGAATAGTGCTATGTGAATTTGGCCGTTACCTTAGGGTATTGGGCCCTATTTTATCAGAAAAGGAGCACCTGTTTACCACAGTAAACAAGCACTGCACAACTTCCCAAGGGGATATCCCTCTTCATTCGTCGAGGTTTTTTTTTTATTAATTTGAAGATAAAGTTATGTTTCATAAGAATAGAAATGAATTATCTGTCGCTAGTATGAATGTAGGATGGGCATTACGCATTTCATACAAAACTTAACACGCTCATCCCACATTCATACTCTGATAAAGTGACAGATAATTCATTTCAATTACTATAATTTAATTCAGAAAATTATTAATTCATAGTAATTTGTATATTTTCCATACTTACCAATGGCCCAGACCTAGCTGGTTCTAACTCCAAAATATCGAGGGCCAAACACAAATTTTGCCCCCCCCCAATCCCCAAAATTTGCATGCAAAACCGAAAATTAGAAGTCCTATCTGGCCCTCCATACATTTACTCTCTGCGCATGCGCAGGCGCCAGGAAGTGACCGGAATTGGCGCCAACATCATTCTTTGTAAAAGAGAGTATTACATAATTCAGCGGGGCGGTATGAGTGCCCACTCATGGGAGGGCCATCCCCATCTGGGTCATTGGTAAGTATAGAAAATATAGAAATTACTATAAATTTATAATATTTTTCCAACTGTACCCAATGGCCCCAGCTTAGCTGAATCATAAAAAGATGGAGGGCCTAGAACTTCCAAAAGAGAAGATCAACATAGTTCCAATACTGCAATCCATGATGAAAGGAAATTAAAATAATTAGGAATTACATGTATGTCTCTCTATACAGTAATAGAGGAGACATATTCTAAATAAGGAGCCCAAATTAGGTAATTCCAAATTGTAAGCATGAAGACAATGCTACTTAGGATGTAACAAGTTCCTAATGTTTAAGGCTAGTCCGGACTAAGCCCCAGAGAATTAGGATGGTGTATCTGAGAATGAGTGAAAATCCCCCCACAAACAGATGCCATACAATAACACTTCAGCTGTATGCAGGATATAATTACAGAAAAAACAGCTTCCTTCATAGTTACATACTCTTTAAGCCAGAGAAGAAGTAAAAATCATCACCCCCCCGCCCCCCTGCACTTTCTTTTGAAAAAATCTTCAAAAGAAAGAGGGGAGAGCTCTGGAATCAATAAGAGCAGTATCAAAAAACAACATAAATAATCGTCAAACAGGCACTCAGGTATTAATTCATGATTAATAAATGATGCGTAACGCCACTTCAGAAATTAAGGCTATAGTGATGATCCTGGTAATTAATATTGCCTGCTATATAAACATACATTGCAGATGGCATAAACAGATACGTCGAAAACAGGTGATATAAAATATAACATACACATATCCAATCGAGCCACACTGAACGATCCCTGAAGAGAAAACACTTCCTAGGTAATCCACAGGAGGCCTCTGTACAATAAATTCCAGTAACAACACTCTCCAACGTGTACTATCCGATATCTACGATCGTAAACACATGGGAATATGCGAAATGACTACTGACATAATAGAAACCTGGATCTATATATTAGGAATGATTAACAGGCTCCGACACGGACCGCCACCAAAATAGATTATGATTTCAAGGTCCACAAAATGTATAAATTTTATAGTAAATTTCCTTTCTTATTGTACCTACCGAAATTGTTTACAACAGGCTTGCACTACAGTGGAAGAACCTAACTCGGATAAAATACTCTCTATTTTAATCTTTCCCAAGATTTGGGAAAGAAAAGTGGTGTAAAAAACACCACGAAAAAATAAGCCAAAACTGGGCCGAGCGCCATCGGCGCACACCCAGTATGGGACGCTCTTCCATAGTACAAATCCATGACTTCCGTCACAGCGCGCAATGCATTAATTCGTCATTCTTTTGATTCCGAACAACACAGGAGTTATGTGATCAGCGGGGAGGAAGGATTCTTACCCGAATAAGAAGACGGGAGGGCCTCCATGTAAACAATTTTGGTAGGTACAATAAGAAAGGAAATTTACTATAAAATTTATACTTCTTATCAACCTACCTCAATTGTTTACAACAGGCTGAATAGACAAAAGGCTGGAGGGAATCACATAACCAACCCACAAATAACTCAATAGCACTGGGACCATGGACAGAGGAAGAGATCCCTAGGCCTATCAAACCACAGCATCACAAACATTAGAAAAGCCAATGAAAGATGAGGCGTATGGTGAAGTGCGACGCACAGACAGAAAGGGCAGTAACAGCACAAAGCTGGAACCGACCTTGAAAAAAGCTGAAAAGCTTGGATAGACAACATCCTGAGCCGAAAAAAGAGGGCCCCAAGGGTCTCTGTCGGCTCCTGAACTGTCGCAGAGAAAAGGAGAATGTAGCATTTCTCCAGAAGGCTGCCAGTATAACATCAGTCATCCGACAACATGACAGAGTTATTAAAAGAGGAAGACAATGCACGCACCTCCTGGAAGAAAAAACAATTGGTAATACAATCACCAGTAGCTAGACGAGCGGAAGCTGCACGAATAGCAAGACAAGGCCATCAAGAAATGGATGCAGGAGAGATCTGGCATGTGGGAAAACGCATATTCATCCAGGATAAAGGCGTGAATGCCCCCCACCCCCAAGCAGAGCAGCGCCCAAGAAAGTGACCATCTTGGAGTAAACTGCAAAGTCCTAGGCCTTTTCAAGGAAAAGAGCTGAACAAGCTTGGAGAGGCAAGAATGAGTGTCGAAACAATGCGGTATCACATAGGAAAAAATGTCTCCGAAGCATGGACAAGTACACATAGCTGGAGACCCCCAGAAACAAACATATACCAGAAAACTCCGCAAGCAGTGTGATCGAAGGAGTGACAGAATCAACAGAGTGATCACACACCATCGACAGAAGAACCTTCCACTTAGCCACAGAGGCTAAACCAGTGGAGTGAGTGCCTCCTTGAAGAAAAGCAACTCCACTGCGTGTCTCGAAAAACCACTACGGAGGAGACAGGACCCGATAAAAGACATGTGCGAAGGCACAATGAAGTCGGGTCAACTTGAAAACCTCCCGGGCGACTTTGGCAAAGAAAGTCGCGAGGTAGAGGGAGACATGCCGGAACCGCCGCTAACAGAGAGCGGAGCAGAATGATCCACACCCACCGAAGCGACGGGTGTGATCGAAAGGATTCAACAACTGCAGGTTCATATCTGGGTGAGAACCTGAGGCAGAATCGGAACCGGTAGGAAGGTGTAGCCGACAAGACCATCCCAAAGGAGGGCCAGAGCGTCCACGGCGAAAGCCAGAGCATCTGGACACGGGGACACGAAAGTGTCCACCTGATGGTTCCAACTAGTCACAAGAGATCGATGGAACCCGCCATGTGGAGCATCCACCTGGTGGAAATGACCCTGCCCCGACGGGACAGGGAGTCGGCTAGGACGTTCAGGCGACTGGGAATGTGACGAACAGCCACCCCGGCGCGGACATCCTGAGCGAGCAGTATAAGATCCCAAGCCAATCGTACATTGGAACAGAGTGCGTGCCGCCCTGGTTCCGAATGTAAGCAACCACCGTCGAATGGTCGGACAACAGAAGGACCAGGCGATTCGATAGGTGAGGGATCCACTGCCTGAAACGCAGAAGAAGAGCAAGAAGCTCCTTCTGGTTGATGTGTAGAGCTGCATGATCCTGGTCCACCATCCCGTGAATGGAAAGACCTAGAGGATCCAACGTCGCACCCCATGTGAGATCGCTGGCATCTGCCGTCAGAACGCGATCGGACATGGGGAAGTCCAACGGAACACCCTGCGAAAGCCACTGGACATCCGTCCAGAGGAGAAGGTGAGGATAAAGATAGTCTGGAAACTGAAGCACCAGATCCAGAAAATCTACATTCGGCCTCCAACGACTGAGCAGAAAGTGTTGGAGAGGTCTGACACGCAGCCGACCTAGAGGAATGAGATCCGTCACCAAACAGCAGAGACCGATTAGCCGGAGAAAACTCCGAACCGTCGCGGATGTGGACTGGGACAGAGTCGGAGCAAAAGCTGAGAGAATCACAGCCTTGGCCTGGGGAACCGCCACCAAATTGAATTGTGTGCGGAAAGCCATCCCTAGATGATAAAACAACTGAGAAGGGACCAGGTCCGACTTCTCCTCGTTGACTCTGAAACGTAGCGACGTGAGCAAGCTCAACAGAGTGGCGACATCCGACTCCAGGAAGGCAGCATTGGAATGCCCCTGGAGGATATCGTCCAGATATGCCGAAGTAGTCACCCTGGACTGTATGCGATGGAAAGCTATCACATGCGACATCAGTCTGGTGAAAGACCAAGGAACCAGGTTGAGGCCGAAAGGTATGGCCTTGAACTGGTAAACTCGCCCCAGAAAAAAGAACCTGAGATACTTCCGTAACGCCCAATGAATCGGAACGTGAAAGTAAGCGTCTCGCAGGTCGAAGCTGGAAGCGAAATCTCCCTGGTGAATTGAACGGAGGACCGACCTGAAAGTCTCCATGCTGAACGTGGGAGCAATGATAGACTGGTTCAGGAAACTCAGATCGAGAACCGGGCGGAGCCGGCCATCCTTCTTCGGCAACAAGAACAGGCGGGAATAGAAACCCACTGACCTAATGCTCTTGATGACCTCAATCGCCCCCTTTGTCAGGAGATTGTCTATCTCCGTGGACAAAAGTTCCAGACGTAAAATGTCTGAAGGAACTGTGGTTGGAAAAGGCACCCCAGACAGAGTGGAGTGCCGTCGGACGGATATTTGCAGCCCGGACCAAACAACATCTAACATCCAAGGATCGGATGTGACGGTGGCCCACGGTCTGTGAACTCTGCTATCCTTCCTCCAACCTGGGACGAGTCGAGGTGAGGACCTTCACTGCGAACCCCGACGAGGCTCACGAGAGGAGAAAACACCTCTACTGAATGAAGAATCCTGGGAGTTCCCTCAAGACTGCCGACGCTTACCCTTACCCCTTGAGTAAGAAGTAGAAGCGGTGGCAGAAGGATCAGCCCCTTTTGCATCGCAGAGGAAGCAGAGGGTACTTGTTAGGCTTGGAACGGCCCGTGCCTACCCTAAAAGGCTGATCAAGCTGAAGAAACAGCAGCTGATCATTGGAATGATGTAGGACGTCATCCCGGACCGTCAACACAGAATCATGGAAAAGTTGCGGACCTGTCAAGAAAGCAGATCGAAGAGCAGCGTACTGCTCCTCAGGAAGGGATCAGCTTGTGTCCCGCACAGAGTCCCTTCGAACTAATTCCAGATTAGCCGTGTTACAGGCATGCGTGTGAGAAGATGCATGAGCGCCTTGGACAGCACACGCAAAGAAGCCTGTACCTCGTCAATCTTATCTGAAGGCAGATAAGCAGCAAAAGCTGAGACGACGTGATCGGAGAGAGAAAGCATACCATGCATCCCTCTCGATAAGCCCAATGTGGACTCCAGAGTCATCGGAATGACGGCAGACTTGGACTTGGAAAGCCCGAGGGAATTGGAGTCCTGATCCAAAACCGTCAAAGTCCAGTAGACCGACGGATTGGCGGAATCGTAGGAACGATAACTCGCCGGAGGCAAAAAGGTGTCAACCCTGGTGAAGAACAGAGCCTTCATAGCCTTGGAACTTAGCTTGGAGTCCAAGGCTGAAAATGCTTCAACCAACTGTACCGAAGGGCACGGCGAAGACGCTCAGAAGCAGGTTGCTCCATAGACTGTTGGCGCGCGACCGATGATCGCGGCCTGGCTGACACTGTCGACTGGTTAGATGGTTTGAGATCCGGAAAGAACCCAAACACGAAATCAAGAGCTGCCCCCAAGTCCGAAGACTGCTGGCTCTCGACATCAAGCATGTCTGACTCTTCCCCTGAGTCGGAAGACACATAGCCCATCGCGGGCAAACCAGCCAATGCCTCCCATGGTGTCAGAACACCAGGGGATCAGAAAGCTGCCTGTTTCCAATCCCGGGAGGCGGCGCCATAGGAGGCGCCTGGAAACCACTCGCTGCCTCGCTGGAAGCAACAGGAAGGCTCGTTGACAGAACCTGAGTGAGTAAGGAGAGGGCCTCCCTAAGCTCACTGCCCGTACTGGCCGGTTCGACAGGGGAACGAACCGGCAAAGTGGCTTCACCACTGACCCTCTGAACCAGCGAAGGGTCACGATCCTCCAAAAGACCCGACATGGGACGACGGGCGACAGCCGAAAACGTCTGAAGCCAGACGTGTATAGGGGTGTGACACACCCCGAGGATCAACATAGCAGGAACTCATGAGAGTCGCCGCTGACCTCTGCAGGGCAGAAGGTCCAGGCTGCACAAAAGACGTTGGACCCCCAAAACTGGTCGTGTGGCCAGAATGAGGGACGGAAACGCCACGGAGTTCATAGTGTCCCACTAAGAACAACCGAATCCAAAGACAACTGTGGTGCTCGACAGCACAGACCACAGGAGAGGGTCCGGCCGGCAGCCACTTCCAACTTCGCCGAGTTGAAGTCAGGGAAGGCTGAGGCCGATACCCCCACGTCTACACAACCAGACACCGCAGCGGACCACTGCAGGTATAAAACTACTGTGCTCAATGGCTTGAGAGGACACAGCATGGGGTTCAGTCGGCAGCCCCATTTGACTTCGTGGAAGTCTTGGAAGACCGAGGCCGAAACCCCACAACCATACTACAGACATCCCTGCAGACCCTGGCAGGGAGAAGCCGAGGCCGGCTAAAAACGGTGCCCAATGACGTTGTAGACGGAACAGCAGTAGCAGCAGATACGACGGGAGCTGTTGGAACTGGCGGAAAAGTGGAGAGAGCCACCAAGCTCAGCCTCCAAAGGAGGAGTCACAACCCTAGTGACAGCCTCAGATGTCGACTGGAGAGGGCGCATACTCCCGGAACCAGGCATCTCTACACCAGAAAACCAACAGCTCCCGCAGTATCCACCACGGTAAAAAACTGCACATTCCCCACTGAAGGGGAATAACTCTCACCAGACATGGTCGAATCGGGAAGCCCCGAAACGAAAGCGGTCCCCACCCCCCGCTGGTGCGGGAGGAGCTGCACATCCCCCACGGAGGAGGAGCAATTCTCATCAGACGTGGTCGAATCGGGCGACCCGAAACGAAAGCGTTCACCACCCCCCGCGGGAGCGGGAGCAGCTGCACATCCCCCACGGAGGGGGGTCAAACTCACACCAGACGTGGTCGAGTCGGGGGGCCCCGAAACGACAGTGCCCCTCCCCCTCCCCCCCCTCCCCCTGCGGGTGCGGGAGGAGCTGCACATCCCCCACGGAGGGGGTAAACTCACATCAGACGTGGTCGAGTCGGGAGGCTCCCGAAAACGACTGCATTCCACACCACCCGCGTGTGCGGACGAAACGGACACGAGAACGCACCAATGGCGAGGGCAAAAGGAATTGCCCTAAAGGAACCGAACTTGAAAGAACAGAGGTGAGAGCAGTAGAAGAAAAAGGTGAACTCAACAGAAACAGAAAGTAGAAGAACACCCTCAACTACGAGAGAAGGTGGCAGAACCCAGAAGGCCGACACCGACTCCAATAAATTTTTTTATCAACCGAAAAAATTCATTGTCGAATCGCGATGACACGATGTCGCAAAACATTCGCGAAAACGGAATAGTAATTAATAAACAATGAGAATGTGCTTGAACATATAAACGAGAATATATAAAACACAGTCCTGTTATTATACGATCTTCAGATCCATAATTCCAGTCACAGGAAAACCATTATCCACGAGTTGAATTATCACTGTTTCATAATGCATATGGCGGAAACACATCCTGCTCGTGCCGCGGATAGAAAAAGAATGACGAATTAATGCATTGCGCACTGTGACGGAAGTCATGGATTTGTACTATGGAAGAGCGTCCCATACTGGGTGTGCGCCGATGGCGCTCGGCCCAGTTTTGGCTTATTTTTTCATGGTGTTTTTTACACCACTTTTCTTTCCAAAATCTTGGGAAAGATTAAAATAGAGAGTATTTTATCCGAGTTAGGTTCTTCCACTGTAGTGCAAGCCTGTTGTAAACAATTGAGGTAGGTTGATAAGAAACAATAAAGCGTTAGCCTAATAATATAATGTGCAAGAGCATTTATATTTAGCATGTAATCATCTGAATACCAGTCAATTGGTTATGCAGCCTGCGAGGTACTCAAGAGAAGCAATTTAATTGTGATGATTTTTAAATAAGTGCTTGTATATAACAAATCAACAAATAATCACAGGAAACTAATCCAACTAAAAAGCAGATGTGCCCATGAGGTTGCCGTAGAACACGACCCAAATGCATAGTATGTATGTATTAAATTATATGAGGCTTGCGGGAAGAAAACTACGTCTTGCCAGGTAATTGCCTCTAAACACATAGGCAGTGTGTGTGAATGTGTGGGGGGAGAGGAGGGGAGAGGAGGGGGGGGGGGGATTCGAAGTCATATTGAAATCTCCTCACCCGCATTATTTAATCATTCCTGTGCCAGTTATCAAATAATATAGGAGCCGCGATGGTTCCCTCATGTCTAACTGACTCCATTATGCCACTATGGCCGGAGAAGGACGTGAAGAATAAAACTTCCCCTGAAGGCCCTCTCATGGAGGAAGCTTCTGGGGAGCATCCCATAACAGACACTTGACAATACTGATCCAAGGTTTCTGTGACAACAGAGGTGCTACTAGTAGGATTCACAATGAGACTGTTTAATCTTAAACGTAATCTATTGAAACAAATGAATTGGAGGATACGCATATCCTATAACTCAGCCCCATGAATTCTGCAGAGTCTACTGCATGCGCTCAATGATCTGGGCATGGAGACACAAATGATGGTAACTAATTGTTCCGGTGCGTCACAAACTGAATCATCATGGGGTGATCCCACTAGTAGCAAAGCTGTCCAAATACTCGCTTGTTGAGCATCCAATGCAAATGAAACAGGCAACCTTTCCGAGGAGCGAGTCTGCTAGTATGTTCAGACGACCCGGTATATGACGGATAGAGAGATGAACATGATGATACATGACGAAATATAAAAATCTTCTCCTTTAGTTATCATAACGGAAATGAATGGGTGCTGCCCTGGTTCCTGATGTACTGTACCACTATCGAGTAGTCCAACAATATCTGAACATATGTGTCCGCAAATAATGTGAATCCATTGATGTAGCGCTATTGACATCATTCTTGATGTTTATGTGTTTCTCCAGGAACTGAGGGTCCCAAGACCCCTGCATTTTGAGTCTGTCGGACTCAGGGTCGGGCCCCAAACTACTGACACACACCCATCATAATCATGAAAGCCGGATCTGGCAGTTGCAGCGGAACTGTTTGAGTTAACCACTAAATATCTGCCCCAATATGGACCTTTTGTTTACTAGATCCGTTAAAACAGTAGTGGTCTTGAGCGAATGCGTCTTCACACCCCAGTTCTGGGTAAAGAATAACTGGAGGGGACGTGTGCGTAAGCGACCCATCTGAGTAAGATGTGTAGCCCCTCCACACAACCCCATCAGTCGCACAAAATTTCTCGCTGTTAATGCGTCTGAGAGTAGACAAAAGCGAGCATAACAACTGACTAATTACGCTCTGGATAGCGGCAGACGGACCAGATTGTTGTGAGACATTACCGAGTTCATTATTCGGGTCACAGCCTAGGGCACTAGATTCAGACCGAAGCACATCACTCTGAACTGAAATACTATTCCTTGGACGACGAACCATAGGAACTTTCTGAATGCCGGATATACCAGGACATGAAAGAACGTATCCTTAGATCTATGCTTGTCGCATAGTCGATCACTCAAACGCTCGCTTTTACCGACTAAATGATTACCATAAATAAACTTTTAGAGCTATGATAAACTTGTCATCCAGCTCCAGTCTAGTATCGGTTGGAACAAGCTCTCTGGCTTCGGTACGAGTAACAGGTGACTATAGAATCCTAGAGAATCTTGATTCGTTATGACCTCTATTACTTTCATTGGCGAGAACCTTTACCTCCGATTGGAGAGACTCTTATGCAAGGATTTGACGGAAGTATTGTCCATCACGGACATTAAGTTAGTGGTGGTACTCTCGGAAAGATAGCCGTAGGCCATTCGAGACCACACTTCTCACCTACTGGACTTCCAGAATAGTTATCCAGTTTGATGCGAATCTTGATAACAATCCGTCAACTGCTAAGCAATAGAGGTCCTAACCCTCACCTGTTGTACCTGCAAGGCCTACGGAAGGAGAAACTACGTCACCTTCGCAATGAGCCTCGAGCTAACAGCTTAGGGGCGTCTGACCGGTAGTCTCGATCAGACCTAATCCCCCTATCCGAGTCGCTGTATGATGATCCCTAGAGTAATTATAGGAGGGTTAGCTATACCCTTGCAAGGAGTCCTTTTTAGACGATTTTCTGTTTAGGACGTCCTCCCTTACTCTTTTCTGCTATTGAGGGTCGATTAGACGCTGACTTAAGGAGCAAAGTATTGATGCTTTCTTTGTAGCCTGGTCATAAACCAATGAAAGCTTATTGTCAAAAACTTAGTGTCCGGAAACCAGAGAGTTTTTCACCTTATCATCTATTAAAGATGACAACACAAGGGCTCCGTCACGTCTGATTAAGTCCAAATTTGCAACTGTTAAGACAGAGTTATACGTGATAAATATAATAGCCCTGGAAACGACTCTAAATGAGGTACGAACGTCCTCAAATTCCTTTCCGTAGAGACGTTGTGTCACAGTTCTTAAAGGTGATCTGCATAAGACAGTGAGTCTAAATTCGCTCTGAATGAAGAAATTTCTGTTTCAATTGTGTCCGAGCGAATAGTGAACGACGAAGGTAAAGCCATAACTAGGACCTTAGCCCGCTCATTCAAAAGCAGAGTAACTCTCTATACATCTTCCCCATTTTCTGTTATAATCAGTAAAATTATGGAAGATGATGACAAGAAACAGCCTTACTTCTTCCCACTGGAAAGTTGAATATGGCATTGTCTAAAGGGCCTAAGGCCTGCGACACCTGTCTAGACTTAACCAGAAAAGACATGACATCCTCTTTTTCCAGATGAAGTCAGCATCCTACAACGCTAGCGGTTTCTTGCAAGTAGTTGCAACATTCTGATTCGCTGGAACAAATTCAGGGTAGTGTTGATGGATTAAATCCATCTCAACCATGTGTTGTTCCGAAAGGGAAGGGTAATCTCCCTCCGTATCCCTTTCATCATTCGTCTGAATCAGCTGAAAATCATGGTCAGCGGCGTCTGAATGCGCAGATGAATGGACCGACCCAGCACCATCCGACAGCTCAGGTTCTGAGACTGCTGCTGGCTGCTTCTGCACTTGCTGGGATGCTGCGATGAGCTGAGCAATCTGCGACAGCAAATCCATTACGGAGGCCTGAGGAGCAGCGGTCTTCTATTCTGGCCACTGCCTGCTCCCGGGACAGTGTGTCTGAGACGGCTCTTTTCTCCAGACATCCTGATATATGAGGCCTCGTCTCTTAGCTACTGAATATTGCTACTTTCACGCAGTCGCGGCATTCTGATTCTCACGAACGAACTCAGGGAAGTATTGATGCATTAGATCCATCGCCACCCTGTGTTGTTCCGAAAGGGAAGGGTAATTCTCCTCCAAATCCCTTTCACCATCCGACTGAATCAGATTATACTCACGGTCATCGGCATCTGAATGCGCAGATGACTGGACCACCGCAGCACCATCCGAGAGCTCAGGTTCTGAGACTGGCGTCAGCTGCTTCTGCACTTGCTGGGATGCTGCGATGAGCTGCACAATCTGCGACAGCAAGTCCATTATGGAGTCCTGAGGAGCGGCAGTCTTCTGTTGCTTGGCTGCCGGCTGCTCCTGGGACAGTGTGTCCGAGATGCCTCTTTTCTACGGATGTCCCGATGAATGAGGCCTCGTCTCCTTGGCTTTAGTATGGTGTGACTTCTTTGATGAAGAGTGGACCTTCTTGGTGATGCAGGCTGGATATCAGAAGTCACGTAGCCAAGGTGTGGTCTTGTGTGCTTGATAGATGCTGAAGAAGAAGCCGTAACTATAGCCAACCCCGGCTATGAACTGAACGAAGCATCCCAGACGGGAGGCATGGATGCATGCTCCGACTGACGCAAGTTCCAAACCACAACATCTGACCCCAGATGTTGTTATGAAAGAGAGGGGGCTCTCTCGCTCGCGGTCCTACAGTCCTCGCCGAGCTTCCCGCTGAACTTGCCGGCTTCTTCCTCTCCATCGTCGCAGGGTGAGCCTGTTCTTATTTTATAGTGCTCGCTCTACCCTTTCTACTCTCCTCGACTGCAACGGACACACCCGGCATCACGGTACCCATGGATGGTGTAACCGCTTCACCGGTCGAGCTAGCTGGCGATAGGGAGCTGAAACCATGTTGTGGTTTATTGCCCTGTCTAATATTCATGAGCACTTTAGCCGCTAGCTCTGATTGACTATTTAAATGTGACGGCGGAAGCACACTCTCTGATGGCGTCACGTAAACATCACCATGTTCTTGTTCCTCTGTAAATAGAAACTAAATGAAAGTGTCAATGACACTGTAGCTTAACTTGTGTGTTGTGTTTGATGAAAAGGATAATGTTCAATGTTTATGAAAGGATTATGAAATAAGACAAGAATTGTGATAATTGGGAATATGTTCGTTTCTGTTCCCTGTATGCTATGTTTATGATAAAAATAACATGAGGTGTACACTGTACTAAAGAGCTGAGGGGTGGGTTAATATGACCTCACAGTTAATGTATGTGGCCCTCACAGTTAACGTATATCAACAAAAGTTACCAAGTTACAGTGAAATTATTCCAAAACGAGTCATCCTATCAAGTTACATTAAAATCCCTTCATAAATATGGCCTGTAGACTGTGCTAAAGGTTTTCTGGCTTCGGACCCCTGTAGCCGTCAGTTTCCCAATTGCATCCAAAGGGGACGTTCTCATCTAGACATTATATGAAGTCAACCTACCAAGTTACAATGAAATCCCTTAATAAATATGACCTGTAGACTGTGCTAAAGGTTTTTGGGCTTTGGGCTCTGGCAGCCATCATGGTTGAATGATCTCAACCAAAAGGGGACATTCTCATCTGGGCATCATCTGGAGTGATCCTACAAAGTTACAATGAAATCCCTTCATAAATATAACCTGTAGACTGTGCTCAAGGTTTTTGGGCTTCGGGCCCCTGAAGCCGTCACAGTTGACCAATCACGACCAAAAGGGGATGTCATCATCTAGGCATTATATGGAGTCAAACTTACGGGTTACAATGAAGTCCTTCCATAAATATGACCAATAGACTATGCTAAAGGTTTTGGGGTTTTGGGTTCGGGCAGCCATCAAGGCTGAATAATCGCGACCAAAAGGGGTCATTCTCATCTAGAGACTATTTAGAGTCATCCTACCAAGGTACAATGAAATCCCTTCATAAATATCACCTGTAGTGCTAAAGATTTTTGGGCTTTGGGCCCCTGGACCAAAAGGGGATGTCCTCATCAGGACTTTATACTGAGTCATCCTACCAAGATACAATGAAATCCCTTCATAAATGCGCTCTGTAGCCTGTGCTAAAGGTTTTCGGGTTTTGGGCTCGGGCAGCTAACATGGCTGAATGATCGCGACCAAAAGGGGACGTTCTCATCTAGACAATACCTGGAGTCATCCTACCAAGTTAACCTGACTGTGTGTTGTGTTTGATGAAAAGGATAATGTTCAATGTTTATGAAAGGATTATGAAACTAGAAAAACTGTGAGCATCCTACCAAGATACAATGAAATCCCTTCATAAATATGATCTGTAGACTGTGCTAAAAGTTTTTGGGTTTTGGGCTTGGGCAGCCATCATGGTTGACTAATCATGACCAATAGGGGACGTTCTCATTTAGATATTATACAGAGTCATCCTTCCAAGTTAACCTGACTGTGTGTTGTGATTGATGAAAAGGATAATGTTAAAAGTTTATGAAAGGATTATGAAACTAGAAAAATTGTGAGCACTGCTCACTAAATGATACCACCCACTCCCACCAAGAAACATTTTACAACAGTAAAAGCGTGTTTAATGTAGAGAGCACAAACACTGACACCAATGTTTGAAGGTTTCATTGAAATCCATTCACTAGTTTAAAAGAGGTTGTGGATAGCAAATGTCAACAACCCCTCCCCATCCCCCCTCCCACGCAAGCTTGAATTGCCAAAGCCCATTTTTAAATACAGGAAACCCTAAAAATGAACATATCTGAAAACAAAACAGGAGGTGTACATCTTCAATATTTGTAAAAGAATGTCTGAAAGTTTCAATGAAATATGTTCAATGGTTTAAGAGGAGTTGCGGATAGCAGATCTGTACAGAATGTCAACTGAATTTGACAAAGTTTATTTTTCAATATGGGAAACTGTGAAAAAGAAAATATCTGAAAAAAAAAAGGAGGTGCACATCTTCAATGTATTTAAAAGAATGTCTGAGAGTTTCAATGAAATCCGTTCACTGGTTTAAGAGGAGTTGTGGATATCAGAAGTGTACCCCCCCCCCCCCAAAGCGTAACACCCCTATAGCATAACAGATGGACGTATGACGGAATATAAAAATATCTGAAAGAAAAGTTAAAAAATTTATAGTAATTTATATATTTTTTATACTTACCAATGACCCAGACATAGCTGGTGCTTCCAGGGGGCCTGAGGGCGCTCACCTGACATGGTAGCCTAAATATCAACCCAGAGAATTGATTTCCACAAGTTGCATCTGCTCCTCCTAATAAAAGCTGAAACCAAATATCCAAATATTCTGACCAGTGGATCTAAAAAAAGATTTTTAAAGAATATTCCTCATATTGAACTAAGTCATAATTCGGGCTCCCACAGGGAGCCCATATATGAACCCAGGGACTTGGCTTTAACAAACCTGAATCTCACACCCCTAAGGATTCTGCACACCAATTATCAAAACATTCCGACTGCTGGATCTGAAAAAGAAGATTTTTTAAAGAAAATTCCTCATTTTGAACCAAGTTACAATTCGAGCTCCCACAGTCAGCCCAAATATGGACCTAGGGACATGGCTTTAACAAACTTGAATCTTACCCCCCTAAGGATGCTGCATAAAAAATATCAGAAGCATTCATCTGCTGGATCTGAAGATTTTTAAAGAAAATTCCTCATTTTGAACTAAGTTGTCATTCAGGCTCCCATAGTGAGCCCAAATATGAACCAAGGGACTTGGCTTGAACAAACTTGAATCTCAGCCCCCTAAGGTTGCTCCATGCCAAATATCAAAACATATCAACTGCTGAATCTGAAGAAGAAGATTTTTAAAGAAAAATTCCTCATATTGACTACGTTATAATTTGGGCTCCCACAGGGAGCCCAAATATAGACCCATGGACTTGGCTTTAACACACTTGAATCCCCCCCTCCCTCCAAGGATGCTACTCACCACATATCAAACCATTCCGACTGCTGGATCTGAAGATGATTTTTTAAGAAAATTCCTCATTTCGAACAAAGTTACAATTCAAGCTCCCACAGTGCACCCAAATATGGACCTAGGGACATGGCTTGAACAAACTTGCATCTCACCCCCCTAAGGATGCTGCATACCAAATATCACAAGATTCTGCCTGCTGGATCTTGAGAAGAAGATTTTCAAAGAAATTTGCCTGAAATGCACTAAGTTCAAATTTGGGCTTCTATACTGAGCCCAAATATAAACCCAGGGGGCCGATTTGAACAAACTTGAATAAGATCCACCCCACAATGTTGCATACCAAATATCATAAGATTCTGCCTGCTGGATCTGGAGAAGATTTTTGAAGAAATTTGCCTGAAATGCACTAAGTTTGAATTTGGGCTTCTATAGTGAGCCCAAATATGAATCCAGGTGGCCGATTTGAACAAATTTGAATCAGATCCACCCCACAATGTTGCATACCAAATATCAAAAGATTCTGTCTGCAGGATCTGGAGAAGAAGATTTTTGAAGAAATTTGCCTGAAATGCACTAAGTTCGAATTCGAGCTTCTATAGTGAGCCCAAATATGAATCTAGGGAGCCAATTTGAACAAAATAGAATCAGATCCACCCCACAATGTTGCATACCAAATATCAAAAGATTCTGCCTGCTGGATCTTGAGAAGAAGATTTTTTAAGAAATTTGCCTGAAAAGCACTAAGTTCAAATTTGGGCTCCTATACTGAGCCCAAATATAAACCCAGGGAGCCGATTTGAACAAACTTGAATCAGATCCACCCCACAATGTTGCATACCCAATATCAAAAGATTCTGCCTGCTGGATCTTGAGAAGAAGATTTTTCAAAGAAATTTGCCTGAAATGCACTAAGTTCAAATTTGGGCTCCTATACTGAGCCCAAATATAAACCCAAGGAGCCGATTTGAACAAACTTGAATCAGATTCAACCCACAATGTTGCATACCAAATATCAAAAGATTCTGCCTGCTGGATGTGGAGAAGAAGATTTTCAAAGAAATTTGCCTGAAATGCAGTAAGTTCAAATTTGGGCTCCTATACTGAGCCCAAATATAAACCCAGGGGGCCGATTTGAACAAACTTGAATCAGATCCACCCCACAATGTTGCATGCCAAATATCAAAAGATTCTGCCTGCTGGATCTGGAGAAGAAGATTTTTTAAGAAATTTGTCTGAAATGCACTAAGTTCGAAATCGGGCTCCTATACTGAGCCCAAATATGAACCCAAGGGGCCGATTTGAACAAACTTGAATCAGATCCACCCTACAATGTTGCATACCAAATATCAAAAGATTCTGCCTGCTGGATCTGGAGAAGAAGATTTTTTAATGTTTTTCCCATTGCCTACAGTGTTAAAAAGTGCTGACTCAGCACTTTTTCAAAGTCCCGAAACTGTGCCCTATGATAAAAGCGATGGCAATTTTTTTTTACCAATCCTTTCTGTTGGTCCTAAGGAAGCTGCACACCAAATAAAAATTCTCGGTGCCGTGCAGTTTTGGAGATATGGGCGTTTAAAATTTTTTCTATTTTTAGCTCCTGCGGTTCCCAGAGGGCTGCGGGAAATTTTTTTTTGCATAAATCAAGTACTCATGACCCAATAAGCCCTCACATAAAATTTGTTTGAAATCGGCTTCTTGGTTCAGAAAATAGAAATTAGGGGCAGGGCCAAAATTTTTGCCCCTCCCATAACAACGCCAAATATTATCCCTCAAACTTCTCTTGAACAAATCTGAGTCTACACCTCAAAAGGAAGGTGCATACCATATATCAAGTCTCTGCTACTGCTGGTTCATGAGAAGAAGATTTACAAAGATTTTGGTGCCCCTTGGGGGCGTGGCACCACCCAGGAGGAGGGGCAACTTCATTTGAACAAATCTGAATTGGCATTAGGTAATAAACATTTAGCCAACATTTGAATAAAATTGGGCTAGTGGTTTAGGAGGAGAAGTCGATAATGTAAAGTTAATGCCGGACGGACGACGGACGGATCACGATCAGTAAAGCTCCTGCTGAGCTTCGCTCAGGTGAGCTAAAAATCTAGGGCCAAACACAAATTTTGCCCCCCAATCCCCAAAATTTGCATCTAAAACCAAAGAAATCATGTCCTGAATGGCCCTCCATACTTCGCCTCTACTGCGCATGCACAGTGTCAAGGACGTCCCGAAATTGGCACCATTAATCATTCTTACAATCAGTGCCTGGTAAGCGCTATGTCCTCAGCGGGGAGGTATGAGTTCCCAAATCCTGGGAGGGCCATCCCCGTCTGGGTCATTGGTAAGTATAAAAAATATATAAATTACTATAAATTTTTTAACATTTTTATACTGTACCAATGACCCAGACATAGCTGAATAGTAAAAAGGCTGGAGGGCCAAGGACATAGAGGAAAATCCAATAAGCTCAATTATATAAAATAGAGTCATCCCCTCAAGGAGAAAAGGAGAATTAGGCTTTACATGTATAATTCTTATTTATGATAAATTAGAAAGACACAATACCTTCCATAATTGAGCATCATAACATCCATATTCTCTATTAACAACCAGTATAAGCCTTATACTCATTATTTTTAAAGTAAGTCAATAAATAAAGTTAGTCCAGAGAATTGAGACCCTTTATACTCTTTTAAAAGTGTCCGAGGATTGTATAATAACGCCCGTTTGACATGTGACATATTCAAATGCTATACTTTAAAACTATGACATGAATGAATTTTTAAAACATAAACTTTTCACTTTAAAACCATCCCAGTAACAGCTTAGAATTACTGACTCCGGAGGAGGTATCCCCTTGTTTTCATAATAAAACAGGTGACCCAAGGGAA